>JAFIRS010000665.1:0-598373 GCA_018342105.1 Gonioctena quinquepunctata
TGGGCTGCTTTTGTTTCAATTTATTTCTAATGTGAATCGTTAACAAAAGTTTTTGTTGACCGACTGCCATTTGTTGGGCATGGTCGCAGGCATTTAAGAAAGTATTTAAAGAGATTGATCTCCATCGTACTTGAGGGACGATAGAAAAAAATTTCAGATAATTTGTATGGTTCGAGTTCGGGATCATTTCCTACATCAGCATTATGATGTTCGCCATCGTCGGAAACAGACATTTTAATGGGGTCTTTCAAAATGGGTGAAATTGTCAAAATAGGGTATAATAGGTCAAAATTGGGACAATTTGCTATTAACAAAACAGGACTTTTCTGAGATTGAAATTGAAAAAGAATTGTAAATAGTTTCCAATGAGTGAATTGAATAATTTAAAACTAGATGATCTGATGTCACTTACAGTTATTTACAGGTGAGATTTCTGAAGTTCTCTGCCAGGGCTTCACTAGGTGTTCCTATCCACAAAGCTTCAGGGGTGTTGGGGATGAGTGCTGAGTTCTCTGTCAGGGCTTCACTAGGTGTTCCTAATCCACAGGAAGTCTCAGGAGTGCTGGGATGATTTTCTTACTTGCTATTTTCTTGTTCTTCTTACTTGCTAATTTCTTGTTCTTTCTGCTGTGTTCTCTTCGTGGGTGACGGAAGATGAAATCCTTTGGATGAGCGTTGCTACCTGGGATGAGCCTCGTTCTGCGTGTTTCTCAAAGCTCCAGAGACCGTCTCTCGTCTTGCGTTGGGTTCTTCTCTGAAGGGTTTGGAAACCTCCACCTGGTATTTCAAGGTGTTGAAATCAGGTGTTAGAAAATCCGCACGACTGCGCCAATTTGTTATAAGTGATATTCCTTAAATGGTTTTTTTAAAATAAACTTTATTTTATATATAGTTTTACAAAAATGATATTTATATGACAACTAACGGAACAAGTGCGAATAGAAGTGACGCTCCTTCTGGTTCTTGGGTCCTTTATAGATGTCGGATGCTGACTCAGAACTGCGCCTTGTTTACGGCTTCTGGAGCCCAGGTGGATGAATGCTGACTTGGCTTGTCCTATTTGCTCTTGCAACAATGTTGCAACTGCGTTGTGGAATTACTGCGTAGAATGCCTGGATTTTTGGATATAACATGCATGTAGACACCATCACGAGATTCCAAGAGATTCATTCCAAGATGGCCACAACTGAAAGTGTGGGGTCAAATAAGGTGAAGAAAGTATGTAAATATTGTAAAAATAATGTCTTAACATGCCTTGAGTGTGTGAAGTGCAAAACTCCATATCATAACAGTTGTGCAAGAAGAATAAAATTTTGTTGTGATGAAGCTTTGAAGGAATCCTCTCATGAATATGGTGATGTACCCTACCTAACAGAAGAATCCTTTCTCAAAGAAGAAAACAAGTTACTAAGGCAGATAATTTTAGACAAAGACATCATAATCAATGACAAAGAAAATATAATTTCATTATTGAATGAGAAAATAATTACATTAGAAGATAAAATATTCCGAGATAATAAAAACACCATGATTCATAAACACCATGAACACGTTGACAGCCCAATAAAAACTCTCACCAATACAACAAAAACGGGTCATACTACAAAAACTAATACCTTGAAACAAATCAATGAAATAAAGACACATAAAAACACTAATATGAAGGACAATGTACTTGAGGTAACTCCAAGATACAGGGGGATTCAAAGGTGAAACTAGATGGGTTATCTAAAGAAATTATGGAAATTCAGATCCAACAGAAATGCAATGAAATCATACATTTGGCAAGCTCTGATCTTGGGACTGAAGAAAATATCAATGGATCAAAATGGGAACTTATAGAAGGAAAAAAGAAAACAAGAAAACGACTGGTGGGACAAGCAAATACAAACACTCAAAAATTCAGAGGTGAAAATCCAAAAGTATGGCTATTTCTCAACAGAATCCCCCAAGATGTAACAGAAGAGGACATAAGTGAATATCTGGGAACAAAAACGGAAAGGAAAAAGGAAGAATTTATCGTTAAGAAACTGAGGACTACTGAAGGCAGCAGATTTAGCAACTTTATGGTTGCGGGAGATTTGAATCTCAAAGACGAGTTCTATACTCCCTCTTTCTGGCCAAGAGGGGTTGGATTCAGAAGGTTTGATTTCAAGCTATATTATGAGAAATATGGAATAAGAAATGTTATTGATGGTGATGACACCACAACGGATAGACGTCCGAGCTCTTTTTTAGACTCAAGGAATCACCAGAAATGACTACCACAATACCAGCCAATGACAAATCTTGTCCACCAACAAAAACTGCGAAACCACAACTATCAGAATACAATCCAGCCGCAGAAACATCAAAAGTGATTTTGGACCAAGACCAAGTACTCAACATAGACAATAAGTACTTTCAGATATTTCAGAACATGCAATCCATTGGAACTGGGATGGATAGCTTGGTTGCAGTGTTGGATAACATCAGTGAGTGCCAGGTCCTATGCCAACAAGAGGATGCCAGCTGGCAAATTGGATCCTCGGCCGACGATGTAATTCAAACTGATATAACAAAGGACAAGGGCAAAGAACTATGAACAATTACACATCAACATACAGTGTTTGAACAACAAATTGAATGATGTCGAAGTAATACTAGACCAATATAATGTGGACGTTTTCTGTATTTGTGAACACTGGTTTATGAACAATGATTTGGAATATGTTACTATTCCTGGTTACAGGCTCATATCATATTTTTCTAGATCTGAACACATTCATGGTGGTACTGCTATTTTTTCTAAGGAAAATCACATGTGTAATGAGATTTCAGAGATAAAACACCTTTCCATGGAATGCCAATTTGAAATATGTGGGGTAAGTCATTTCTTTGGTAACCAGCAAGTTGCCATTCTGACAGTTTACAGACCCGGCACAGGTGACATCCGAATATTCGAGGAAAGACTAACATTCGCCATTAATATTTTATACCAAAAATTCAAAATCATTGTTTTAACTGGTGATTTCAATATTCATCAAGATAAACCAATTTCTATTGAAACCAAAATTTTAAAAGATATTTTGCAATCATACCAACTTGAGATAACAACAAACCAGCCTACTCGCATTTTTACTGATGTCAATGGTGTTACATACACTAGCACCATTGACTATTTGGTAACGAATATTTCTACTGTCTCATTTAAATGTGATGTAGTAAATGCACACTTAGGCAATCATTTTGCACACCTTTTTCAATGCGAAGATTTATCTCCAATAGTCATTAATTCTGAGAACGTAAATGAGTATACCACACGGGATTTAAGATCTGATAATATAAGTCATCTACTGTATCTAATGAATAAAATCGAGTGGACTCACTTCTACAACATGTCAAACTTAAATGAGGCCTACATGGAATTTATTTCAAATGTCAAATGGTGTTTTGATGCTAGTTGTCCAGTAATTAGAAAAAGCAGGAAAACAACTCCAGCAATAAAAAAATGGTATTCATCCGACTTAGCAGAAAGTAGGGATATATTGAACACACTTCACTTCTACATGTCATTCACTAATTTGGACAATGCCGAAAACGTTTACAAAGAAAAGAAAAAACAGTACAGAGCTCAACTAAAAAATGCTAAGAATAATTACTATCAACAAAGAATAAAGCATTCACAAAATCAAATTAAAGAAACTTGGAAAATCATAAATGAAAACCTAGGTAGAAATAATAAATCGGCTAAAGCAATTTCTTTGCATGACAATGGTAGAATAATTTCTAACCCTAAGGAGTTGACAAACAGTTTTGCATCTTATTTTACCTCGAATTGCCAACAAAAAATCACTGACTTTTTCGGTTCAAAGATAGCTAGTTCATGCACTGTCTCTGACAGAGTACTATCAAGCATTTTTGTTCCCTTCATTCATGAGCATGACATACTGAATATAATTAAAAATTTAAAAAATAAAAATTCAATGGGAATTGATGACATTTCCCCAAAAATAATTAAAATTATTGCTGACGCCATTCTATCACCATTAACATGGCTCGTCAACCTATCGTTACAATCCGGAACATTTCCTGATTTGATGAAAGTCGCCCTTATTTTTCCTCTCTTCAAAAAGGTGATGTGCACTCAGTAGATAACTACCGTCAAATATCACTCTTACCAGCTATATCCAAAATCCTTGAACGAGCGGCATATGATATTATAATAAGCTTCATTGAAAAGAATAACATTTTATCTGTATCACAGCACGGTTTCAGAAAATCTAAATCTGTAGAAACAGCAACAAACCACCTCTTGGACTACATATATTACGAGTTAGATTGTGGGAAGTATGTTGCTTCATTGATGTTTGACTTGTCCAAAGCATTTGACAGTATAAATTTGCAATTTATTCTCGAAAAATTATACTCTATCGGGATTAGAGGAGTCATGTTGGATTGGATACATTGCTATTTAACTAACAAAAATTATTGGTGAAAATGAAAATGAATTATCAGAAAGCCATGAGTCCCCTGGTGTTCCCAAGGATCAGTTTTGACCACTTATTTTCTTAATTTTTGCTAATGATCTACCGAGAAATATCAGCATAGGACAAATTACCATGTTTGCGGATGATACAACCATAACTGTATCAGCAGTTACCCCAGAGGAGCTACAAAAACACATTAGAGTTACCTATAATGAGATGGCGTCTTGGTGTTCACGCAATAGACTAATATTGAATAAAGGTAAAACAGAATGTATAAATTTTTATCTGCGTCGCGAGATTCCCTCACTATTCCAATTACCTGAGGATCTGTCTTTTACTAAAGATGTAAAATTGTTAGGAACCTATCTTGACTCTCAGCTTTCTTTTAGTACTCAAGTGAATCATGTCTGTACGAAACTCAATAAAGCATATTACGCCATACTACAAATGAAACCATATTTGGATGAAAAGGTTTAATGGACTTGTACTATGCTTTTGCATATAGCCATATATCATACAATATTATAGCATGGGGTTCATCAAGTAATTGGGAAAGAGTATTCATTGCTCAAAAGCGTCTAATCAGACTTATTTTTCAACTGAGTTATAGGGAAAGCTGCAGAAATACATTTAAAAAAAAACAAATTCTTACCTTTTCAGGAATATTTATTTTGAGATGCCTCACTTTTATTAAGAGCGATATTAATAATGTTTCCCAAAAACAGCATGAATATCAAACACGCCACATTAACTTGGACATACCTAGACATAAAACTGCAATGTACCAGAAATCGCCCCACTTCATCGCTATAAAAATATTTAATGCACTTCCCAGCGAACTGAAAAGCATTAATTCATACGAAAAATTCAAAAGACAATGCAAGGATTTTTTAGTATCTGAAACTTTCTACACAGTGAATGAGTTTTTGAGCAGGAATAGATCCTAATTAATTATTTTTTCTTTTATTCTGATACTCAATGAGCTTTTAACTATATTGATATTTGTTGTATTGTATTTTATCTATTTTTTACACATGCTTTTATTGTAAAATATCTTTTTATCTTTTTATGATACTTTATAGTTGACTTGTCCAACACCATGTAATTATGGTATTTTATGGATTAATAAAGTTCTATTCTATTCTATTCTATTCTATTGCACGCCGATAAATTATTCATTCGAATAACCGTATTTTAGAAAATACTCTTGGTTGGTTTTTCTGAACACTAGCTTTGTTCGAGTTCTCACATTATCCGATTCTGAACCGTTCTGAGCATGCGTCTTTTGGAATACGCGTTCGAGTTCGATTAGATAATAGACATCTTAAGGTTTGTTTGCGTTCTTACGTTATCCGATTCTGAACCGTTCTCGAGTTCTCACATTATCCGATTCTGAACCGTTCTGAGCATGCGTCTTTTGGAATACGCGTTCGAGTTCGATTAGATAATAGACATCTTAAGGTTTGTTTGCGTTCTTACGTTATCCGATTCTGAACCGTTCTCGAGTTCTCACATTATCCGATTCTGAACCGTTCTGAGCATGCGTCTTTTGGAATACGCGTTCGAGTTCGATTAGATAATAGACATCTTAAGGTTTGTTTGCGTTCTTACGTTATCCGATTCTGAACCGTTCTCGAGTTCTCACATTATCCGATTCTGAACCGTTCTGAGCATGCGTCTTTTGGAATACGCGTTCGAGTTAAACGCGAACGGTTCAGGATTTCGCTATTGCTTGTTTTGGTTCAATTTGAACTCGATCCCGAACCGATTTGAACCGTTCTCACTAGTCCCTGCCATCAAGCTTGAACTACTTATATAATAATAATAATAAATAATAATAAATTCATTTATTGTTAACAATATTAATAATAGTAAGGTACATGGTTTTAAGATATAATAAATATAAAATCAATGAAATATGTTTAAAATTAGATTATATCTATTCTAAGGATTCATATAGTTTATCAATAAATGATACTCGATAAGTAAATTAATACTTGTTTCGAGAAATAAACATAAGTAGGACATATACATATATGTATAGAGGACATGTAGGACTTATTTGTACTAGGTATTTGTAGAACATAAAGAATAAAGATTAAAATTCACAGTATGATAAGCAGGAATGAGTACATGTTAAAATGGGTTGTGTTTATAAGTATTTTGTTGATTAATAGCTATAACAATAATAGTAATAGTTGATAAGAGGTACAGTTAGTCATTAGTCACACGAAATATTATGTGTTCTCTGTTAAGTTTTTAATCGTTTCCCTGGGTTTATTGAAGATATGTTTTTTTAATTCTTTTTTGAATGGTAATAGGCCATTCCATGTTTTGACGGTGTCAGGTAGCGAGTTATACAGCTTGGGTGCCATGTATGAATAAGATCTTTTTGAAACCGACTTATGTACAACCGGGATTGTGTGAAGATGCCGTTTTCGTGTGCAGTAGGTGTGGATAGGTATTTTGGCTGAGTGTCTGTTTTGGTGGTATTTTAAATTGACTTTATAAAAATATAATTGCCTTATGTCAAATATCTTGGCTTCTGAGTATAGTAA
The DNA here is from genome assembly GCA_018342105.1 of Gonioctena quinquepunctata. NCBI lineage: Eukaryota > Metazoa > Arthropoda > Insecta > Coleoptera > Chrysomelidae > Gonioctena > Gonioctena quinquepunctata. Next base: position 7,028 of record JAFIRS010000665.1, read on the forward strand.
ATTTGAACCGTATCTGTGTGATTTTGACAATATCAGTTTCAGAAATATTTTTTGAAGAATCTCGAGTGCGTTGATATGGGTTCTCAGAGCTCCACCCCATGCTGTTATACCATATTGTAAATGGCTCTCCACTAGTGCGTAATAAAGACTTCTGAGGTACTGTGCTGGTAAAGATTTTTTCAGATATTTAAATACGTGCAAAATACTTCGCAGTTTTCTTATTACGTAGTCTATGTGACAATCCCATCTGAGATGCGTGTCTATTATAACCCCTAGATACCTAATGTTTGTCTTGGGCATAATTGTCAGTGAGGTGTTTTTGGTTTTCACTTCCCAAGCGTGCTAAAAGGCGGAGTAATAATTTTGTTGCATGTAAATGGCACATAATTAGTTTTTTGTAAATTTATCGTTAATTTTTTATAATCCATCCACTTTTTAATTTTGTTGAAGTCCTCTTGCGCTTTCATTTTTAACTCATCCCAGTCGTGTGCTTCGTAGAAAATAGCTGTATCATCCGCGAATCCGGTTATTTCTCCGCTACTCCGGAGTGAGAACAGGCCATTAATGTAGATGTTGAATAATAGTGGACCTAACACGCTGCCTTGTGGAACACCGTAACTAATTTTTTCCTTTCGACTGAGTGAGTCACCGACCCTCACAGACTGATTTCTGGAAGAAAGGTAGCTTCTTAGGAGTTTGTGGCAGTTATTTCGTATACCCATTTCTTGCAGTGACTGTAAAAGTAATTCGTGACTCACCGTGTCGAAAGCTTTAGATAGGTCTATAAATATGCATAGGCACGGCTTTCCAACGTCCAAGGACTTTTTGTAATAAATTTGTAATGGCATCTTGAGTAGAGATCTTTTCGCGAAATCCATACTGTTTTTTAGATATCAGCTGAAACTTATTTAGGTACGATAGCAGTCTGTTTTTAAGTAATTTTTCGAATATTTTTGACAGGTGGGTTATCAGTGATATCGGTCTATAATTATTCACGTCAGTCTTGACGCCTTTTTTATAAATTGGTATCACCAAGGTATCTTTAAAAACAGAAGGCCACAATCCTTCATTAAAACAGTAATTTATGGTGTATAATAGTGGATGGATGATGTCTTATGTTGTCCGATCCAGCCGATTTTTTTGTTTTAAGGTTTTTGACAGTTGCTCTCAGTTCATTTTCATCGACTGGAGACAAACACATTGAGTTAAGAGTGAATAGCCGATCAGGTTCGTAATTGGGATAACTTTTTATTTTGTTAGCTAGGGTTTCTCCCATTTTAACAAATCTGGTATTGAACTCGTCAGCTATTACTTTTTTTTCAGTTAGAAGATCACCTGCTAGATTCTTTATTGTTTTGATTTCATGATTCCCGCGTTTATTTTTACTCAGTTTGTTGACTATTTCCCATAGCTTTTTTTTGTCTGTATTATTTGCATCAATTTGTGTTTTATAATAGTTATATTTGGTTTTCTCTATCAAGGTAGTTAATTTGTTCCTGTGAGCTTTATATTGTTCCTTGAGAACATTGTTAGTGGGATTTCGTTTGAGATTCCTGGCCATTTTATTTTTAGTGTCTATTGATTTGAGAAGAGCATTGGTTATCCATGGCGTGATTTTTGAGTATTTCCGGCGGACTTTTTTCACTACCGTACATTGTTGGATAGTTTTCGCAAGTCTATCAACAAGTTGTTCAGTTGCGGTGTTGGGGTCTGTTGCTGAATATACCTGATTCCAGGATACTGTTTTGATTAGTGCCTTTAGTTTAGTCTCACTTATATGTTTGATTTCTGTTGTGGGTTCAGATGTCCCTCTTGGTCTGTCAATGATTATTTGCAATGCAGTTGTGTAGTGGTCTGTGATGTTTGTTTCTATTACTAATGGTAGTATTCTGTCTACGGTGTCATTTTTTGTTTTGATGAAGATGTGATCTAAACAAGATTTATGGTTTTTGTGTACCCGAGTTGGTGAATTTATGGTTGAAATGTATCCGAATTCGTTGAGTGTGTTGAGATATTCGTTATTATTGTCACTTTTTTCTAGTAGATTTATATTAATCCAAGAAATATATGATAGTTTTCGGTATTGTTATTATTAGTTTCTAGGTAATTTTGTAGGTAAGTGTTGAAAACTTGTATGTCTGTTGACTTGGAATCGATAATTTCACACAAGCGTATTTCGTCATTTGTCAATGTCCTCTATTTGAGGTTATAATAAGTCTCGATGTATGTACCGGAATATATGCTTATTACTATTATTCATTAATTTGTGTTTTATTAGATAATAGACATCTTAGTGAATATGGATTTGGATGTATTATTGTCAAGCTCGTCGTCGAGTTCGTCATCTGGAGTCTGGAGATGGAGAAGTCGATAGTCTCTTCAAGAAGTGCAAACTCCTCACATAAAAAATGAGGACTATTTTGGTATTACTATACACATGCTTACTAACAGAGCATTCAAAGAACATTTTAGGTAGATTATTAAAAAAAAAATCTCTTTAATCATTGTTCTTTTTTGGTAGAGTTGATAGAAGTATACATGAATCTCTATCTCATGTCTATAAGGGATCTGGGATTTATTAAAAAAAAAATAACGTCAGTTGTCAGTGCTATATAAGTTCACCACTACAACAACAGGTTCCGCTACACTCTTCACGAGTACGTTTTGGTTTTTATTAAATTATAAATAGTTCTGAATCGTTCAGAATTTTGGTTATTGCGTCGATAGTTCTGCGCAGGTTCCAACAGTTCCCAATTGAAGAACCCGAACAAAGCTTTAGTAAAACTGGATTTGGATGTATTATTGTCAAACTCGTCGTCGAGTTCTCTTGAGGGTTAAATTTCAATTCTTACTGGACATCATAATAGAAAAAGGTTTTGTTTTAAGCACGTGTGCTCTATTACCAATCTTGGGTTTCAAAAGTGTATGCCGAAAATCGCCACAGAATACAATAGTTTTAGACAGTGAACGTATAGCAAATTTAACATCAGTTGTTAGTTCTATATCAGTTCACCACTACACCAACAAGTTCCGCCACACTCTTCACGGACACGTTTTGGTTTTTATTAAATTAGAAAGAGTTTTTTTTTTTTATGTTCTGGTTCCCACGAAAAGGGATATCCTGTAATGTTCAGAGAACATCGTGGGAACCAAGGGAAAGAAGGTAGGAGTTGGTGTTCTTCTTAAGTTTCTGGAGGTTGTATGCCTCGTGGAACACCTCCTAGGCAATGAGTTCCAAAGCCTCGCTGTTCGTTGGATGAACGAGTCTTTGGAAAGTGATGTTCTGCAGGTCTCCAAAGTGACCACGAAGGGGTGTGATGACTGAACTTGACGGGTTAATCTTGAAGAGACTGCCAAAGCAGGAACGATTGTTGATATTTCAGAAGAGCATCGCCCATGAAAATATCTATAAAATAGAGACAAATCGCCAACTTTTCTACGGTGTTCCAGACAAGTGAGCGAGTTTGTAAGCGAGGCATCACCGACGAGACGAATTGCCCTTTTTTGGACAGAATCCAATAGCCTCAGGATATGTTTAGGTGCCGCGCTCCAAATATGGGAACAGTATTCCAGGACAGGTCGGATCTGTGCCTTATAGATCATAAGCAGCTGAGTGGGGTGAAATAGCTCTTGGCACGAAAGTTTATACCAAGCATCTGCACTTTTGGCAATGGACCTCACGTGATTTTCCCAGGAAAGGTTATTGCTGATAGTAATACCAAGCATCGATATGGATGACTTCAGTGGTATGGTTACTCCTGACAAAGTTATGTTAGGCACAGTGAGATCGGCTTTTCTAGAGAAAAGACATGCTTGTGTTTTGTTTGCATTGAATTCTACCAAGTTATTAGATCCCCACTCGAGAATTGTTGCTAAGTCCATATTTATATTATTAACATTTCTTCCTCGTTCATTTCTGGTTTCACGGGCTGATATAGGGGCCCTGGAAGAGAAAGCGGTATGGAGGGTACTATCATCGGCAAAGCTGTGTACTGGACATGAAGTTGCTTTCAACAGGTCGTTGATGTGAAGTAGAAATAGTGTTGGTGCGAGAATAGATCCTTGCGGAACACCAGCATTTATGAGTAGAGTGTCAGATGAAACTCCATCGACCACTACATGGAGAGACCTGTTTGAGAGAAAACTAGCAAGCAGAGAACACAGCTGAGGGGGCAAGCCATAAGACGGAAGCTTGGCGAGGAGTCCCTGGTGCCAAACTCGGTCGAACGCCTTGGAGATATCTAATGCCACAGCTAAAGTTTCTCCATACTTTTCAATAGATAGCTGCCATATATGTGAGACGTAAGCGAGCAGGTCACCAGTTGATCTCTGATGGCGGAAGCCATATTGCCTATCGTTGACAATTCCTGAGTCTTCCAGTTCCAGTTCTGAATCGTTCAGAATTTTGGTTATTGCGTCGATAGTTCTGCGCAGGTTCCCAACAGTCCACAATTAAAGAACCCAAACAAAGCTACTACTTCACAGTGAAGTGGTTTCATATTTTTATCCGTCAGGTTTTATCAGACATGAGAAATTATTTGTTTTGGGACGAGTATTCGTCCCAAAACCATTTATCAATTTCGAAGGGAAAAATGAAAAAAACCTGACGGTGTGGTGGTTGGAACCCACGTTTCCTTTCGAGAGCTTAGACCGCTCGGCCAACTCGATATATACTAGATGTCAAAAGTATTTCTAACATGTTACTACATTGGTATGGTTGCTTTTTCAAAAAAAAAATACATACAAAGCTTATGCATAAATTTTGCCCAGGCACTAAATGATTTTTCTTATGTTTACTGTAAGTACTAACATTGTAAAAGCATCTCATTGTGTTACTCGATTGGCCGGGTTTTCTGCAGCCAGCTCTTAGACTATTAATACATATTGCATTAATTAGTAAAATACCTCATCACTGACTAAAATATAACCTCGGAGTTTTTTTAAGCTAATAAGTGAAGAATTCATTTCAGGGTCCGATTCAGAGTCCAATATAACCGATATTTCCCACTCGGATTTACAGGGTCTGGTTTCTACACCAATGTAAATTTGTGTTCTTTTTGCCACACTCTTGATTAATATACTAAGTTTCTCAGTTCTTAGTAAATTTTTAGCTTATGTACTACCAAGCCAATTAGGGGGAATTCTTCCCTATACAGTAGTTGTGTAAAGTAATTTGAACACAATTCTGAAAGACAATAAAAAATATTCTGGTTCTTCTAGGGTTAATGATTTCTATCAAGTTGTTTAGATTATTGAAATAACTAATCACCAAACATATACAATGTCGATAATATTATTCGTGATTAGTGCAAAAGGAAAAATACAAATTTTGACGCTACAAAAATATGTGAAGGTAAATTCATAGAAAAAAATACAAATTATCCTCCCCCAGAATAAAAAAAAAGTGGTCTCCCAGAAAAGTATAAGATTTGGTCCGCTTTTTTAACAACTTTAGATTGCTAATATATTATTGAAAACCAATTGCAAGTAAACGAATGATGTATTTGTAATATTTTTTTAAATTGTTCGTTTGAGTGTGTCTGTGTGTGTGTGGGAGCTATAAATAGTTTGGTATTTGTTCAGTTAAAAAATTGCACAAGTAACCCATTCACCACATTTACTTCACATCTATATGCGCATTTCGATAAGTGAGTTATCATCATCAGTAGTAGGTTAACTACACTAAATAAATTGTAAGATTTTCCTACAATTTATACCTGCTGTATCTAATTGGGTTATTTTATATGAATTACTGCTCCTTAAGTCGCTAATGGGATCTTGATGGTTCTATGGGGATCAAAGAAAACAAAGTGGAATACATAGACCCATTATACTCATTAAGTAAATTTGTATTATGGTTTTTGTGGATAACTATACTCTCCAGGCAGTCTAATTTTCTTGTGTCGTTGACCAATTTGATCATTTTTAAATTATGAATATTAATTTTGGGACAAGATTAGATCATATAGTCTGCCCTTCGGTAGGTAGCATGAACCAAATGTTCGTGGAACCTTTTGTCTGACCGTAGTAGACTTTGCCACAATTTTGACAACTAATTTCATAAATTCCCGACTTATCTAAGATGTCCGTTTTGTACTTCGGGTTTCCTAATAACGTTTGCAAGTTATTTCTATTGCTATAAACTGCTTGGAGATTTACATCCCGGAATATCGGGTTGAGACCTCTCGTGAGGTTTGGACGGAGAGGGATTCTCACGAATCTTTTGCTTTCCGTCGTTTTCATTCACTAAACGTGTGAAACGCTTCTTTCTCCAGAGATTATCAATAATGTCTAGTGTATATCCATCAATTATTGCTATTTCCTTGATTTTTTTTATTTCATTTTGGAAACGATCGGCATTCAATGGGAAGTTTACTTCCATTTCTACCGTGAAGTTAATTCGTTTGAACACTGAATTCATGGATGTTAGGAAGACGTCTATGTTTTGATGTTTCGTGTCAAAAATGCAATCGCTCTCCATCCAAAGCTCACGAGAGGTCTCAACACTATATTCCGGGATGTAAATCTCCAAGCAGCAATAGAAATAACTTACAAACGTTATTAGGAAACCCGAAGGACAAAACGGACATATTAGATAAGTCGGGAATTTATGAAATTAGTTGTCAAAATTGTGACAAAGTCTACTACGGTCAGACAAAACGTTCAATTTCCAAAAGGTTCCACGAACATTTGGCCTACCTACCGAAGGGAGAATAAGTCAAGTGTGGCAGACCATATGATCGAATTTGTCACAAAATTATATTCATAATTTGAAAATGATCAAATCGGTCAACGACACTAGAAAATTAGATTGCATGGAGAGTATAGTTATCCACAAAAACCACAATACAAATTTATTTAATGAGTATTATGGGTCTATGTATTCCACTTTGTTTTCTTTGGTCCCCATAGAACCATCAACCTCCCATTAGTGACTTGAGGAACAGTAATTAGTATAAAATAACCCAATTAGAAACAACAGGTATAAATTGTACGAAAATGTTACAATTTATTCAGTGTAGTTAACTTAGTTATCGAAATGCGCATATAGGTGTAAAGTGAGTAAGTGTGGTGAAGGGGTTACTTGTGCAATTTTTTTATTGTGTGACACCACAGCGTCTAGCCAGTCTTCATTTGTTCAGTTCGTTAGAACAACACAGACTAAGGGAAATAACTCAGCGCCTACAATAAATTACTTCCATTCCAAACTACACTTCTGCTTTTGCGATTTTTATTTACGGGGATTTTTTTTGCCCACTGAAAATTCACGGAAAAAATCCGATGGGACCAGGTAAATTTCACTAACTTTTGCTGACAAATAGATGACGTCTAGACCTGACATGTGGTTTGTTCGTTTGACACAGATTTAGCTATTTTTATTATATATCATATATTACGGGGCCTGTGGCTCAGTGGCACCAGCGTCGGTCTTGTGTCAACTGTTTCCACCTGGCGCGGGTTCGATTCCCGCAGCTGGTGAAAAATGTTTTCAAGGTCCCAAGAGTGGTTTCGGATCCCACTATAAAAGGTAAGGTCCCCGTGATCTTAACTCGTACAAGTTTTCATTAACTTCTGAGGGTTGGTCAAACAACTAAGAAAGCGGTTAAAAACAATTTTTACAAAATTTTTACAATTCTAGAAAGAGAAAGACTGATGAGTTATGTGCGCCAAAGAAATGGACATAGCATAAACTCAAATTGGCATAATAGATTTTCAACTCTAAAGTAGGCCTATTGGATCTTCGGCTACGTATGACACAGAGAGCGCCATTGTCATTAGCAGCTGTAGTTGAAATATAAATAAATACATATTCAAATATAAACATATTTTTAAGCTCAAATAAATATCCCCTTTTTCAACACACGTTAACATAGGCCTTGTGTAATTTCGGAATAATGTGGGATCTTATATAGCAATATTTTTTAATGAAATCGACGAAAATGCCCACAAGAATTCAAAACAATTTGGTGTTATAAATCAATAAATCATAATATTTTTGAGTTCGTCACGTTTTATGAAGGATCAGATTAAAATGTGAATACCTTGGGAAAATTAGATTTATAGTTGGCAAAATGCATGAATTCGTGAGATAAGAGGAATGATCTAATCCTTTCTCTTACAACCTAATCATTTTGAGCTACGTCATACTTATAAAAATAACGTTAGGAAATCTTTCGCATATGAAATAAAGGATATTTATATGTTTTCCAATCCTGGATAAGTACATTTGAAATGGTTGGTACAATATAAAAACAAATAATTTTATCTGATTGTCATCACGGCCAAGACAACAATAGAAACCTTGAAAATATAAATGGAACAAAGCCATGTGTTATTTGATTATTCTAAGATGTTTTATGATACTATTGACGGTATTCATTTTGTCATATCGCTTCTCGATTCTTTAGGACGCATGTCTTTGAACCTATTTATGTAAAAATTCACCCAGATATTTTCGGATTCATTTTGAATTTTCGGACAGAGCAACAGGAACATAGAACTAATGAAGCACAATAGACATAAATTCGTGCGCAATACAATTATATATAACCAAAACAAAAGTATGAGTAAAACAGATCAACCGAGGCCTAATGCAATGATTCATTTCAAAATGGCTAATATATGAGTAAATGAGAAAATTGAACCGGGCTCAAACACATATTTAACCAAAGAAGAAGAAACTCTGATTAATAATTGGATTTGCGAAAGTGTGAAAAAGGAATTTCCAAAAAAAAGAGGACATACAGGCTTCGGTAAAAGAATTCCTTGACAAAAATCCAAGAGAAAATCCTTTTAAAGAAAATACACCTGGAGAGCGCTGGTACCAGTGCCTTTTAAAAAGGCACCTAGATCTAACAAACCGAACTCCTGAAGCTGTCACAAGGGCCAGCGGGAATGTTTCAGAAAAAGATATGAGAGCATGGTTTTCTAATATTGAAGACTATTTGAAACAAAAAAAGTATTTTGAAATTCTACAGGATCCTACAAGAGACTTTAACGGGGATGAAACCTGCTTCCAATTATGTCCAAAGGAAGGAACAGTAATAGCACCAAGAGGAACAAAAAATGTTTATCAAGTGGATCAGGGTACCGCAAAATCAAATATAACTGTCATGTTTACCTTTTCTGCTGAGGGGTTTGATTACTCCTCCAATGCTTATTTATGCTTATAAGAGAGTTTCGTTGAAAATAATTGAAACTGTTCCAAAAGGCTGGGGTGTTGGAAGTAGCGACAATGGATGGATGACGTCTGAATTATTTTATGAGTATGTTGCGAATATCTTGCACCCATATTTAGTGAAACAAAATATTCAGTTTCCAGTCATACTATTTGTGGACGGCCGAAAAACACATCTAACTTATGAGCTTGATAAGTTGTGTACTGATTTGGAGATTATCTTGATATCACTGTATCCCAACGCGACAAGGATTTTACAGCCTGCCGATGTTTCAAACTTTAAACCTCTGAAGAATTATTGGAAAAAAGAAGTCTACAAATGCCATAGAAATAACCCATTTGTTGAATTAACTAAGGTCCATTTCGCTCCAATACTTGAGAAGGCCGCTTTGAAGACGAACACAATCTGTAATGGTTTTCGAGCAACCGGGCTTCAACCTTGGAATGCAGACTCAGTTGATTATTCTAAATGCCTAGGAAAACAAACTAAAAATCAGATCGAGTTTGTAGAAGATTCAAAAGAAAAAGAAGAATACAAAATGAGTTTAGAAGGCTTTTATGACATAATTGGACCAATTACTATAGAAGAATTGAAAAATGAAACTGAAGATTCAAAACACGAAGAGAAATCCAAAGAATGGAAACTTCTCTTGAATATTTTTCGAAAGTTCAGTTCTCAAGTTTCAAATGCATAAACTCAGGAAGAAGTTATTGATGATCATTCGGTTATTTAATTAGACAGGTTTAATAATGATGATTTTTATTCAGAAGAAGAGATAAATGATATGCCTGTACATATAGAAAGTCATCCCAATAACGACATTGAAAACATACTAATGCTTGAAACTAATGAAGAAGGTGTAGAAAAATGAAAACAACACCTTTCAATTAATATCCCTACCAAGTACTTCTAATGATGAAGCATCCACAAGAAACAAGGGCGAAATAGAATTGAAAGAGTATCTCCTTTGGCCACAAACGCCAGAAAGGAAAGGCACAAGGCAAAGTGAAAGGCTTCCATACGTCATCACCTCAAGTGGCTGGAAACAAATTTATGAAAACAAAAAAATTGAAAAAAAATAAAAAGAACGCAAGAAGCAAGAAAACAAGCAAAAAAGACTGGCACAGAAGGCTATCAAAGCCACAGCTGACAAAAATACTACCAAAATTACCAAAAAACATGTAACCAAAGAATGTAAGAAAAACACCACCAAAGTTACCAAAGAACATGTAACAGTCGAAGACAAAGAAAATGAAGCTGAAAAAAATACTACCACAGTTACAAAAAAACACGTAAGAAAAGAATCCAAGAAAAACAATACAAAAGTTACCAAAGAACATATAACAGCTGATGACCAAAAAAACGGTACCAAATCAGACACTATTGCAAAAACTGTGGACTCTTTTAAAGAGCCGGTTCTTGAACAAGAAACTTGTTCTACGTCTGCTTTGTCACCTATACCAAGCCAACCACCAAGAAACAATATAATTGCTAACAAAGGCTTGTGTTACATGTGTTAAAAATCTATCGTTATTACAATATGGAGTGAAATGTCAGCTTTGTACGAGAACATTTCATGCCACATGTCTTCAACGCAAAAATATATACATTGAATTTTTTAAATGCGCAACAGCGTGGCTTTAGCCGGGGAAGTAGTTGTTTTCTGTTAGACATTCACAAAAAATAACTTCATTTTAATCGTGGATTTTTCAATTCACAGAAAAAAATATTTCTATCAATATTCAATTGAGAATGTTTCCCTTTTCAACATGAATACCCCACAAGAGGTTATCTTGACGATGGAAGATAGTGACTAAAGTTTATCTTTCAGTCGCAGATGATTCCACATCTGATTTTATGAACATCCTGTTTATATTTTCAACAAATCAAAACCAAAGACATTAAAAATTTAAATTTGTTTTTTTTTAATTTATATTTTGTTTTTTTGCAAAAAAAAATCGAAAATCAATTACCTACGTTAATTACCTACGAACAATATTTTCTGTAAATATCCAATTAACTTGGCGATTTCTGTTCTTTATCGATTACAGTAAATACTCGATCTATCTTCGTTTTGGTTTCTCGTATAGTTATGGGTAAGAATGTCTCGAAATCTTGAATGTCGTCCACTGTGATATTTGCCAATTCTTCGCGGCGATATGCTCCACAAATACCAAAAATCAGTGCTACCTACAATAAATTCTCAGATTAACATACTGAACATTGAGAAAACATGAAATTAGAACTTACTTTCATCATAAGATACAAATCGTCTGGTGCTTCCCTCAAAAATAACTCGATTTCTTCTCTGCGTAGAATCTTCGATTTCTTTGGTTTATAACCATCAAATTTTCGTTTCAAAAAAGCTATCAATCTTGAGTATCTACTGATATCTATATTATCATGTACATTTAAAGTAGCTTTCAGCATGGAATATAATATGACCACATGGTAGAGGGCTTACAATATTTAGATTTTTCCAGAAAATAGGCAAGAAGTACAGTCTCTGTATTTCTTATTTTTTACATTTTTCCCGTTGCACCACCTCACGAATTCTTCATACACCTTGTCGTATATTTTCTTGGATTTCTTCAATTTCGCATCCTCAGCTGCTTTACTTATTTCTGGTGGAGTACAATTCACACTTTCTTCGTCGCTTGAATCCATTTCAAAATCAGTAATAAATTATCTGTGATCACAAAAATTGACAGCAAATATGGCTACTAGCCTATGTAATCTTATTTCGAAAAATTGACTGAGTTGCCATGGCAACATTCATTCCATCACTTCTTGATTTATTCTGTTTCCGATATGATATGAATATACATCCTCACGGCAGCCTTGATGTATTTTTATCATGTTCTAGATATAAAGAGGTATCTATCTACATGACATCAAATATACCGGTCGTGCATAAAATTTTGTATGTATTTCGGGCGTAATGTGCTTTTATGGACCTAGGCGTGTTAATAGCCTCGCTATTGCTCGGACTATTACTTACACGCTGCGGTCCATAAAAGCCTATGTTACGCCCTTGATACATAAATAACTATTTTATGTTCTTTTCTTATCGATGATTGTGCCAATAACTAGAAAATTCAGGGTGCCAATGTCTGGGTGAAAGTGCTAATGACTAGCAAAATTGAGTGTTCAAATTAATTGTTAATTTTTAGTGAGATTGGTCTACAAATTTAAATGTATTCTTATTTTTTATAAAACTGTAAATGTTGGCGCATCTCTGTATTATGAAACAATTCCTCATTGGACTCATTTCGTTTGCATAACATTCATTTCAAATTATAACATTCCTTAGAGTGCCAATGATTGGGGGGTTTACCCTAGTTATTCACTCGCTGTGGGAATCGTATTGGACGCAATCGCGCGTGCCATCTATCGTATTTGCTATCGAAGTACCTTAAATTGCACACTGTATTGAGGCGTCCTCTTATACGGAAGGGGAAATTATTCGGAACTATTAGAAGATTTTTCTTTAAGCAATGATGTAACCATTGTTTAGAGAGAAATAAATTATTTCAAGCTCAGTTGTTTCTGACGTGAGGAAAAATGCATGATTGCAGACATGATTGATATTACACTCCCGTCTCCTGTGCAGCAAATAGATTTCGCGTTTGGTAACTACACACAGTTTACGCGTAAGATATCAATTAATTATTAATATTTACAATGAAATCATTCAAGAAAAAAATTATTTTTATTCACGTAATTATGGTTATAATTTTTCCTGAAGGAAAATCATAAAAGGCATAACTTCTCTTAATGTAACAATTTTTCTTGATACACACCTTCATATTCTTCGGTGTTTCCATGAAAAAATGTGCACCTTCGTGAAATTTCAAATTAACTTTATGCCGTTCACTTCTACTCTCGAAATCTTTTTGAAAGATTAGAATCGGACCACCTATAACGCACCCAGGTCTACTGCAATAAAGTGCATTAAAAAAAATCATATTGCAATTATGCCAAAACTAATGATCCGACAGCGCCTGAGTTTCTCACACAAAGTAAACATCAATCACTATTAAGTCGTGAAGAGCCTGCTTCAAAACTTGAAAAATGGAGGTGTTATGAATTTTAATAAAAACGCATATTTTTTCGGGTTTTTCCGGTTTTTCTCCGTTACTAATAATACGATTGAGTCGTGATAGGGCTCATTTTTTTGCATTTTAATTATCTACACTTCGTCCATCGAGAGTATCGAGATTGCTCCATTATTTTTCAAGTTACAATTCAAAAACGATCAAATAAAAAAAATGCTTTTAAATGTTTATAACACATTAAGCAATGACAGTTTGGAGTAGAAAACTTAACAGGATATATGATGGCACAGTCGGTTTCCAGGTAGTATTTTTGTCACGAAATCAAAAGAGCAGAAAATCTCTATTGATTGGCCTAAATTGGCACGTCTGCAATATTGATATCGTACCTCTTTCGGTATGAAGTCAGCTCCTAAATGTCGTTTATACATTCGATAATGAATGCTAAGGCAAACTTACATCCTTTAAATACGCAAGTATCAGGTAAAATTCAGCGGAAGTTCTAATTCTTAATAAATTAAGTAATTATGATAATATTTGGGAAGTTGTGAAGTGTAGGGGATTATTTCAGAGAATAATGAGTTATTGCACAGCGGGCTTAACTGGGGTACAAAGTCGGAATGAACTCGCATTTACATATTTACTTTACATATTTGTTGATATTATATTATAAGGCGATTTTTTCGCGGCTTTTATCCCGGCAGCTTTTTTTGCGGCGGCCTTTTTCTCAGCGGCTTATGTTATGATTATGACGTGAAGAAAGAAATAAACACAATTTTCCTAGAGACATCTATTGAATAAAACAAGAAAAATATTGCCCGAAATGATGCCGACTAAACTAATCAAGAACAGAAGTAGAGTTCGTCCAGTATTGAAACGACCTCTTTGGCCTTCCCCCACCTAACAACCAATTTTTCTCGAAGATACCCGAGCCATTGTCTAACTGTGGCTATTAATAGAAATTCCATAGGCGTACCAAATGGTTTAGTATAGACGAAACACGAGACGTAGTTTTTGGCGGACGAGTTTTGTGATTATGATGGCGGCTTCAAGATGGAGGACAAACATTGTGATTATGGTTCAATTCGATTCAAAATTGGTAAGTGGGGGTTTTCGGAGTCGAATATTATGAAACTTTTGTCAAAATTCAAGAATTCAAGATGGCGGACGAGTTTTGTGATCATGGTCCGATTCGATTCAAAATTGGTATATGGGGGTTTTCGGAGTCGAAGATTATGAAATTTTTGTCAAAATTCAAGATTCAACCGTTCTCCTTTACTATATGGTTTTTTGAAATCTAAATTAGGATTTTTCTTATCAACCCACGTCTTAGAATGTGTATGAGAACTGTGCAAATACGTCTCATCAGTGTAAATGATGTTTTTTCCTTGTTCACGATACATTTTCAATTTTCTTAAAAATCCCACCCTTAGTAATCTAACTTCATGACTTTCCATCAATATCGTTCGATTATCAGGCGTTTTTTCCCAATCAAAACCTAACTCTTTGATTATAATGCGCAATGTTGAACGACTGCCTTCAAACCCTACCTGATCATTTTTGATTTTTTTAAGAATATAATTTAAAGTAGGGCGTTGTTTTTCAATCAAACAAAAATCATTTATAATCATTCTCATTGTTTCACCCTGCCCTTCCGTAATATTATTTCTCGACTTTATTCTTCCTATTTTTTTTTGCGGAGACGGCAAAGAAGGAATACTACCTGAATTCACAGCTGATTGATCCGTTTGAATATTTTTAAAACAATATTCTGTTATACCCATTGCTGCCTTGGCATGTTCTTCGTAATTTTGTAAAGGTATTTGTATTCCATTTTTGGCCTCATTTTTCATGAATTTGATAACATTTGCCACACTTTTTTTTCCGCTAGTGAATATTATTTACCACTGGGCATTTTGGCGAGGTAACAAGTAAACTATTACAAAGTTGAATAAATAACTGCACCTATTTATTAATCAAACAAATCTAACCTTCCAAACGCTGCATGTCAAGACACTGGTGAATATTCGCCGTAGTATGAGCAGCCACATCAAATCGTGTCCACTCGTGTTTTCCCCCTCTCTACCTACCAACAGGTCGTTTCAATACTGGATGAGCTCTACGTTTGGGCAAAATTTTACGACGCCATCTAGCGATGGTGCCCAGCGCCCTCCAATGAAAAACCCATGACTTTAAACAATGGTACTAGCCTATCAACAACATTAAACAATGGTACTAGCCTATCAACACAACCCCCCACGTCCCGGTGACGGCCCGGTACCGGAAGCATCCATCCGGCACGTGTGTAGCTACACTAATTTTCTTAAAATAATCAGGACAAGCCGTCACTTAAACATATCATCTTGTCTGAAAATTGCATTGTATCGAGTACGTTGCAGTACTACTATACGGTACGGTCTACGAACATGGGAGATGATTAAATGGGATTAATTGAATGAATTATTACGATGTGGTATGATACAGTAGGTTGCTGAATACAGTATGGTATGGATGGTGTAGTACGGTACATACTACAAAAATAAAACAATGGTAAAATACAATGATAGTTTTTAATGCATTTAAATTACTAATAGTAGCTTCAAGTGAGAATTGCATAGTATTCTAATTGTAAAAATATTTGTACATAATAAAGTACGACACTTAGTACAAAATTAAAGTAATGACGTACTGCTTCTCAGTCTTTGCAATTCTGCTAAAGCCGATCTGTCAAGAGGATGAATTCGGCCAAAAATTTAATCGAAGAAATTAAAACTGATAAGTTGTTTGTAATCAACACCCTAAATCGCCTACTGAACTGAATTGAATGACGTTTATTTACAAAATATCAAAGAAAAGAGAAAACAGTCGGAATAATAATTTCAGGTTGAAACTCAAAACCGCACGTGCGATATCGCCTTGCCAAAATCTTGCAACTGTAATAATATTTACGAAAAATAACTATTGTCAGAATATGCAGATTTCGGCGAGGAAAGATCTTGTGTTGCAATTTCTTGTTTCGTCCCGGAAAGTATTTGTGTGACTAGAGTGACGATCGAAGCGTGTCTATTAATAATATATAAAGTTTAAAAAGCATGAAATAAAACTTGAAGAAAAAATTTAAAAACAAAATTTTCACCAATTCTCATTTAAAAAAATATACCGTAAAGCAGGCAGTACCATCAATCACTTCAGAACAAACGTGAATTTGTTTTTGAAAAATATAAGTTAACCCCATCCGCCATATTGTCCATTTCTCATTTTTTAATCATATCAATTATTAAAAATGTCTCTATTTCATCGCAATTTCTGTGTTAACAAGAAATTTTTGATCATATGCTCATTTCAGGCTTATTTTAGCAAATCCTTTTTTTGTCGTCATTTGTAAAAGTTACGTGCATTATTTCAAATACTGGGCGACCGAGCTTTGCTTGGTGTTTTTTTTTCTCTGTAAAATCGTGTTTTTCGGAGAAGATGCTTATTTACCTACGAATCACATACTTATTACATGTATTGCAATATTATCTAGTGCACAGGTTGGCTAAATACACATTTTAATAAACCGTATGAGTTCCTTGGGCTAACCAAAGTATAACATATATAACATTGATTTGATGCCCAAATTCGGTAATGTCAGTCCGTACGGTTATTCGCATTCGGATAATGTCATATAGCGCCATCTCATAAAGTTTAGAGGTACCAGTAGGCTAACATCCAATAGCAACAATGCAAGTACCTTCCTCAAAAATTTACGAGATGGCGCTATACATTGTTAACACGAGAGCAGATAGTGATCGCTCGATCGATTCGTAATAAAAAAAAAAGTGTGAATTCGCGTTTTTTCAGGAAATACGTCTATATAGATAAACTTAACAAATATATATATATATATATATATATATATATATATATATATTGTAATGATGCGTTGATTGTGGTCGTTTTTATTTTTATTTTATATTTGTTTATTTACTTTCCACAAACAAACATCATAACAAAAATAAATAATTTTTTGTTTTTTTTTGTTTTGTTAATATTTTCCTTTTTTGTTATTTTCCAAAATCTTTAAGCTAATTCCTTTTTTTAAGATTTATTCAATATGTATTGATGAATAAATGCCCATATAAATATTCAATATCTCCGGCTATGCTCTTTACCTTCTTTCCTTTACCTTATTTCCTTCACCTTCAGCTAACTCAATCGGTACGCCTATGAATCTCAGAAGTTGGTTCTACTGTGGAGCCCTCTTGAAGTCAATTTGAGAAATTAGCAATTCATCGTTGATGAAACATTGAAAATAAAGTAGAATTTCATCAAAATAATAATTTCCTTTATTCAGGAAAAACTGATTACTACCTAGTCTGCGATAAATAACCTAATTAGAGCTTCACTTCAGAAACAAGTATATACAGCAAAAAATTAAATTATGGAATAATAAAGTGAATTCAACCTCGTTTTGTAGGTTATGTGTTATTTTAAAATAATTCGTGAAGAGTTCTATGAAAGTTCTTTCAAAGTTCAGATCTTATTTGCACTGTGGCAACTTTTATGGTTTCAACAAATACCTGGGATCTCCTGTACCAAACTGCTCAGCGTTTCGGATTCTCTCCCGTTCTTGGAAACTGATGCTGCTCTCGTCGACTGGGACTTCTCCTCATTTATGAATTTCCAATGAAACAAAGGTAATGTTAACTCTGCATTTGTGATTTTTTTATCTGGTAGTGTTCTTCATATTTTTCTGTTTTCTTGGCTAATGACTGATTTTCTATTCCAAATAGTTTGTTTGTTCCAAATTAAAATTTTCAACGTGGTTCTTCCAAAAATTATTTTTTTCATCATCTCCTCGCTTGTTGATTATCTCTCCTTGATACCAACACATTTTGTTTTTCTTCTCGAATTTTCGATTTTGACACACTATTTGTAGCACTTTTCATTATTTTTCACTTCTTCGACAGTTTTTATTTATGAAACTTTTCTAACTACCTTATAATCTATATACAATACATGTAAAATTATTCTTTTGACGTTTCTACTTTTCCTTTATATTGCTCGTTTAAAGATATACGATTTCTCAAAAATCATTAGATTAAAATCATGTTCTTTAAATTACGAGCAATATTTTTTCAATGAGATAGTAAATTAACCTGCAATGAACCTAAATTGAAAGTATGTATATTTTAGTTTTTTCGCTAGCAAAAAAAAATCGATAATGTAAAAAAGTATGAAAAAGAGGAGAAAGTGAATTTGAATGATCTTTTCCATCACATATTTTCCATCGACAGGGTAAATGCATTGAAAATGGATTTTTACGAAATGAAAATAATGTACCAATAAGCCTGTGCTAAAAATATGATGTAGAAAGACATGCTATTGTTATAACTCTGAAATATAGAAATATAACTGTGCTTTTAATATTTCAAAACACAACATATGCCTTGTATAATTTCGCGAAAACATGGGGACCTCATAGACATCGCAATATTTTATGATCCAGTATTTTTATTTTAGAATGATTTTTTGTGAACATATAAATTAATAAATAAAGGCTAATATTTTTGAGAACGCCACTGTTTTAAGGATTCTACAGATCAATATGAATACCTCCTAGTTAGAGTTAGCAAAATTCATGAATTTATGAGAAAGGGAAAATGAACTGATCGTATCTCTCACAATCCTAATCATTTTGAGCTACGACATATTATTGTCGCCTTATGAAGTAACGTTTATTATGAAATCATCCACAGATGAAACAAAGGAACACACATTTTTATATATGATTTACAATGTCGGTTTATTTTGAAACGCAAATACCTTTATCTAATTGAATTCAGGATCAAGAACAACAATAAAAATATTGAAAATGTAAATAAAACAAGACCATCTGTTAATTAATATTTTCAATGTAATTTTGGGGTTTTTTTTTCGATTCGGTAGGACGCATATATATTTGACCTATTGATATAAAACTACTCGAGTTCATGGCTGAATAACGAAAAATATGATTAAAACCAAACACTTGTACAATATACACAAGACCTTGTACAATATATTTCTTAAAAGGGATGATTAGGACATGCATTAACAGTACACGTGAATGAAATTTTGAACCACTTCAAACCCATATTAAATTCAGGCTTATTTTAGGCCAATCTATTACTCCGATGTGTTTTTTTTGTCTTCTGTTCTTTTGTTGGGGGAAAAAGTTGTGCTAGCAGAACTTTAAACATTCATTTTAGGCCAACGTTTCAAACCAACGCCGATTTTACCAACTCATTTAAAAAAATATAATGGGTTGTCTTAGCTTTATCGTAAAGCAAGCAGACAAATATTTACCCATATCTATATCCTCTCCATAAAAATTAATTCTTCAGTTTATTATTTTTTAAGCTCCAATCTGAATATAGTTTTGGCATATTTCCATTTCTCTTTTTTTTTTAATCTTATGCATTATTAAAGAGTTTAGTATTTTATTGCAATTTCAGTTTTAGCAATAATTTAGTTATTTCAATTTCTTCAAAATATTTTATCACATACTTTCAATAGTACATTGAAACTGTACATGAAGTATATTAAAAGTAATCTTCAAATGGGACGTTTTTGTCGATAGAATAATGAATTAATTTACAATGAGCCTAACATTATTATTTTTTAATTAAGTAGAAATATATTATTTTTGCTAGCATATCAATTAAAAAACATTCGAAAATAAAAAAAAAGAGGAGGAAGTGAATTTAAATGATATTTTCCATCACATATTCCATTCCATCAATAACTCATCATGAAAATGGTAAATATATTGGCTAGGGATTTTTTCCTAATGGAAATAATGGCCGCGAGTAAATAAAGTTTCAATATGATAACATACCTATAAGCCTGAAATGAGCCTAAAAATTAGTTATAGAAATATTACTCGTAAGAAGGTAGGGAAATATGAATGTTCTATTTTATAAGGGATAATGGGAGTATCACGTTTAAAAAAGAAGCAGAAACATTCGCAATAGGATAACAAAAAACATAAATGAGTTTGATTGTCATGGAAAGGTTTATTTATTCGTAAACTTTTAAATTATTTTGGGTTCCCACAATATTGAAAAACAGGCCCGATACGATACTGATCATTCGAATTGAAAGGGAATTAGACGGTAAAATAAAACCTGATATACTTTTTTTAATGAATATTAGTAAAATATTTGATGAGTTGAATCAGGAGCCTAAAAGAAATATTCAATAGTGGTTTATTTGGATTAATGAACACATCAGATTTTCATTTGGGGTTTTGTCAGCTCAACGTTGAAGTAACTTCTAGCATAACGGGGGTCCACTTAGTTTGTCCCCTGACTCATATTATTTGGATGGAAAGGTTACAAATGGTTTATGGGACGTGCTGAACTTGATATTAGACTTCATGCCTTGAGAGCACTTTCTAATAATTCTGCTCGGCATCATTTGAATCTAGTTTGCAGTTCGTATTAATTGCCTTTTCCTTTTCACCCGTTGAGTTCTAGTAACATCAATTTCTTGTATAAATCAAACTTGGGAATATTATAAAACTAGATAATTTTTTTGGTAGCTAAAAAAATATTGATTTAATATATGTATTAGCATATAGAACATTCGGCAGAAAGAGTTATATTCGTTTACATTAGTCGAAAGGTCAGATTCAGAGTATAAATGAGTAAAAGCGTGAATCACTATTTACTTTCGCTGAGTGTTTTGTTTACTTACGATTCAAACAATGGGAACTTTGATACAATACAAAGATTGAAGGTTAAAGAGGAATTTATAGATGAAAAAAGGGTTCTTGCAGCTTTCTGTACAACCAATAGAACCGAAGATATGAAGTTACAAAAATTATTCAAATTCGAAAAGACACTGTGAATATTGGCCTCTCATCACGTGCAGCATACTTTTTCTGATTAGCTGCTGAATGAGAAGTTTCCTACCGGTATCCAATCAGAAAACACAACGCGACAAGCGGAGGCAATCGTGAAATGAATGCGGATTACGGCGGGGCAGTGTTGCCAAACTTAAGATCACTAGTGCCTCAATAGATTGACGTGTGTATTGAGAGAGAGAGAGAAATAGAGAGGAAGAAACGAACGATTTGACTAAAGGGAATAGCTTTTACTCCCGCTTACAGTAAAAACATAGGTATATTTGAATTATGAGCAATTTGGATACCTAATTATCAGCGGCAATACTGATGGATAAGGAATTTCGCGCCGTTTTCTAAACTTTTTCGGGCAGGTCCAGGTCATACAAATTGCATTAAACATTGCCATGTTTTTTTATTAGATATTTTCAATTAGCACACATTTACTCTGAGCAGAAACTGGGAAACGTAAGTAATTTGGGTGATAACAAATAAATTTCTTTTAATGGTAAAGAAAAAATTTATTTAACATTGAATAAAATTAAGGTTACTAAAACGAATATTATTTAATACATATGTAGTTTAATGAAAACTCCTGTGGAGTGTACCTGAATTGACATTCGTTAATATATAATAAGTGTTCGTTGAACCTAAAAATATTATAGCCTAACATTGAACTGAAAATGTATTTGGGATTATTCAAAATATCATTAGTTTCCGATGAAATTACATAAGTTAGTCCATATTTAACAATGGGATTTGTTAACAATGAATAACATTTATTCAATGTAAACAAATGTTCTCTGAGGGTATATGTAATTCAATGTCCAGCGTGGCTTTAGTCGGGGAAGAAGTTGTTTTATGTTAAATATTATAAAAAATAACTTCAATATTGTCGTACATTTTTCAATTTTCAGAAAAATATTTCTATTTAATATTTAATTGAGGATGTTTCCTTTTCCAACACAAATACGTATATTGGGAGAGTATGATTTTGAATATGTATTAAAAAGCTGTGATTTGATTTTTTTAATAGTGTAATTTGTAGAGGCATCATATTTTCTTTGGAAAGTGTATTGTTTCAGCTGCAAGGGTTTTAGTGAAATAACGGAATATGAGGGAAGTCATGCAATACTTGGTTGTGGTTAAAGTCACCATTTAATAGCACGTCCACTATCATATTGCGTAAGTGAAAGTACAAAAACAATGTCAAGATTCAAATGCCCGTATCTCCCTTAATGCTAAACGGAAGTGAAAAATTTATACGTTAAAGTTTTGTCCTAACTACGGAGACTTTTTATGTACAATACAGTGGTGAACAACACGAGTTTATTCAGTTAACAATACCGAATTTGATAATCTTATAATTGACAACCATAAACTCAAAAGTGACAGACTAATTTCCATAAGATTATATACCGAGTAGTTCATTAGAAATTATTTTTACAAAAATCAACAGTATACACTGATAGATACAGGATTAAAATAGATTAGGTGTCACAAAACCAACATTCCCATTTTTTTTTCCACAAATGACGTCACGCTTGTGCGGATAACGACATAACGGAGACAAGTATCGTAAAAAATAGTAGTTATGCCATACAAGTGTGCCAAATTTGGATGAAAAATATCGATCCGTTCAAAATATAATATGGGGGGGGGGGGGCACTGTATAGTACATAACAAAATTTGGCTCAAAAATACTTTTTTGTATACGCTCCCCAAAACGGTAACTTTAGGAATTAAAAAAAAACGGAAAATGCTACTTTTACGGACTTGTCCGTAAAGTGTCGTCATGGCAACACTTTATGAACTGAATTTTATTCATTCATAAAACATAACTGAACATTAACGGGTGAACCAATAACATTTTGCCGCCGAAAAAATAGGAATTTTGGATTTTTTCAGAATAAAATTGTTATTGTTGCGGTAGGTACAAACATGATGACTTTTACACTTTCTTTCTTCGAACAATTGCAAATAAAATGATGGTACAGGACATAATCAAGATATAATCCACTTACAAGAATATACGAATAATGGTTTAGTTTGGGTTCAAATCAAGTTTCGATTTTCACACATGAACCTACATACATTTATTGGATGATAACAATTTATATTTCATTTATTCAGGATTCAGGATTACCACGAAGTGGGCGACATCTAGCATTCACGATTCGAATGTCAAACTAGGGGAAAACAGGATTCTGATGTATACTGAATACATTTACAATTTTCTTTCAAATTTGAAGTATCTTTCTGAATGGTTGTCATATTTATTTACAAGTTTATTATATTCAACTATATATATCCCCATAATACGTTAGTATAGTTGGATTCTGGAAAAAATTAGAGAACATAACAACAAACGCAAATGTTATTGACTGGTTGACATATTTGACACGTCGGTAATAAAAAATCTGATTCGATATTCCACACGGCCTTCTGCCGGTGCTGCCTACAATAGTATATTTCATTAGGAGTCGATAAAATAGACTTTTTCCGTGCGTGCACGACAAGTTCCCGTGGGAGGCGCAGCCGAACACGGGAAGTTGTGCAAGCACGGAAAAACCATTTATGGACGTGTAATGAACGATATTTTTCATTATATCTACCTGAAAACCACAGATTGTTGAGAAACATTTATTTTTAAAGATTAACGAACAAAAACATGTATTTTTAATTTTTAATAATTGAAATATTTATGGTACAATTTGTGTTGTTGTAAATAGCTAATCCTTTAGCAGCTACTTCATTTTCGATAACTGTAGTCGATAAAGTCGAAGGTGCTACTATATTAGTAGAAGTATTCAGTTCTTGATTTTTCCCCACAGCATTGTATTCTGATGTTGGCGTTGTTTTTACTGTTCTTGAATGGCTGAACAATTTACGAGAAACTTCAATCTTTCTGCTTACCGATTCTTCGACTTCAGCCACAGTCGAGGAACGCCAACCTCCATGCCTTTTTAAAGTAACAAAATCTCCTAAATAAGCATGTAAATATAGTGTTTTCAGATAGGTATAATGAAAATATATTTGCGTATTGATAGCAGAAATAAAATCATAGTTCCTACATGAAATATTCTTTGGAAAGCTTATACAAAAAAATATTGTATGCTTTCGCGGACTCATCTTCATATTACGGACTCGGCTAGCGCCTCGTAAACATCACGATTCGTCCGCAAAAGCTTCATTTTGCGTACTTGTTACATAAACTACTATTTAATCACTATCTCGATTGAGTTCAAAGATGGGCCAAATCGGTTGAGTAGTTTTAAAATGGAGGCTGTTGAAGGATTGAACAAAATTCTCAATCTTTCAATGTTACACCAATATTGGCAAACTATAAGTTGTTTGATAGAGCTTCATGATCGGCACAACTTTCTCTCAGATGTATACACAAAGAGAAAATCGCTGAATAAATTTCAATGAATTCATATTATGTGTTTGCTGTGTCAATCAGCTCTAATGTCAGGTGAGAACGTCATTTTTCTCGAATTTAAAGTAAAATTATATAAATAATTATTAGTAATTATTTTTCGAAGAGATATTGGGATTGAAATCCGAGTAAGTGCTGCTGCTGTTTATATCCTTGTGGACTGTCCCGGATTATCCATTAGGCAATGTAGGCAACTAAGGACCCAGCGCCGCCTAGAGGCCCCGCTATCCGAGAGAAAAATAAGTCAAAGTAGTTTTAGTTTGATGATTTCGTTTTCATTTTAAAAAGGTGTCAGGTTTATTTTTTCATAGGACAAACAATTTCACAAAAATTATGTTACATTAATTACTTCTTATGAGCATATGAGTTACATACTTATTTCTCTAAAATAAAATTTATTTCAAATTAATTCCCGCACTTTCATTATGGTGTATCCATTGCACTGGCCCGCGAAATTCAAATTTTCTTGCGTTTTTTGCAAATTTTAACTCGATATTTCGTTGTATATTGATCGAAATGAAATTGGCGCAAATAGTCATATTACTTATATCTACTGAAAAATGATCATAATAATTGTAAACAGTTTTATAAATTATATTTGATAGGAAACTTTAGTTTTTCTAAAAATAGTCATATTTCCCGTCAAATACTATTTATGATTTGTATGGTTATTATTCAGTAGATATATTGTGACTATTTACGCCAATCTCATTTCGATCAATATACAACGAAATATCGAGCTGCAATTTGCAAAAAACGCAAGAAAATGTGAATTTCGCGGGATTATGCGACGGCATCTTAATTATGTTGGTAAGCCGGATTACTGTTTATTTCGCATCGACTCGAGATATATTGATAATTTACACAAAAAAGTTGAGAGGTGTCAAGGGACACCCGGATGGAACGAAGTTCCTTTCGATTAATTAGTGAAGGAATTGTAATTTTTTTTTTTTTCAAGTTATAATATTTTTTTTTATTATTAACAAATATAATGTAATATAAACTTAATCAGTAGGCTCAATTTTAGTACATACGCATTGATATTGTAATATTAAAATATAATTTACTTTTAAATTTATTAAAGTTATGACGCGTACACTTGCTAAACACACAATAATGGAGAGATTATAACGCGTATGACTTGATTAGCACAATAGTAAAGAGAGGTTATAATGCGTACTTGCTAAAAATACATAAGCATTTATTATTGTCTGTATAAAATCTCTACTTACCTAACTCCATCAGCAATATCCGGAACTTGTGCAGAAACACTGTCAGGATTCATTATTTTTATTATTTATTGTGTACAAAAAACCTGTATACACTCAACAAAAATAATCGTCGCGACACCACACTGTTCAATGCGAAATAGAAAGACGAAACGAAAATAACTGGCTTGCTTTCTATGAGAGAGAGAGAGAGAGACAGACAGAGAAACACGCGCACGCCGCACAGCACAAAAGTGTCGTTACAACTTTTGGTCTTAATTTATTCCGTCTAGCCCCCTTTCGCAACGCGCGATAAGGAACTTCGTTCCAAAAAAACTGAGAAAAGTTAAAGTATTGTTCTGAAAACATGATCGAATATTTAAATAGTTTACAATGCGGTTTTCTGACTGATGGAAGATGGTGATTTACAGTTAATCAAGAAATAAATCATTGTTATAGTTTTACTATATGGCATAATCCGGCCCTGCTTGTGTGCTTTTGTTCAATAGCTGAATGAACTTTTGTATTTTCGGAAGTGTTTTGCATCTGAATTTTCAACTTTTTGATCTTTATGGAATTCTATTGTCTTTCCGACTAGCGATTTTTAAATTAATTAAATGTGGCTGTTGGCGAGGGGGG
Organism: Gonioctena quinquepunctata; assembly: GCA_018342105.1. Lineage (NCBI taxonomy): Eukaryota > Metazoa > Arthropoda > Insecta > Coleoptera > Chrysomelidae > Gonioctena > Gonioctena quinquepunctata. The sequence continues at coordinate 33,418 of JAFIRS010000665.1, forward strand.
AACAACTCTTTCAGTAGGTGTACATCTCAGAATCTTCAGTATCCCCATAATTCTTACCAGTACCCCTTCAGTTCCTGTTTCAGTACGTCACTCTTAGTAAAATATTTTCAGTACTAAAATTAGTTCTTTAATCTGCATTAAATATTTTCAGTACCCGATTCCAGTACTCTTTCCGTATATTCATTACTCATCCGTTCAGTATTTATCATGATATCATTTCAGTACCGTCATTATGGGCTAAATTGTTGACGAGGCGGCTATAATACTCGTCAGAGTTTGCGTTCAATTCCAGGGATAAAACAATACTACATTATCGGTCTAGTTTTATGAGTGTATGTTTAGCGTAATCTCAAGCCATTGAATTGTTTTATTTCGAAAAACATTAATTATTACTAATGAAAAGTTGAAATGATTGCATGAAATCCTACTTTCATGTTGGTCGTTACACAATTACCCGATTAACTTTTTTTATGGATATAAGGCTCAGGTGACGATACATTTAAATATTTTAGATGAAGGACAAGTTTTGTAACTTATGTGTTATGTATTTAGGGCGCAGTTTATGGACATTTGGTTAAGATTTGGAAATTTAAGATGCCAGACGAGATTTGTAATTTATGGTCGAATTCTATGCAGATTCTGATGAATTTTTTTTAGTTTCATTATATACAAAATCAATATCTAGAGGTTTTTGGAACGAGGATTATAGATGTTTTTTAAATTTTAGAATTTATGATGGTATCTGGGAGTAGTAGCTAGGAAAAGGAAATAACGGATAAATTCAAGATGGCGGACGAGTTTTGTGATCAGGCGAATCCTGCAATACCTTGTCTGGTGCTTTACTAGGAAGAAACCTGTTCTTTCAATCGTGTCTACCAGTTTTTGTAACCATTTCAAAATATATTACTTGATTAAGCAATGTAATCGGGCGAAAAAAAAACGTGATATCGACGGAAATATCCATTTTGAGCTCCCCCCGAGACGATTGAGACCACGATAACTGCCGATCCGTTCGACCGATCGAGCTGAAATTTGGTATACAGTTTCTTCCCCGAGTGCGACCATATTAGTTTTGGGCTGTCATCTGTCAAACGGAAGTGTCACTATTAAAAAATTACAGAAATGCCAGCGCCAGAGTGGCGAAAGTTCAAACCAGACATACGTACATTGTTTGTCTGTTTTCTCTAGAGGTTATACACTTTTGTTTGGAATTTTTGTTAAAATGTTTCCATTTGGTATTATTTTCCAGTTTTTTTGAGTAGTGTTATTCATTTCAAGACTCTAGTGGAGTGGTTTATTTAAATCTTAAGACAATATCATTTGCGAAAACACACTTTGAAGGAGACAAAGTATGTTCTAATTTGCTTGCAAAAAAAACTTTTTCGGAGTTTTTGGACAGCTTAGTGAAGTCATCGGGAATTATTGTTATGAATTATTTTGAAGAAATGTTACACATTATTTGTGAATGTTCCAATTAAAAATAAAACTAACAAAAACAGTTTTTTGTATTTCATGTAAAACAAACAAGATGGTGTGAAAATGAGCCCTTATCATCTAGATATACATTATATAGTCACTCTTTTTCCATACGTATGAATAATCTTCGGTAAGTTGAATAATATTTTTTTTTTCTCTTCTTTCTTTTTTTTTCTTCTCAGCTCTCTTTGGAGGTTCTCTTTTTCACTTTTTTTCTTGGCCAAACACGATACAGGAACATTTTGGGAAGGAACTGTATTATTCTTCAAGAGTCCGTCGTCTGTCTATAGACTCACTCAATCCTAGATTAGTCTGCACCAGTATGTTACATTCATCTTCTCACGTAAAATGATAAAAACTTATTTAAGTACAACGGGATCGTTTTTCCCAAGAGTCACATTGAGGTACACAACTATAATGATTTGAACTAGAATCACTAATTTTTTCACTTGAAGACGTACAATAGTCAACAGAAAATTCACCAGGTAAACCAGAATTTCATTGAATGTCAACAACCACAAGAGATTCGACAAGTTTCAAGTGTACAACGGCTAAAATCATAAAAAACATTAATGTTTCAAAAAGTAAACAATGAGTCCTTATCATCTAGATATACACATATAGTCACTCTTTTATCATAATGTATGAATAATTTTCGGTAAGTTGAATATCTCTTTGTTCTCTTCTTAACTCTCTTTGAAGGTTCTTTTTTTCTTGGCCACAGACGATACAGGAAGATTTTGGGAAGGGACTGTATTCTTCTTGAAGAGCCCATCGTCTCTCTATAGACTCGCTCAATCCTTGATTAGTCTGCACCAGAACATTACGTTGATTTTCTCACGGAAACTGATGAAAACTTATTCCAGTACAACGGATTCGTTTTGCCAAGAGTCACATTGAGGTACACCACAATAATGATTTGAACTTGAATCACTAATTTTTTCACTAGAGGACGTACAATAGTCAACCAGGTAAACAAGAATTTCATTATATGTCAACAATCACAAGAGATTCGACAAGTTTTAGGTATACAATGACCAGTGAATAAACATTAATGTTTCGAAAAGTAAATAGTATAGTTTCAAAAATCGACACCAGAGGGAGTATCCGTTAAATTGAATTTCCAATAGCGCACGGGACTTGACTTGCAATATGTCATTTGAGAGACCTTGAAAATCTGTATCCAGAACAGTCAAAATTATGTCTCCAACTGACATCTGTCAAAAATAAAAAAATGGCAAAGTTGAAAATTTGCCATTTAATTATTCAAAATCCCTCCGATGGATTAGAACTAAATTCGGCAGGGAGTAACACAACAAAAAAATCAAACTAAGTCTGCAGTTGGAGCTTTCCACCGTTTCCCAGTCTGGCGCTACGAATATTTCATTTTTCTCCTGGGCGTTACCATCCGGGACGGCCGCTCACCCGGGCTTTGACTAGGACGATCAGCGTTTGGTGCAGGACCGCTCAATTGACTGGGGTCAATTATCTCACTTGGTCAATTGACCTATCAAATTGACTTCGTACAGCCCTAAAAATGTGTTATTTCAAAATAACCTCATTCTCCCTAGGCCCGGGCCGGTCAACTTCTGGGGTGTCCCTCAGCTGATTTTTTTAAAGGTGCGGATAATTTTTAGTATGGATTTTTGTAGTTACTTCTCATGGTTTTGTTTTGTAACTGGAAACTCATTAAGTATTTTTATTATTATATATAGTTATTATACAAAAACATATTTTTTTATATCTTTTTGGAACAGTTTCATTGAAGTGAATTATTTCTGAGGTCATTTTGGGTATAAGTTTTATCCTTAAAATGTTGCGTCAAAAATTGCTACGGAAAGTGTATCTGATTTTTTACACGCTCTCATTCAGAATCACTGAACCACCTACTTTTACATATCCGATCAATCTGAAAATCGGTATGCGCAGATAGTTTGTATAATAATTCACTTCAACTCATTCATATAACGAAATGTCGCGGAAATTTGGCCTCTTTAGTTTTAAATTCCATATCTGGAGTTTTCCGGATCGCAAATTAAAATCAACATTCAAATTGGCGGCCGAATTATAGTCTGATTACATATGGCGGGCAATTCTTGTAATTTACGGCCCAGTTCAATTTTTTTTGGAACGTAGTTCCTTATCGCGCGTTGCGAAAGAGGGCTAGACGGAATAAATTAAGACCAAAAGTTGTAACGAGACTTTTGCTGTGGTTATAAGCCGTGCGGCGTGCGCGTGTTTCTCTGTCTGTCTCTCTATCTCTCTCTCATAGAAAGCAAGCCAGTTATTTTCGTTTCGTCTTTCTATTTCACATTGAACAGTGTGGTGTCGCGACGATTATTTTTGTTGAGTGTATACAGGTTTTTTGTACATAATAAATAATAAAAAATAATAACAATAATGAATCCTGACAGTGTTTCTGCACAAGTTCCGGATATTGCTGATGGTGTTAGGTAAGTAGAGATTTTATACAGACAATAATAAATGCTTATGTATTTTTAACAAGTACGCATTATAACCTCTCTTTACTATTGTGCTAAGTCATACGCGTTATAATCTCTCCATTATTGTGTGTTTAGCAAGTGTACGCGTCATAACTTTAATAAATTTTAAAGCAAATTATATTTCAATATTACAATATCAATGCGTATGTATTTAGCAAGCCGTGCGTGTTCTAACCTATATGCTGTTGTGTTTACGAAGTCGAGAGAGTATATATATATATATATATATATATATATATATATATACACACTCTGTTGTGTTTACAAAGTCCCGCGCATCTATGATGTGTACGAAAGAATAGACAGACAGAGTGCATATATATATATATATATATATATATATATATAATATTATTATAACTTGAAAAAAATAAAAATTATTACAATTCCCTCACTAATTAATCGAAAGGAACTTCGTTCCATCCGGGTGTCCCTTGACACCTCTCAAGTTTTTTTAAATCTTGATCGAATTCTTCCAAGCCAATATAAAACGAAAGCACTGTTATCGAAAATGTTCCGTATTCTATTGATCAGCCTTCCGAGGCAATAGCTGAGAGCAGATATATTTTCAATTTTATGTGGACATAATTTTGCCCGAAAGATCCCGGGAGGAGTTACCGTTGATTCACTTTCATTTGTGGGAAAGGCAAACGCGAAAAAAAATACACCTTCTCCAAAATAAACTTGAAAATATAAGTTCTAGTTTAATCTGAAGCCGGATTCGTTCACCACAAAAATGTATTTTTGTTGATAATATATAAAAAAGATGCTTGTAGATAATTCTGATAAAATGTTTATATAATTTAAGCGTGGTTTGAATTTGAAAAAATGACCTTATTCAACATGAACATATGGGATACATATCAAGGTGTTTCCCTGTGTTTGAATACACTAATATTTCATAAAAACTAGAAAACATATTTTCTCTTAGACTCTTAGAACTTATGATATTTTCTAATCATTAACTATTTTTCAATGTAATCGCTTAAACCATCAGAAATTATCAACACCAACAAATAGTATAATATAAGTATAGAGCCAAAGTTCATAATACATTTTTAAGATTCTGTAAAAATTGTTAGAAATAACACAAGCATGAAATATGCTGTTAAAATACTTATTTCATCACCCATCATTAAATCATCAATTGACCAATGAAAAATTTATAAACATCCATCCAAAAACATGAATAATTTATATAAACAGCACTGATCAACAGCACCGATTTGCCACTTCCTTAATTACATATTGATAAACTTTGTCAGCATACCTTATTTTACAGAACTTTTGGTCAATTAACAACTTTTTTATGACTCCAGTAATTTTGTTTATTATCCACTGAAGGTGGCTGTGTTTGACTAAATATACAAAATTAATGGAATAGTTCATGAAGAATATCAAAATGAAAATTCAGAAACTAATAGCTGATATGGAGCCAATTATTGTTGGTATCCATAATAGACCAAGAGCCCGTGTGACTTCAAAAACGTATCATAAGTTTACGCACATTGAATACGGGAACTTGTGTTATCGATGTCGACAATGCTACAGACATACCTGCCATACATATTTTCTGCGGCGCAACGATGGTAGGAGGGATGCTGAACTGTTATAAAGAAGATGAAAAATATTGAAAGTTCACGATTGAGGGCAATAAAAAACAAAAGTTCACAATAAAATGAAGTGACACTTGTCAATGGAAGTCGTATAAAGCTTGGCTGCAGCAACGTTCAAAATATGTCAAAACGGGACCAAAAAAGTTTACTACCTAATGACAATTGAAGAAATCTCACTATTAGCGTTCAAACACATATTTCTACTGCCAGTCTTTTTCAATGTCAAGTGTCGCTTTATTTTATTGTGAACTTTTGTTATTTTACTACCCTCAGTCGTGAACTGTCAATATTTTTCACCTTCTTTTTTATAACAGTTCAGCACCCCTCCTACCATCACTTCGCCCCAGAAATAAGGTACGGTAGGCATGTCTGTAGCATTGTCACATCGATAAAACAAATTCCCGTATCCAATGTGCGTAAACTTATCATACGTTTTTGAAGTGACACGGGTTCTTAGTCTATAAATTAAACTCCTCAATAGGAGGATTGACAATAACTGGAACCATTCCGATATTACAAAATATTTAGATCATTATATTATAAAATTATTCCTAGCTCGTTATTCTATATACCATAAAACTGATGAGATCTGGGGTATGATTAATACTAGGTAACCTAAAACAGATCAAATCAATCTAGAATTATACACAAGTGTAGAGCGGCAAACTACTAGTCTGGCTTAATGAAATCATTTCAGAAAATATATAATTTTAGTCAATCACTTTTATTCTGAACTATATCCCCGTTTTGAAGACCAAAGGAAAAACTGACGTCAAAATAGATAGAATAATCACTAAGAAACTCGTGTATCGTTTTCATTAGGCATTAGGGTTTGAAATCGAGAACGGATACAGGTAGGTAATCCCTGAAACGCCAACTTATTGTAGTTAAGTATACGTCATTTAACCTAACCTATTTTTATACGTTTTAATATTTCTCTTTAGAAATATACTCTGAGTAATGGCCCTCTAATGTTGTTCATTGATCACAAACATCTGTCTTTGGTTCAAATGTTCTCAAAAAGATAGCTTCCAAATAGAATTCACAAAACCAATCAGCTGTCAACAGTCCAATGCAAATTTAAGCTAAATTTACAAGCCAACTCAAACTCTCACTGGACTCCTTTCTGTGAACTCAATACAGCACAATTCTAAACTCTCTAGTCAGATGAGTATCGAAAATTCTAGAATATTGTTGCAAAACTGGGGTTCCTCTACTTAACTAATTATTAAAAATAATTAATTATTATTCATTTATTACTTCAAAAACACAATAATGCACTCAATCACAGTTTACTACCAAAATGTAGCTTGTACCACACAGCTCTTAATATTGGTGTGATGCTAATAAGCTATCTTTCAATATATCAAAAACTAACATCCTTACTTTCAAATGTAATCTAGAAGAACTTCATTCAAGAAATCAAGTGATCAGTTATATGTCAAAAACAAAATTTCTGGGTTTAAATATTGATGATAAATTGAAATTCGAAGATCACATTGAAAAACTCAGACAAAAACTAGCATTAGGATGTTTTGCAGTAAGAACCACCTCATAGGAACTTGGTGAAGAAATGGCAAAAAGTGTGTATTATACATACCCTAGTCGATTCACATCTGAGATATGAAATTTATTTCTGGGGATCATGTAGCCAATATTTTTTCAATATGGTTTTTATCTTGCAAAAAAAGAGCAGTAAGGTATATGTGCAAGGCTAAATTCCGAGACTCTTTCAAGCCACGCTTTATCAAATACAAAATTTTACCACTACCTTGTATTTTTATTTCAGAAGCAGTATGTCTCATGCATAGCAAATTTGGAAACGAAATCCATAAGATAACTCAATATAACATTGACACTAATAACAAATTCCAAAATTTACAATGGTAAAAAATTATTTAATCACATGCCCAACAAGATCAAAATCACAGATAATAAAAAACAGTTCAAAAATTCTGTAAAAAATCTTCTAGTGACGAATGCTTTTTACTCATTAGATGAATTCTACTGTACCAACTTTTAGTGTTGTGAACTCAACTTTGTCATCCTTTCTTAGTTAAGTATATAATATTCAATTTTAATGTGTTTTATCGATTATCATCCTTTTTATTAAAGCACACAAAGCAATTGTACTTGTATTTCATATCATTTCTATTGTGACAATTTTTATACTCAATTGAAATTTTTGTTTTGTTTTTGTATATTATATTTACACTTGGTTGTTGCTGACCAACACGCTAAAAATGTGTAATGCGTAATGTGTACCAAATTTTATTTTACTTTTTACTTTATACCAAAATTTGATCAAATTTTTAGGTACTTAATAATTATTATTGTTTTCTTTTGGTTGTAAAGGACTTTGATAATGAGAATCATGTTCTTCAGACAATAAAGCATTTTTGATTTGATTTGAAAACATTCACCTTGAACTGGCTAATATGAATTAATACTTCTTGAATGAATGACTGATCGACGCCGACCTTATATATCCTCGTTCTTGGCTTCCAGAATTTTCGAGCAGTTCATGGAAATATGTAGATGATTCCATGTTTGTCATCGGAAATTTCCAACCATTGCACCGATTGGCTTATGATTAACACGCAGGGGCGTACTGTACTTATTTTCGTATCACTGCCCCCCCCCCTTCTAAATTTGATAGTTCCGATCGAAAGCCATTGTTTCCCGATGATAGGACTTCAGTCTTTCCAGGTGAACAACCTTCATTTTAGTCCTAAGGCTGCGCTGGATTCTGTATATCACGTTGTTGGTCAGCTTCTTTGAATCAGCTCACAAACTTTCTTGAATAACTTAAGACTCGAAATTCCTTCCATTGATACCCTGTATCACCGATGACCTTGCTATTGTGAATGTCTCCTGGCCTGGAATGACATAGGCTTCTACCCATTTGCTGAAATAGTCCATGGCATCAAGGATGTATTTGTTACCATCATCGGTCAAAAGAAAGGGTCCAGCTACATCAATGGCAATCCGTTCGAATGGTGTGCCTACGTTGTATTTCTTGATTTCACCCCTGGACTTTGTTTTGGGACCTTTAGTGGCGCCACACTCCAATATTCTGCTGAGCATCTGTTCTATGCTGTAGCTTTGTTTCTCTTCCTGAAGTGGTTCTTCAATTGATACCGTTCTTACTTAGTGGGGTGTTGAAAGCCGCTTTCACTTCTAAGGAACGAACTAGAGCTTCACTGCATTTCTTTGGGTCCTTTGTATTCCGATATCTCTCAATTGATCAATAAATACCTGCACAGCCAACTGTTCTTTGAAATCCTACGGGGCATCTGTGCAAGCTGGATAAGTCTGCAAGTCTGCTTCAAACTCCTGCAGACTTTCACCAGATTTCTGAACCCGTGTTTTCAACTATGCCCTGTACAACTGTTCTCTATGTTGGTCGCCGTACCTCAATTCCAGAGCAGCAATAAGCTCTCCATACTTGCGATTTTGGTCTTCTGGGATGGTCTGTATTATCGCCAAAGCAGGTCCCCTCAAAGCCACTATAATGCAGTAGCCTTTTCTTGCCACAGCTTCAAACTGCCTACGATATAGGGACCATGGTAACTTTGGTACTACGGAATTGTGCGATGTGGCAACCCTGTCACGGTGATGGTGATCTTGGATCTTCAGTGAACCAACTTTCATTTCAAGTTCTTCCAAATGTTGCATTGTTCTCTCATGCGCCACCCACACTTCTTTCTTTGCTCCTTCTCATACCACACTAACTTCTTTTGTTATCTTAGCGTTGATATCATTCAACTTTTCCAGACTGTGTTGATTCTGGCCCCAATTTTATCAACATCTTCCTTCCGACCTTCGGTTTTCTAAATAATCTGCTCGAGAAATGTTTTCTGTTGTTCTCGTTCTTCATGTTATTCTTCCAGAATGTTCCTGAAATTTTCTTTAAACCGTTCTTCTTTTTGTCAACGAATTTCCTCTTGTTTTTCTTCCTGTCTCTGTTCCTTTCCTCCTCTTGTTTTTCTATTTGCCATCGGTCCTCCTCCTTTTGTCGACGTTCCTCTTCCTCTTGTTTTTCTATCCGCCGTCATTCTTCCACAATTCATTTTTCTTCCATCAGTCATCTCTCTTGCTCGGCAAACTGCTGCTTGATCATTTCCATATCACCGTAGGGTGTGTATTCACCATTAATTGGTCTCAAATAGTCACTAAAAAATCCCACTCCCACTCGTACGCCCGACCTTATATATCCTCGTTCTTGGCTTACAGAATCTTCGAGCAGTTCATGGAAACATCTAGATGATTCCATGTTTGTCACCAGAAATTACCGACCGTTACACCGTCTAGCTTAAAATGAAAACGCAGGGGCGTACTGTACTTATTTTTGTAACAATATTCGTAAATTATAAAGAGCAGATTTTCGAAATTAGTGACACGTCTTATAGATGTATTATCAAGTTTTTTTATGCAATAGCAAACATGGACGTTTGGCAATTCATGTGGTCCAAGAATATTATTTTTTTCAGTGGAGGCAATTTTTCTCGAGATAAATTATAAAAATGGTTAGTTATGACGGTCAAACTCAAGTATTGTTCGTTCGACTTAAGAGCGCTGAAGGTAAATTATTAAAAGATTTACTCAAAAATGGTTGGGCGAATTGATTTCAACAAGGACAGAATTCTATGATCGTGCTGTACTGAAAATATCCATACAAAAAAACTTTAAAATGCAGTTATTTGGAGAACTTTTTTTTGGGTTAAACAACGAATTACAAGAAAGACGAACCATAATTCCAATAAATATTCTTGTCTTATTGAATTTTCAATTTGTGCCAATAAGATCAATGAAGTGATTGCTTTCAGATTTTATTCCGCAGATATAAGGATGTTACTTTTGCTGTTAATATTAGTTGATTTATGATTTTCATTTAAGAAACTGCCCACATCAGGTAAATACATATTTATTTACTCACTAACAGAACTTTTAACAAATAACTTATTAAGAGTATTACGATTTTGATTACATTTTCCAGGAATCAACTGTATTGAAACTTTTCATTACTTTCTTGGTAGAGCTATTTTAAGCAACAATGATTTGATTCTTATAGATTCTTGGTTGCATGGAAAAATTGGAGTTTTTTACTATTTACAAATTTAAGTAAATTCTTTTGCAACATGTCATGTATTATGTCTAATGACAGAATGTTTCGCGGAAACATTGTTATAAAAAAAATACCAACGAGTCATCATTTTTTGTTAACATTTATTATCATGATATGGTTATCTTCCAATTTATGAGTAACCATGATAACAATATTTGCTTATTGTATCATTTTCCATTTTTTAGTTTTCTGGAAGTAGAAAGTATATAGATATATTCTGTTCTAGGAGAAAAAATTAATTCTGGAGATATTTAATTGTTTTAAATTGAAGGTCAGAGGTAGTTAGTCACCAAAATTATATTTTTCATTTAAAAAAAACAGTATTTTTGTCATCAACAATGCGCCTACGCCTAATCATAGAACCCAGAACGTTCAGAAACAAAAGTTTCTTTGACTGTTGCTCAAAATAAATTCATACTACCATACACTATTTATACCAACAATGGTTTATATTTTATCTCTGAACAACTGATTCTGTTAGTAAATCAAATAACTTTGAATTAATTGTGAAGTATTACTTATCACTGGGTGAATATTTTTCCGAATGCCAAATAAAAATAGAACAGCAGTGAATCAAAACACTTGAGTTGAAGTTATTTTTATATCAGTCTCCTGAGACAGACAACACTCATAATCATATAAAGAATGGGAAATGTATTTAAAGTTTGTACTTTCTAAGGGAATTTCCTCGATTATAGATTGATCTAAGTTTGAAAATAAAATTAGGAAAATCTAAAATGAAATAAGGCATTACAGTTCAAATCTACCTGACGAAGCTATTGCAGGGAAAAACAAGATAGAGTGAATTTTGATTGAACTCACAAGAGAGGTAGGTAGTTCAATAAAATATCCTGAGTTTTTGGAGAAAACGAAAAACTTGGAGCTTGGAAACTGTGAGTGTGCCAAACCCTATATAACTGAATTCATCATGAAAATAAAATAACTAATAAAAAGACAAGTTTTTATTTAAGCCGTGTACATAAAGGGAATAAAATAAATTTTAGTCATCGCTGACAATGATTTAATAATTTTTTGTCGGAATATTTGATTTTTACAAAGTATTCATGAAAGTAGATACCAATTAATTTCATTGGACAATGAATGGTTGGTAAGTAACAACTTGTCAAACTATTAATTTTATTACAATTCGCGCGACAAGCTTTTTGAAAAATATAATTCAACAAAAAATGATTAAATCATTGTCAGCGATGACTTAAATTTATTTTATGCGTTTTAGTACACAGCTTAAATGAAAGCTTGCCTTTAAAAAGTTTTTTATTAGTTATTTTATTTTTTGCTTTTTAGTTAGTTTGCCTTTATCTGTTCATTTCTAATATAGCATCGTTATTACAAGTTCTCTTCTCTGTAAGTTTTGAGCTGAAAGAAATCATGATCTCCGACCCCAAAAACTCCTACATACCAATTTTGAATAGAATCTGACCATAATCACAAAACTCGTCCATCATCCTGAAGTCGCCATCTTGAATTGATACATTTTGACAAAAAATTCATAATCTCCGAACCTGAAAACCCCCACTAACAATTTTGAATGAAATATGACCATAATCAGAATTCTCGTCCTCCATCTTGGGGCCGCCATCTTAAATTTATGAATTTTGACAAAAAATTCATAATCTCCGATCCCGAAAACCCCCAATTTTGAAGCAAATCGGACCATAATTACAAATCTCCTCCGCCATCATGAAGCCATTTTGTGTTTTTCTCTAACAAAAACTCTATAATGCATTGTCACCGGAATTATGAACATCTGCCAAATTTCAAATCAATCGGACGACTAGAAGTTTGTCAAAATTCACTTGCAAGATTTGAGCCTAACGAACGAATGAACGAACTAACAAGTGAAACTAAATAAAAGCTTGTAATAAAAACAAATTATTATTCAATGTATTTGAATATAATATGGAGAAAACATGCATTTCATTTATTCATTTGGTTCCAAATAAGTTAAGTATGAGTATACAATTTCTAACCTTTTTATTATTATTTTAGCCTAGTTTTAAAAACAGTCATAACATTTCAAGTTCATTTACAATAATCCCACAACACTCACTCGTCTGATTTGAATTTAAAGAATGTATTGTGAATGATTCTAAGCTGAAATGTCATATCTTGCTTGACAAAGTAACCATAGACAAATTAAAAATAAAGAGACTGTTTGAAACATTGGCGATCTTGACCACCAAGTTTTTGGTACGGCCAGTCGCGCATGGAGGCGCTGCCCGCAATCAACAGACGACTGGCGTCATGATAATTTTCCAATTTCGACATTTGTCAGAAAATGACAAACCACGTAATAATTTCAGAATAATTCTACTGTTAATTGTCATCGAAAAATTATTTATAGAACTTATACCATGGACTTGAATTATGAACCCAACGTCGAAAATGGAATGTTTTGTTATTCGAGTTGACGCTGAAATTCCTCGAAATATTCTTTCACAAGGTAAAATATAAGCTGCTTTTCATCAGTTGCAAAAAATTTTTCACAGTTTTCATTTCCTATCACCATTTGAGGAAGTACGAAGTACATGGTCTCCTTTGTGCTAATAAATTAACAAAATTATTGAAGGTTTGTTGTAAATGTAATATGTTTTTATTTTGGTTGATTTGATGATAAGCGACTGAAGAATATTTTTAATTTTGTTGTTTTTCAGAGTTTTATTATTGTTTTGTCTGTAGTTGTACATTGTCCTAGATACAATAAAATGTGTTTTTATAGTGTTCAACTTATTATTCTTGTTTTATAAGATGTTTAATTTTGTTCTTGATATCATGAAATAAAGATTTACTTTGAAACTTTATGTTAACCACGAACGAACTAACAGATTTTACGAATTGATTATTGTATATATTTTATTAGTGATGGATTTGCCATTCCTGTATTTTATATGATACAACCATTCATATGGAATACAAGAATGGCAAATCGATCACTTATAAAATATATACCATATCAATCATATAAAAGTAACACATTTGAAAAACCCGCCTTATCTTAATCGGTTTTACCAACTGTACTTAGTTGGGCCAGTTGCGAGATATGTCGCCACTGTCTAAACGTGGTGCCAACTTTCACTGCAGGTTTGACAACTCTCTTTATTTTTAGTTTCTCTATCGTATAAACCACTTTACATCTGTCACGTCAAATATGCAGAAACACCTTGGATTTTTTTTCAGGACATAATTTGGAACTAATCTTTAACCTCGATGAGAGATTTGTTGTTCTATTGGGAGAGAAATCATGTGTTTGGCTATCCCAATATATAATTGGATGTTTATGAGAAATCCCACAAAACCATTATTATTGGTCCATTTTAGTCCACGTTTCAATCAATCACTAAATTTATCAATATTGATTATTTCTTCAAGCAATTGATTAATTCCTCCTCTTCAACAGAAATTCGAGCATCAAATTTCCTATCACTCAAAACTTCAAAAAGTATAAAGCTCCTTTTACCAAAAAACAGGATCCCAATAGAACTTCAAAGTATCCAAAAAAACCTTTCTATTTTACTATCGACGAGTAATCCATGTAATTTTACAGTTATGAAAATATAAAGTGAAGTGTTATGAACTAATTTATGAGCGGTTAGCCTGTCTGGGAATCATAGGGGCAATATTCACGTGCCTCACTGCGGCATTAGAGATAATGCTGAATCTTCCGCCACTGCACTTATGTGTAATGAAAGAAGCGGCAAAAAGTGCCTTCAGACTGCACCAGGCATCAAACTTGAAGGCTGGAAATCTGACTGGACATCTGAAGATTCTGGAAAATATTCTCCTAGAATACAGGTACAAGCCATCAGATATTATTCCAGCTGGGCAATGCTCTGAAGTGAATTATGAAATGGTTATAAACGACCACCATATATTCACAACGAACGGGCCTCAACTAGAAAGGAATGCATCAGTATTGTATACTGATAGTTCCAAGATGGACGAAAGGGCTGGAGTGGAAGTATCGGGTCCTAGTTTTAAGCCCCAACAATTTTTCAAGCAGAAACCCATGCTATAGAAATTTGCGCTCAAGAATTCCTTGAAGGAGGCTTCAAGGGGGCAAAGATCTATATCCTATCAGACAGCCAAGCAGCACTAAAAGTTCTAAAGTCACACACTTGTGAGTCTAGACTGACTTGGGAATGCAAACTCTCCCTAAGACAACTGGCTACGAACAATCAGGTTACTCTGATGTGGGTGCCAGGTCACAAGGGAATCAAAGACAATGAAGAAGCGGACAGCCTTGCCAAGGAAGGGGCAAACACTCAATTTTCTGGACCAGAACCCTTCTGTGGTCTTTCCAAAGCCCACATCAACGAAGAGTTTCGGCACAGGGAAGTTGACCAAATTAAAACCCACTGGAATAAGGTTCCAGGGCAAAGGCAAGCGAAAAGGCCCATCGCCAAACAAAGCTGAACTACTTCTCGAGTTGGACAAGAAAGACTTGAAACTGGAAACGGGGCTGCTCAGCAGACATTGTCCTCTGAGTCAACACCTCAAAAAAATGGTTAGATCAGACAGTGAACTGCGACGTTACTGCGACAACTTTGCTGAAACTGCAGAACACTTGCTTTGCGACTGCCAAGCGCTGTTTTGCAAAAGACTTAAGTTCCTCGGAGAGTGATTTGTTGAAAATATGAACAGGATGTTCATAAAATCAGATGTGGAATCATCTGCGACTGAAAGATAAACTTTAGTCACTATCTTCCATCGTCAAGATAACCTCTTGTGGGGTATTCATGTTGAAAAGGGAAACATTCTCAATTGAATATTGATAGAAAGATTTTTCTGTGAATTGAAAAATCACCGATAAAAATGAAGTTATTTTTTGTGAATGTCTAACAGAAAACAACTACTTCCCCGGCTAAAGCCACGCTGGACATTGAACTACATCTGATAGATATACTGAAAAGACCCTAACTCAAAAATCTGAAATTGAAAATTTGCATTTTTATTCAGATAGTTATTTGATTTTATATTCCAGTCTTAATTAAGAACTCGTAGAGATGAATGAGGCAAAGAAGAATATTTTCCAAAAGAGAGTTCTCACCAGAAATCATTCGTAACATTGACGCAAGAGAGACATCGCATTCACTAGGTCTTCAATACATTTTTGTCGACGAAAATCTATTTCACGCTTCCACGATCATCAGGAAGACCGGAAGAAATGGAAAACACATTTTCAAGAAGCAATCTCACTTTGCAAAGATGGAAAAAGTTAAAATCACTTCTTTTGGAGAGACACTTTGAAATTAGTGTTTTCTATCAATATTCAATTGAGAATGTTTCCCTTTTCCTCGGAGAGGTTTCACTAACGCCTTCAGACATCAGGAACTTAGCTCCCAGGAAACTTATACGCTTCGCACGAAGTCTCGGAATCCCAGGACTTGAATAGATGAAGGGTAATGTACAAAAGACCTTATACTTTAGGTCGAGGTACGTAGAGGCTGAAGAGCCATATCGACCCCCTACAATCTATGAACTAATACTTAACCTAGAACCTGACTGAAACATTAAACTACATAAGAGTTGGGGTAGTGAGATAACTTTTGAATTAAGTAAGTATTTAGCAAAAATATCGGATTTAATTTTTTGTATGGCGCTATCATTCGAGAAATAGGGGAAAACACTCTATAATTACATATGTGGCCAGATTGAAAGTCTGGATTATTATAATGAACCTAGCTGAACATATAGAGCAATTTACCATCAAATTAGGGCAGGTGATCAAACTGTTGACAATTTTGAAAGTGACAAGGATACGAGCATTTTCCTAATTTCGTAAAATTCTATATACCCTACTTGAACCATTTCCTTGAAGACAATTAAAGTTTTAGATAAAATACTGAAACATTCAAATTATTTTCTCAGTAATGCCATTAAATATTTCTAATGTGATTGACTGCTTTACAGTAAACATTTTTAAGTTCCAAAATTTTTCTGACAAGAGTTTTTAAAACTGTTTCCCTGAAAAACGATAATGCTTCTTCATTACTAATAAGCAATGATGATCTATTACTAAGCCTATTTATGTATGTATTCTCTCTGAATAACAAAAACGACAGGAAAAAATAGACAATTATTTTTTTAAGGAATTAATTTGTTTGAATCCAAACAGAAAATTGTGGCAGAGATATTAATTATTTAATTGGTGCAAAGGATGCATGCTTTATATATGGAACATGTTAAATACTTCTGAAAACTGCAACACCCTAAACCAGAACCACGCCGAATATTTGGCTAATGTGTGCAAATAACACAGGCGGCCAAATCAAAGGACGAGAAATATGACATGTGCTCATAGTAAGTAAAAGGCGACTTATCAGTAAACAGTAAGAAACAAAAACAAATGAAGTAGAAAAATAGTTGTCTTTTGTCAGAAACCGGACAAAAATTAGAATTGACTTGTTTTTGAAAGAAAGAGGCATTTCACATTTGTTCTTCAAACAAGATTAGTTAATTATTCAGTTTATAGATCTTCATTTTTCAGTTTAGTAGAAACAGTGATCAGTGATATGAAATTGAATAGTGAATATGAAAGACAGCGATTATCAGGTCACCAGTACCGACAACAAAAACAGCAGAAGATGGAAGTTAAGGAAAAATTAGCCGATTCTTTGAAAAAATATTTAAAACCATCAGAAACGAATGTTTTTTCTGAGAATAGATGCTCGTCCTAGTTGTTCCTCATTTATTACTGATATTGATATAAATGTTAACCAGGACCATATTAAGAAAATACAGAAGATTCTTCTGACATTGTTGAAAATGATGTGGGAAACTCTGATACAGAACTTGTAGATACTGAAAATGTTCCGGCAGAAGATGATTTGCACTATCAAGGCTATGATAGAAAATGGCTCAAATATGCGGGGAATACATGTTGGCTTACAAAGGCAAATTTTAAATATAAACCCTCGAGCATTTTTTTTCCTTGTTCGGTGCACTCACTAAATTTAGTTGTTAATGATGCTTCTAGGTTTCACGATTCTCAGAATCATAAATGCTTCATTGTCATAAAAACATGAATTTTGTTGACAAAGCTACTTAAACCTAAGATAAAAGTTACTACATAGACATTTTTAAAAAACAGCACACTGTAAGTATAAGTTAAAATAAATAAAAAATATAAATACAGTAACAAAGTTTAGACAACTTTAAAAAATATATATGTAAGTATTTAAAAGCTAAAAAAGTATATTTGAGCATCCACAATGTAACTATCCCCTTAGGAATTTTTATTGTAAGTTGTGAAATTGTCAATGAGGAATTCATCTGCATTGTAATAGACTCCTAGACAAAGGAGTTTTTAACCTATTTACGAAATTTGTAATTTTATTTATTTTCCTGATGGGAAGAGGAAGATGGTTGAACAGTTTCTTTCCATTATAAAATATGGAGGATTTGATTTGAGAAGTTGAGGGAATAGGAAGACTGATGTTATATATGAGTCTGGTTTCATAGTTCGATTGATGAGGCATAATGTTCTCCTTGTAGTTCTAATGAATTAGACAAACTGATTCTAAAATAAAGAGGCAGGCAAGGGGTAAAATTTGTTGTGATAAAAAAAGAGGTCTACAGGAATCACTTATTTTTGCTCGATATATATATTTCAGCGCCCTTTTTTGGAGCATAAAAACTGAGTTGGTTAAAGTTTGAGAACTTGCACCCCAGAAACAAATTCCATAGCGCAAGTGAGACTCACAAAGCGCAAAGTATGCGTTTCTTGCTGATAGAGAATCCATGTTGGATCCTTACGGCATAGCAACTTGAGGATAATTTCCTGCATAGTTTGCTGATGTGGTCTTCAAATCAATTTATTATCAATATGTAGCCCTAAGAATTTATTGAATGATTTGTTCATTGAGAGAGACATAATCTATAATACATTTGAATGTTAAAATATTCGTTTTAGAAACATTGAACGTTAATAGGTTTGCGCTGCACCACTGTTTGACCTTTTCCAGATCATTTTCTGAATTATTTTGTAACGTGTATAGACCAGGGTCGATAATTTTTGAAACAAAAAAAAAATAGTAGGATGAAACCCATTGGAAAAGAGAATATAACAAAAATGAAAGGAAAAATAATTTACGGGCGATCTGAGGTCGAGAAGTGGAAGGGGGTGAGTTTTTAAGGGTAAAAAACGGTTTATCCTAATTTCTGACCATCAGTAGACAACCACTGGCGGACGGACCCACATCCACATAAGCACCGCAAATTCGTGGCTGGAACTCGTGGCTTTCACACTGATAATATAAGGTATACCCTATCTATTAAAAAAAGAATCATCCAAATCGAAGAACCCAGTACAAAGTTATGCCTGATAGAATCGGTTAACGGACCAGAATTCAGAGGGTGAGTGATCAATATCCTTCATTTTGCTACCCTTAGGGGTGGATTTCATCTTTTAAATTCAAATGGGACCAAATTCGAAGTACACTCTATCCACTGAAAAAATAATTATCGGAATCGGACGTATCAGTAAAAAGTTATGCGTGATCATACATAAAAAAATGATGGAAAAAAAAATATACGGGTTGACTAGAGAACCTCCTCCTTTTTGGTATCGTCGGTTAAAAATAAAACTTTTTTCAGGGACTCAAGAAATGATGAGGGATTCAATGAATTTCTGTCGATGCCGGAGAACTAGCAGATGCGTTAGAAATTGTTTGTCTAAGAAAAAAGACAAAACAATTTGATTTCGAAAGCAATGAGGAACCAATAACAGACCTGAAAATATACTATAAAGTTAGAGTGTTCTTTCCCATACTAGATCGAACCTTATGAAAGATCTGGAACAATTTAATAACATTTTTGGGTTTATTTATAAAATGTTCAGATTGACCGAAGAAGAATTGAGATTATCGTGCGAAAATTTAACATTACATTTGAAAGATTAATCACATATAGAATCAGATATTGACTGACGCAAATGACTTATTTGATGAAATTAAATGTTTGAAATGTCACTTGCCTGGACGTATTGATTTAGAGACCCAGTCAAATCTTGAATACATTCTCGAGAATCGGTTAATTTCTCACATTCCCAAATATTGCAGTAGCAATATGAATTTTTTTAACGCTACCAGTATCCATATGTAGCATTGGGTGAAAGGTCTTTCTCAAAACTGAAGTTGATAATAACCTTTTTAAGATCGAGTATGGCACAAGAGATTTGCCAATTTATCGATTATGTCCATAGAAAATTACTTAATGGAGTCCCTTCCTCTCAACGAATTAATTAATTAGATATCATGCCATTAAAAATAAAGTATTGATTAAATTATTTTGTTCCTATTTTTACTGTTGTATCAATTGCTTTGTTAAGTTTTTAGTTATTTACTTTTTTATTTTGTGTGTACCTATCTATGTATTGATTTTTAGTTACAACTTGAAAGGGTGTAAATTTATATATTGCACAAAGGCGGCTGTAATCACTATTAATTGATTTCATCAAATCATTCGACTGCTGTGAAGTTATCACAATTAGTTAACCTTTTTGCTCCTATTCTCATATAATTGATGGACATTTGAGGAGATTCAAAGTACTAAAACCAAATTCCTTTCAACAGGTTACAAAGTTCATTAAATGATTGATTCATTGTCAAATGAATATTACTATAGCTGGGAACTAAAGAGAATGGAAACCAGAAATGATTTTTTATCACTTACGTTTCAGAATGGTTTATTCCTTTTTTAACCTTTGAAACAAGTTTTTATTGTTTATGATTTCAACTGAAATTTTCATAAAATGTTTTACTATGTATGTACCAAATCTGAAGGTGCTGTTTGCAATAAAGGTACCTACTACATTAAAACTGTAGGTTGAAATCAGTGCTGATCTACAAGTATACCATTCTGTTAGTATACTTTGGACCAACCATCTAAAATAATTCTCTTGATAAAGTAGGTACCTGATTCCTTGTGACAGTTTGAAGTTGAAACTTTCTACTTAAGTACTTAATAATATCCTGAAAACATAATACCTTTATTAGTATACATATCTGGTCCATGATTAGATATTCTATTTTTGTTTTAAGTTGAATTCTACAAAGAAATAAGATATTTGCCCCTTCATTACACCATTATCTTTCAGCAACAAATCACAAGAGTAAAAAGAAAAGGGTGATACATAGTTGTAGATAAAAACCAAATAGCATTCATGAATTGTCATTATGTTTGCTTCTGGTAAATATGTAGGTATGATTATAATTACCAAGAGAACACGAGAAGTGTAATTACTACCTAGTGAACATTGAACATCAGGTGTGTTGCCCCATTTGAGAGATTTCAAATTTGATTATGTCAAATTACCTACCTAATTCAATTTCCTTACTTCTTTAGTATCTGTATAACTTCTCACAAATAAATCTTTTTTCTGAGACTAGACATTTTTTGTTTCATCTACAATGTGTGTTTTCATGAAACCTTAATAGGTATTGAGATTTTTGGAAAAAAAACTTTGATCGTACTGGGGGCATTACAGAATTCGAAAAGTTTATATTTTTGGTGATACAAAAAAGGAAATTGTTTACAACATAAGCATAGGGACACAAATTCTTTAAAATGAGGTCAGTGTCCGTTTAGAAGTTCGATGATATCTTATAATATTGCATTATTAATTATGAAAACTTACCCGATATGAGGAACATAAAAAGACTAGAAACACAAAAAAATATTCCAGTGTCCTTGGTAAGGAAGGACTTTTATGGCGAGCCATTTATCGAGTTTCTTGCACAACACAAAAGTGAATTTTATTCACACTTTAGTAACTAGTTGGAGTTTTCAAAGTTTAGCACCATATATCTGAGAAAACGATTGTAAATATCGAAACTAATTACATTTCCTGGAACCTACACCAACGACTGACTGACTTGACTACTACACCGTCCGTCTGTCTGACATTAATTAGACAGTAGTTAGTAAACTGACGTCACTTGTCACTTGATACTCTTGATAGGTGTGACCCGTGTGACTAATATAGCTGTGTTTTATTGTGATTCAGAGAAGAATGGTTGGGATGTTCTCCAATAGGCGCGTTTAGTATGACGTCTCGCGACTAACTTTTATTGGTGTAAGTCAGTCTTTGGATGTCATCAAAGCGTATTATAATCCCATAATATTGTATAAGCATTTGCTATAAGTGCTTAAATATCTCCAGAATTCTTCAAATAAAATGTTTGGACAAACTGATGTGTTAACAAAATACGCGTTACGGTTTGTTTGCATCCAAAGACTGACAAACACAACAAAAAAATGCGGTCGTGACGCATTCACTAAACGCACGTATAGGGAAGACATCGACCGATGAGGGAGGCACCGTTCTACAAATGGCGACAAAAAGAAGGTTTCAGTAATATTTGAATGTTACGTTTACATTTTTATTTGTGTGCGTTTGATAACATTTAGGATTCTTCAGTGAAGTATTAGTATTCAGACAACATATAATGAAAATAACACTACAGTCATCGGCGGTAATATAAACATACCTTTTCTTAACAGATCAGATTATCTTCCATAGGGGTCGTATCAGGATGATGATTTCTCCTATAGGCCTTTTTATTCTAGAAATTATTTTGTGAGAATGCCTTAATTTTGATCCATTTAATTGTTAATGTCTATAACCTCAAATGATGAATGTTTTTCATACGTTAAACTCAACGATTATACACAATGAAAATGATGACTCATTTCCTATCTTCGTACATTGGCCAAATTTCAGCTGCTCACGCGCGGATTTGCATCGTCATTTGACGTCACCAGGGAACCTGGACGATTCATCCGCCATAAGTGCCCATCTATTTTTCTTCTTTTTCACAGCGGTTTTTCTTGTTGATGACATTTTTCCGTCGTTTTTTTAGTGTTTATGTTTGCTGAATCATTTGACTTTCGTTTCAATGGATTTATAGTGCCATAAGCATCTATAGTTTGTCGTGAATAAGTGAAAATTGAATCGACTGTTAGTGCGTGTTGGAGCCCACTTCGTGATAGGACACTTATTTTTTCAACTGTTTTCCGATTTATTGAAAATACTTGAGGTAAATGAAGCAATGAAAAATGCTGAAGGGTTGACATAATTCCTTAGGCAGTGTTAGTTCAAGCTGTTTTTACTTCATATAATGCCTGGAAGCCGTAGTTTCTTGTAAGAACCATTAACAAGCTCTCAAAATTTCCAACTCAAAAATATTGAGATAACTCATTAATTCCTATTTATTATAATGGGCCCAAAGTTTCCACAAATACTCTCAATAAATATCGAAACAACGAAGTGCTCTATCACGAAATGACGTTTAAAACGCACTTAGCATCAGTTCAATTCATGGATGTTATCCACAGAACGTTCTAAAAATGCAATGGAGCCTAAGTAAATTCACACACTAACCAGAAACACCCCAAAAATCAACAGGTTCAAGTTGAAAATACCAAGATAACAGGTTTCAAAAATCGTGAAAAATGATTGGATGAAGTCACGCTTTGCTGGCGTAGAGCAGGGGGGAAGGCATTTAAAATCGACGAACTCGGCTATCCTTTCTGGTGTATAATCATTGGGTAAAAGTAGCAAAGACCTGTTCAGCTTTACTATTAATAATTTGAATTTTTTGATCATGTATCTTTATTTTCCTAAATATTCATATATTAATTAATTTAAATCTAACATGAATGTCATTGTTATCCTAACCTTTCTACAAGTTCTTATTTTTTTCTACATTGTTGGCAGCCATGGCATTTTAACCATCGTCGTAGTGGGATACAATTATATGCTTCAACTGTTGTATGTACTAATGAAGCAGCATCAATTAATTTTTCATTCAATTGCACTGATAATACGGGTAATAACCCGCAGTAACCAGCCATATTTACTAAAAGTGTCCGAAATTTTCATATTACCCGCTTTTACAACATTGCGGATGCGCATAACGAGTCCTATAAAACTATACCATATTACAAAAACAAAAGTTACATTCCAATACCGATTCTGATGATTCTGTTTCCACACATCGAATTAGTACAGTTCAAAGTTCACTCAAAACACAATAATACGTCATTTCTCTACCACCGTGTTATACGATTGAAACCATGGACGTATAAATATATTATACGTCCATGATTGAAACGCGCCTAATGATGAGTTCTCTTTCTCAAAAAAGTATGTTAAACAAACGTGGAAGTATCCTTTTCAATAGGATGAAAAGAGAGGAGAATATATAGGTGTAGCATTAAGTTACACCGAAAATACCATAAACTAAAAATAAAGAGAGTTGTCAAACCTGCAGTGAAAGTTGGCACCACGTTTAGACAGTGGCGACATATCTCGCAACTGGCCGAACTAAGTACAGTTGGTAAAACCGATTGAGATAAGGCGGGTTTTTCAAATGTGTTACTTTTATATGATTGATATGGTATATATTTTATAAGTGATCGATTTGCCATTATTGTATTCCATATGAATGGTTGTATCATATGAAATACAGGAATGGCAAATGGATCACTAATAAAATATATACAGTAATCGATTCGTAGAATCTGTTAGTTCGTTCGTGGTTAAAATGAAGTTTCAAAGTAAATCTTTATTTCATGATATCAAGAACAAAATTAAAGATCTTATAAAACAAGAATAATAAGTTGTACACTATAAAAACACATTTTATTGTATCTAGGACAAGGTACAACTACAGACAAAACAATAATAAAACTCCGAAAAACAACAAAATTAAAAATATTCTTGTCTTCATCAAATCAACCAAAATAAAAACAAATTACATTTACAACAAACCTTCAATAATTTTGTTCATTTATTAGCACAAAGGAGAACGAGTAGATATACTTAACAAATACTCCAGTTTGATGATAATCTTCGTACTTCCTCAAATGGTGATAGGAAATGGAAACTGATGGACGGAAATAAGTATCAGTTTGTGAAAACATTTCTACAACTGATGGATGGAAATAAGTATCAGTTTGTGAAAAGCAGCTTATATTTTACCTTGTGAAAGAATATTTCGAGAAATTTCAGCGTCAACTCGAATAACAAAACATTCCATTTTCGACGTTGAGTTCATAATTCAAGTCCATAGCACAGTTTATCTTTAGCTATAAACTGTGTCCATAGTATAATTTCTATAATTAATTTTTCGATGACAATTAACAGTAGAATTATTCTGAAATTATTACGTGGTTTGTCATTTTCTGACAAATGTCGAAATTGGAAAATTATCATGTCAGTCGTCTGTTGATTGCGGGCAGCGCCTCCATGCGCGACTGGCCGTACCAAAAACATGGTGGTCAAGATCGCCAATGTTTCAAACAGTCTCTTTATTTTTAATTTGTCTATGGAAAATACTTTCAGTGTCTAGGAAACCTTAATCCTGTAAAAGTATGGTACAAACTTTGACTGTTTGACAAAAAGAGTTATTTAATGAAAATAAATTATTAAACTAAAATAAATTTTATGTTCAGATTTTTACTGAGAAAATGAGCCATGACCAAAACTAAAGTATGCGGGGTTTATATTTCAAATTTTTATGATTTTACACAAAATAGGGCAATTGCAGATCTAGAGGTTTTTCCCGGAAAAAAACTAGGTTGGCAATTCGGACGAAACTCCCCTTTGGTGTCATCTTAGCTGAACAGTGAAGGCCCTCGCATAAATGCATTCGAACTTGAAGATAGACAATTTGTTAGAATGTTTCGTTTATCAAAAGAATTCGTTCGTGAAGTAATTCGACTAGTGTCTCCCTACATAGAGGATGGAAGTAGAGAGTCAGCTATAAATATTGAGAACAGTGTACAACGTGACGAGTCAAGTCATATGATTTAAATATCTTTCAGCTATTGGTTGAATTCGTGACCCAAGCTAAGACTTCCCTCGCACCCTTCGAAACCGACAAACTCTTTATCGCATTCGGTTCAGTGTTGTTCCTGCCATTACAATTGTAACAGATCTATTACTAAAAATTGTATTTGTTACGCTATTACGCCTTTTACGAAATATGCAAAAATCTATTACTTTTTGCTTGACTGCAGTTTGATTGAGCTCACAGTGCCATCTATTAATTAAGTGATATTAAATTGTAGGGTTGTTTTGCTTCTAACGCCGAGTTCACAAGCTGGATTTGTGATTGGTTGTTCAATGACATGGAATGAGAAATGAAAAGTTATCATTCAGCAGCCAATCAGAACCCGGTGCTGTTTTATGCGAGTAATATCGGGGAATCACAGAAACTGGTTCCATTTTCTATTTCCATGCGATTGGATGAATCAAATTATTCAAATTGGAAAGCTGAGTTGATACCTTGGGACGAGACTTGAGAAAAACGTTTGAATTATATTCAAATGGATAGGTATGAATCCATTTATCATTTTAAGGTATTTCATAGATATCTTTTACTTTCTCTCCAGATTTGTAATCAAACTGACATCTGAGAAGAAATCAGACGAAAACATCCCTTCGGTTTCGGGATCAAGTGTTATATCTCGAGTTGAGATTGATTGTGAAGATGATAGGCAATCTGATAGGGATAGGTCCAGTGATGAATCCATTGATGCGCTCTCCCCCTCCAAAAAAAGAATAAGCTATAATATAAACAAAAATTCACTGAAAAATGGTTGCAAAGTGATCCTACAATGAAGGAATGGCTAGTGAAATCTAAAAAACAAATGATGTGCCTTGTTGTGTATTACAATAAAGAACTCTCTGGTGGGATCACCCACATCAAAAGACATAGTAGTTCAAAATTTCCTGTTAGGTCAGTTTGTTGTTAGTACTCTCGTGACGTGTCCCCAATAAGTGAGCTAGCTGACAAATGCACCTTGAGGAAGTAACGACCAATAAATAGGAAGAAAGGAAACTGAAAGGAAGTGTATCATGTATCCTATATTCCTTAATCTTCTTTAATGTTGTCTGTTTCCTCTTTAATTAAAAAAATCTACTTGTTTTATATGTTATTAGTCGGTTAAAATATAATAAAAAAAATGTAATGGTTTTATTACTAAATGAAAAATCTGTTACATTTTTTTGAAAATTTTCTATTACGAATAAGAACCCCAGAGGAACAACACTGATTCGGTTCGTATCGTATCGAACGAGAAGAGTATCGCATGCGAATTTTCGCGATGCAAATATCACGTTCGAAATTTATCGCGCAAACTCAAACATACGGTCCAAGGCCATTTCACGACTCGTTAATAAGAAGCGGGTAATATGAAAAATAACGGACACTTTTACTATGGCTGGACAAGACGGGTTATTACCCTCATTATCAGTGCAATTAAATGAAAAATTAAGATAAATAATTGAAAAATACAAATTATTGATAGTAAAGCTTAACAAATCTTGCTACTTTTTCCAGTAAAAAACATTCATCATTTGAGGTTACAGCACAAACTATTACATTTACAATTAAATGGATAAAAAAATTACCATATGAAATTATTCTTTTTTTGCACAACTGATAGGATACAGATGTTCTATCGTTGGACCACTTTTTCCTACATGAAGTGAACAAATATATGTATCTTTAGTAGAAGAAAATTTTAAGTCTGATCCACAGTAAAAAGCATTTATTTCGAGGAACGGAATTAGTAATGCATTTCGGCAAAATATTTTTTCATCTTTGCAATTTTTTGAAGATGTTTCGTTTTCGGCGATATTCGAGACAAGGCTTTAGAAATAATAAAATAATATAAGTTCTCCGAAAATGTTTTACTACGTGTATCGCTGCAACATATCCAATAACAACACCTATAAAGTCTCCGAAAAACATGGCAGAAGTGTTGAGGCATGCTCACAAAAAAAAACTGGAATGAAAAGGCCTATTGGTGTCACCCAAAAATTGTAAACAATATTGAATCAGTACATTTGTACCCCAGGAATTTTAGATATTGGAAACCGCCACAAAGAAGGCGCACCTATATATTATCTGTATTCAAAAACATCAACATGGTGACTATTAATTTATTTCTATAAGTCATAGTGTATTTATTATTAATGTTTTTTTTAACCGACGAAACCAAAAAGGAGGAGGTTCTCTATTCGACGCGTATATTTCTTATGTATGATCACGCACAACTTTTCACAGTGCGGTTCGATTCCGATGATTCTTTTTTCATTGGATAGGGTGTACTTTGAAGTTGGTCCCATTTCAATTTGAACAACAAAATCCATCCCTAAGGGTAGCAAAATGAAGGATATTGATCGTTCACCCTCTGAATTTTGGTCCGTTAACCGATTCTATCAGGCATAACTTTGTAGTGGGTTTTCCGATTTGGATTATTCTTTTTTTATTAGAAAGGGTATACCTCATAGTTGATCATATTCCAATTTGGAATGAAATGATCGACCCCTATGGGTAGAAAAATAGGGGATGATTGATTTTTCACTTGTGAACTTTGGCACACATATATGTACACAGACCCTCCTACATCCGTCAAAATGATTACATTCTATGAAATGATGGAATTATATATACAAAGTGATGAAATCAACTAACCAGAACTTTCAAAATTAATTTATATTATATAACAATAAATAGTTAAAATAGAAAATCATATTATTTAATAGTTAATAGTTGAAGTAAGCTAGGTAAGCGAGTATTTTGGAAGTAATCAAAAATTAAGTAGGTAGTAATTAATAGATTTCAGCAACAAAAAATTGAAAAATAAAAACTTTTTAATAAAAAATTAAATCGACGAAAAAATCAACTGAAAAGCAAAAAATAAAATAAACCTTCTTAGTCTAAATGATAATTGAGCTCCTAAACTCATGTGAGTAACTGATTTTGAGTCATCGCCAAACAAACTAGCAATTGAATTAGGTAAAGCGTAAAATGATGGCAGTGAGATGCACGGCTGCGTTTTGATTACTTCTTTCAAAGTAATATAATGATCTTCGATAATTGTTTGTTTGGCGCCGACTCAAAATCAGTTACTAACATTAGTTTAGCTCAATTATCATTTAGACTAAGAAGGTTCATTTTATTTTTTGCTTTTCAGTTGATTTTTTCGTCGGTTTAATTTTTTGTTAAAAAGTTTTTTAATATTACTGAAATTGAAATTAGATTGAGAGATTTGAGTTTAATGTATTTGAGATGGCCTCATTTGCGAGAGAAATTCTAAGTATTTGCTCTGTTCCTTAGGGCCGGTGGTTCGATAGGAGTTCAATCTGTTGATTTTGTAAACCAGGTTTGACAATCTACTATGGTTTAGAGCATCATGCGTTTTTCAAAACAATCGTATATTCCGTAATTCGCTGTTTACATATGTTTGGCAACATATTGTTTTGCCTGTACCACCATTCAGACTGTTCGGAAAAGTCAAAATTCATATTAATACAAAAGTCTTAAATATAAACTTCTTTCGAAGATATAAAAGCGATAACTTCAATTAAAGTGAATAACAAATTCTAATTTCATAAAAAATACTACTATACTTCAATGACCTCGCTAATTTGAAGATAGAGGGAACATTCACTAATTTTGCAGATGACACAACTATTTTGTGGCATGACAAAAATTCACAAGACCTTTGTAGCAAAATTACTCATGATATCTTAATAGTGAAGGATTGGTGTAATTCTAATAGATTTCTTTTGATATAACAAAAACAAATATGCTGGCATTCCATTGCAACATACTCGACATACCTTTCGAGAATAACACAATAGCATCATCCCACACAAATATATTTTTAGGTATCCACATAGACAGGGACCTACATTTTAAGAATCATGTTGTTGCACTCAGTAAAAAACTATCATCAAGCTGCTATGCACTACGTGTAGTGTCGAGTGAAGTAGGTGTGGAAACTGCAAACATAGTGTATCATGCCCTTTTTGAATCACATGCTAGGTATGGAGTGGCATTTTGGGAAACATGTAACAAACAACATTTTAATATGATCTTCACTCTACAAAAGCGTGCTGTTCGATAAATATACAAAGTAGGGCCTAGAACCTCCTGCAAAGAACTATTCAAGGAACACAAAATCCTTACACTACCTTCACTATACATTCTGGAAACAGTATGCTTGGCACATAATAACAAATCAATGTATGAGATTACTCATGGATTCCCTTTACAAATGTAATAAAAAAGTCACTAGTCTATAATGCTGCCCTACTATATAATCACCTTCCATCATCTATCAAGACCATTAATTCGGTCACTTATTCAGAAAAATACTTTTATGACGTTAATGAATTTATTATCCGGCCATAACATTGTTAATATGAAATTAATGCTAAGCAGTGAAAATGGATGTAATAACAACAAAATATATTACAGATCCTACAAAAATGAAAAAAATAAATTTTATTTTTTCCAAAAATTAAAGATTCAAAATTGGGATTTTGTTGATTGTAAGGAATTGAGCATAAACGAAAAAAAATTAAAATTTATTGACATACTCAAGTCATGCATGGAAAACTGTTTTCCTCTCAAACAAAAAAATAAAAATAACAAACAAAGCAATAACAAATCCTGGTATACAAATGAGCTCCAAATCATGAAAAATCAATTACAGCTCGTATCAGAATTATGCCAAATTTCTAATGATATGCATATAAAAAATGTAAAAAAAGAATATCAAAAACTATATAAACAAAAACTGAAAATTACAAAAAGAGAGTTTAATAACAGGAAAATAAGGAATTCAAATGATATTAACAAAACATGTTGGGAAATAATAAATGAAGAGAGGGGTAAAACAAAAAAATACCCGGAAATTAAACTAAACGAGAAGACTTCTTTATTAACAAAGCAGAGGATATATATCACAATATAGTACAAACCGAATCACCTGTAACTTCTCCATTACCAGGAAATTTTAATTGCTTCCCAAGCTTTAAATTTAGGGAAATAACCTTTAATGAAACTAGGAATATAATAAATAAAATGAAAAATAAAACCAGTGCTGACTATTATGAGCTAAACAGCTTAACAAAGCTGATAAACGAAGCCATAAAATCCGGAACTTTTCCTGATTGCCTTAAAATTACAAAAGTGATCCCAATACCAAAAGAAAAAAATGCAGAAGAATTGTGTAAACTAAGACCCATCTCAATACTTCCCGCAGTCGGTAAAATATTTGAAGCTGCTCTGAAATCGCAATTAGTAGAACATTTTGAGGTACATAACATCATTCCAGATTACCAATATGGTTTCCGGAACGGAAAATCAACCACAGACGCTGTAATGCAGCTGGTAGATAAGATCGTCGTAGGATTTCAGAAACGTGTCCACACAGGAACAGTGTTCTGCGATCTTCAGGCGGCATTTGATTGCGTGTCACATAAAATCCAGCTTAAAAAATTGGAGTGGTTTAAATTTGAGGAAAACTCAATTAACCTAGTTAGATCATATCTATCGGAACACAGACAGTACGTTTTTTTGAATAATAAGGCATCTGATACCAAAGAAATAAAAAACGGAGTTTACCAAGGTTCGGTTTTGGGACCAATTCTATACTTGATTTATGTGATTGATTTCAAGACTGATGATGACTCTGAGATTACGCAATTAGCTGACGACAGATCCTTAACGCTCCAAAATACAAACTACGAGGCTATAGTTAATGAAATGAAAGTAGCAGAATCAAATGCTGATAAATGGTTGACAAATAATAAATTAAAACTGAATACAAATAAAACGCAACATTACTTGTTTACACACAAACAACTGCCTATAGATCAAAATGAATCGATCAAATTTCTTGGGTTCCAAATGGATCCAAAGCTCTCTTGGGAAAAACATGTAGATTTTATTTGCAAAAAATTGGCAAAGAGCATTTATGTTATAAGAATTTTAATGGACATTTCATCTATTGAAACCATTATCACTGCTTATCATTCACTTTTTATGTCCCATATCTCTTATGGTCTAGTACTTTGGGGGCACTCACCTCATGCAAAAAGAGTGTTTGGACTGCAAAGAAAAGTTTTGCGAGTTATCTTCAAACTGGGTTATCAAGAAGACGTTACAACAACATTTATTAATAATAAAATGTTTACACTACCTTCTCATTACTTCTATTCGTGCATAAATTATGTAAAAAACAATCCTCACTTATATCTAAATCAAAACGATTTTCATTCACATAACAGCAGACAATCACAACAAATTAAAATTGAATTCACAAGACTAAATCACTGCCGTTTTTCGAAAAATTATTATGGTCCTATTTTATTTAATAAACTACCAGAAGATATAAAAAACTTAAATACAGCTTCGTTTTCAAATTACATGAGGAATATCTGCTTGGAAAACGCTTTTTATAGTATCGACGAATTCTTATCATTTGACTTCAACACCAACTAATAGATTTCGAAGTTACAATCTACGTAGACACAAAAAAAAATATAGTTATGTATATTCTAGTGAAACAGTGATATTTATATTGTAATTGTTCACCTCTCATTTGTTTATTTAGTTATTTATTCAGTGTTTTTATTTATATACTCTTGACAAAACCTTATAATACTATTGTATTTTTTATGGTGAATAAAGGATATTCTATTCTATTCTATTATTAAAAATTGGAGCGATACTCAAGACTGATACATGTATGTATGTATTTGCCCATATATATGTAGGCATTTGTACTTTGACCTATACTATCTAACTATTTTTTAACCTCCCCCTTAACTATGTTTTGCCGAGTTGTGTGATTGTACTCTTACTACCAACTTGTGATTGTATTTCATTTTAAATTATTTACTGTAATGACAATTTTTTTAATGCTTTTATCATATTTTATTTATATATATTGTACACAATTTGTCCACAAGATCTAATTCTTATGACAATAAAGTATATTTTGATTGAGTTACACACGTCTTATCTACAAGACCATATCTTAGAGCATCTGAGCAAAGTCGGAGAACTGAATGTCATAAAGAAATCACCGAGACTATTAACTGAAGACGGATGGACTACCGCACACATGAGTAAGGACTAAGAAACCGATCCAAACATTGGAGACTTTCTACACTGGAAAGAGGACGAAACTGGCAGGCCCTCGTAGAAAGATATTTCGGACAGAGATTCCTTCTTCACGACAATGTGGGCACAATGGAATTCTCTGGTTGTGGAAAACAGACTACTCGAAGGGGTATGGGAGACCGCTGATGGGAGGTCGTCAATTTCCCAATTGGTTTTGCCCAGGAAGAGGATAGGCGAAGTCTTGAAGGAAATTCATGAGGGAAAAGCAGGGAGTCAATAAGATCTTAGACAAGGTCAGGCAGAGGTTATAGCGGGTTTAATGTCGAGATGACTTAGAAAGCTCAACTTGCCCCAGACAACATTGAATTGCCAAATTATTATGCGTCTGCAGAATGTTTTGATCAGGAAAATTTCAAACAAGGTACGATTACGGCAGGTTTAACAACAAATGGTTCGACGCTGGAGTCTCTACAAAGCAATCCTACAGGCGATGCTATAAAACGAGCCAAAGCGATCAGAGACGAATTCATGAATTATTTTGTGAATGAGGGAAAAGTTCCATGGCAAGACAAATTTTTTATTTGATTTACATAATAATCATGTAAATTATCAACAAATACAATAATTACATAAAATACAGTCTTACCTCATTGTGCTCCTCCTCCTGATTCAGGTTCGATTTTGAACTTCTTGGCGTCTCCTGTTCATTCAAAAAACTTAAAGAGGTGGAAGTACCACAATTTGGACGTGTATACTTCGTCCGCCCCTGCACCAGACTTTTCACTAGCTTTTAATAATAAATAATAAAAGGAACTTTATTGATCCGAACCAAAATTCAATTCAATAGGCTATCGACCGAAGTCCTTCTGCCTATTGGTCCAATTTTATGAAAAATATATAAAAAAAAAAAAAAAAGTTATGCATATTTAATCATGTTTGTGTTGGATTCTCTCCCAGGTAGTCGCCTGGGGGTGTGTATTGCTTGAAATTGTGGGTCTCTTATGAGGTGAGGTGAAAAGTCGTGAAATAAAGTGCTCCGTTTTTACCTATGAAATGTTGGTGTAATACCTCGTTAAATCCGCGAAGTTTTACATCTTTCTGCTCATTAAGAACGGCTCTATCTGCTGATCTAATTTTTGCGAGTAGTGTTTGTCCTGTTTTGGTGCAAATTTGATAAATTCCTGCAAGCTAAATCAAATAACCAGCCATTCAAAACCGATAAGAAATAAAAAAGTGATGGCAAAAACCAATCTAGCAAAAAGCTTGATGTGATAAAACAGCCCATGAAATTAGGATCTTCACTTAGGAGTGGCTATTTTACCACCAGCAAGCAGTGACTAACCAACCACCAGGACAAGTTTTCTCGCCTATTGTAACTGTCAATCCCACAATGCAGACGTGCTTAAAGTGCAATTTGTCAATAGCTGAAAACAAGGACTCAATGTGTTGCGATGGTTGCCACAGAATCCTTCACAAAAGCTGCTCAGACCTCAGTGCCTCCGAAATCAAAGTCATTGACCTCAAGGGCAAGCGTCTCCTAAAATTCTACTGTGACAACTGCCAATCTGGTCTCCTCCAAATTCCGATTCTACTAAAAGCTGTTGAAGACATAACATCTCAGCTTACTTCCTTAAAAACAAGAGTAGAAAACCAACATCATTCAACCGATACCAAGAAACCCGAATCCGAAGAAATATTCGCAGAATTATTAGATCGTGAAAAACGGTCACAAAACATCATGGTTTTCAACCTAGCCGAAAATGGAAATGACATAGAGGATGTAAAAAATTTAATCCAAAAAGCTTATGCAGGCCCATGCTCTGCTAAACATGTTATGCGCTTGGGTAAAGCTAACAAAAATGGTTGCCGATCTCTCAGGGTGGAATTTGCTAGTAAAGACGAAGCCCTCCAAGTGTTGAAAGGAAAATCTAAGTTAAAAGGTAGCAATGTCTTCATCAACCCTGACTATACTAGAAGACAGCAGGAACTGAACAAATCTGCTCAACAACAGCTAATACAGAGGCGTTCCAATGGCGAAGTCGCTCACATACAATATATAAAAGGTATTCCTCAAGTAGTTACAAAAAAAATAGATAGGCAAAATCAACCGATATCCAACTCTAACGAAAAACTATCTATCTATTATCAAAATGTATCGTGGCCTACTGAACAAAGCTGGCAGAACTTCTAATAAACGTGATGTCTTGTCAGCATGACATCATTGTACTGAGTGAAACATGGTTGACCCCAAATATGCAGTTACCAAGGACGGGGAGGTGGAGTCCTCATTGCAAAAGTTTAATTATTCCATCTACAGAAAAGACAGGACACAAGAAACAAGCATTATGCTAGGGGAGGTGGAGTCCTCATTGCAGTTACCAAGGACATTAAGTCCAAAGTTATACAGTCCTCTCCATTCTACGAATTCTTATTTGTACTAGCTGGCCAAGACATCAATCCGGTAATACTTGCTGCAGCCTACTTTCCCCCCAAGTCACCGGTTGCTGCTTATGTTGCTTTCAATGAAGAAGTAGATCGCATTTGTGAGGAATTTCCTACCGCTCACTTATGTATTCTCGGAGACTTTAACCTACCGCATAGCGCCTGGTCTGTGAATAATCTTAGTTCTACAGCAATACCTCTATTTAACTCATCTTTAGCTGAATCTGAATCGTTAGACATACTGTCTAATATGTGTGCATTCCATAATTTATTCCAATCCAATCATGTCACTAATCATGTTAACTCAATTCTTGACCTAATCTTCTTGCAAACTCTGGGCAGTCTTGTTGAAAAAGCTGACTTCAATATTGTACAACCTGATCTATACCACCCACCCTTAACCTT
Source organism: Gonioctena quinquepunctata (assembly GCA_018342105.1). NCBI lineage: Eukaryota > Metazoa > Arthropoda > Insecta > Coleoptera > Chrysomelidae > Gonioctena > Gonioctena quinquepunctata. The sequence goes on from JAFIRS010000665.1 coordinate 68,945, forward strand.
TACCATTGACATAACCAAAAGCACCGATCAGGGCTTAATACCTCAAGGCTTCTACAGAGACTTTAAAAATGCTGATTACAATTCGATTGTGCTGTTTATGTCAGCGGTAAACTGGGATTTACTATTGGTCGATCAACCTCTCGACACCATGATTGAGATTCTTTATAATATTCTCTATCAAGTTATAGATTTGTATGTACCATTGAAAAAGTATAGTAATTGTACATTTCCTATATGGTATTCAAAAGAATTGAAAAATTGCGTAATATAAAAAAAAAGCACATATAAAATTTAAAGCAACCAAGTCACCACAAGACTATCAGGAGTTGCAAGACTAAGATCAATATGTAAACGATTATCAAAGGAATCCTACCAAAAGTATATATCAACAACTGAATCCTCAATACCTCAGAATATGAAAAGTTTCTGGAACTATGTTAATGCCAAAAGAAAAACCTCCAACTTTCCCAGCGAGTTATCATTCAACGGAACAAGCTCACAAGGTATTGAAATAGTAAACCTATTTGCTGACTTCTTTTCTTCAGTTTATACCAACAACACTTGTGATATCTCTAGAATACCTTTTCAATATAACAACTTAAACATTCCCCTCTATAACATCAAAATATCTGACATCTATACCAAACTCTCCAATTTAGACACCAATAAAGGTCCTGGACCCGATGGAATACCTCCATCTCTTTTAAAAACCTGTAGTTTTTTACTAGCACGGCCCTTATATCACATCTTTAACTTATCGCTGACCCTTGGGATCTTTCCTTCTGTATGGAAAACAAGTTACGTCACACCTATATTTAAATCTGGCAATAAATCAGATGTATCGAACTACAGAGGCATCAGTATTTTGAGTACTATACCAAAACTGTTTGAAAATCTAATATGCGACTTCCTAACACCTCTGGTCGACAGTCTGTTGATTGACCAGCAGTTTGGTTTCAGACACAAACGGTCCACTGAACTAAATCTGCTGGACGATGTTGCTGACATATCAATGCTTTTGAGACTACGGTGAATTACATTCAATTTACACGGACTTCTCAAAGGCATTCGATAGGTAAATCATAGGGCTTTAGTTCACAAACTGAAGATGTTCGGTATTGAGGGAAGCCTCCTAGCTTGGATTGAAAGCTATCTTGAGAACCGGCGTCAGACTGTTCAGTATAGCCAATTATAAATCTTATGATATCAACGTTACCTCCGGGTACCCAAGGCTCTCACATGGGTCCTTTACTGTTCAGCGTATTTGTAAAGCGATATCAAGTCCTGTTTCCACCAGCTAACTTTCAGATGTTGCTGCGATCTGAAATTGTATTCCAAGATAACATCCAAACTGGACTGTATGTTGCTACAGTCTGATGTACAAAACGTAACTAACTGGTGTGAGCTAAATGACATGGAATTGAATCCTAATAAATGCCATGTTACAGTCTTCCACAGATCTCATGCTACGACTCAGTTTCAATACAGCATCAATGGTGTTAATCTAAATGTCTGTGAACACGTGAAAGATCTAGGTGTTACTTTTGATCCACATCTGACCTTTACCACACATATATCAAATATGATCACTAAGTCGCTTCAACTTTTAGGCTTTGTGAAAAGGATCACTCAAGACGAACACCCACACTCTTAAGCTACTATATTGTTCCTTAATAAGAACTCATTTAGAATATGCCTCAAGTATTTGGTCACCTTATTACCAAAATTATATAACTAAAATAGAAGCAGTAGAACATAAATTCTTGCGCTATATAGCTTTTAAACAAGGGATCAGTACATCAAACATTGACTATGTAAATCTGCGATCCGAGTTGAATCTGATGTCAGTTACAACCAGACGCAAGCAGAAAGATCTGAAAATACTGTACGACATCTTAAATTCGTTTATACCATGCCCCCAACTACTCAATAAAATCGGTATCCATGTCCCACCTAGGATCACTCGCTCAACTATTACCTTCAATATACCTTTTAGCAGGACCAATTACGGGCAACACACATTCATTTCGAGATCCAGCAGCCTAGCAAACCAGCATAACCATTCCCTTGATTTCTTTGATACTCGTAGTGCATTTATATCACAATTGACAGATCTTATTGTTTGAATATTCATCTGTTTCTGCCTACCTTGGTCAGAAATGTTTTTGTTTTTGTCTTATTTTTTTTTTTTAGTAATAGTATCTTAGCATTAGTATTAGTGTTAGTATTAAGGATTTATATTTACTTTGTTAATCTGCATATGTAATCAACCGAATTGGGGATTTTCCCGTTTATAAATAAATAAATCTGTTGAGGAGCTCTATGTTTATGGGCTTCAGACAAAATCGGTGGAGTAGATGTTTCAGGCGATCCTCAATCGGCATAACGTTGGTGAGCTCATATAAGAGGTTGTTTGGCGGGGTGTGTAGTGGGTTGTTTGGGTGACGAATTTATGTGATAGTCCTTAGTGCAGTTGTTTCCGCAACTTGCAATTTTCTTCTAGTTGTTGGCTTGCAGTTGAGAAAAACAGTGTGTCCGTACTCAATCATTGGTCAGCAGATGAGTTGGTAGATTCTGCTGGCTGTTGGAATATTGATGCCTTTATTTTGGTATGTGAGACAACTGAAATGCTTGGCTCTGGATATCATTTGTTTCTTTTTTTCCTCTAGGTGTATGTTGAAGGTAAGTTTGCTGTCCAATTTGATCCCTAAATATTTGGTAGTCCTCACTGGATTGAGTTGTTGTTGTTGAATATTGATAGTCGGTGATGTTGGTCGTAGTTTGTGATTGAATATCATTAGATGGGATTTGCTGGGATTAGGTTTCAATCGCCATTTATTAAACCACCGGCAGGTAGAGTCGGTGAGATGTTGGAGGGAGTCCATCATTCCTTCTAGGGATTTGTCATGAGTGATCAATGCTGTGTCGTCCGCAAACTGGAGAATATAGTTAGATTGCGAGAAGTGATTTTGTTCCGTAAAATTGTGGTAGTAGATATCTGCACACTATAGGTTATAGAGGAAGGGAGAGAGAGGTGATCCTTGCGGTAATCCTTGATGTGGGGGGAATAATCAAGAGCTTGCGTTCAACACTTTCACTTTTGAGTCTTCTGTCCGATAACAGGGAGTTCACTAGGAATAGTAAGTACCTGGGACATCCCATCAAATGCAATTTGTAAACTAGTCCTTTATGCCAGACAATATCAAAGGCTTTGTTACTAGCTTTTATTTTGTTTAATTCCTTTTTTTAGGTAGATCTCATGTTATTTATCTTTTTCACCAACATATCTCGCGACGCATTCTTGTCTATATTTTTGTATATGCCAACAATCTTCCTTATGCCGCATCTTTCTTGTTGCGATCGTGGTAACCTTTAGATTTTGTCTGCCACAAACAAGCCTCAGTTTTATATGGTTCCAGGAACTCTTCCAGATGTTCCCACAATTCGCTATTCTTCCATAACGACTTCTTAACGAGGTAGCCTCTTCAACTGAGCTTTCCCGTCGAGACCTACTACACATGCTATGATAAAATTGCGCAGTCGCTGTCGACACCGCAGTTCAACTGCACAGTCCAAAAAATTCGCAACGATTTTCCATCCACACGTTCAATAAATCGTTACAGTTCGAACTGCACAGTTCAATCGTGAAGTTTTATCGAACCGTATATAGGAGCCTTTATTCGTCTGGAAAGAATGAAGCCTTATCATGGTGAAACGATGGCTTTTGATCGGGATGATCAAACTAAGAGGGGGTGGGGGGGGGCAGTGTTACGAATACAGTGCGCCACTCCTGTTGTTAGTGTCTGATCGATGGGAAATCCCAAGCATGTAGTGTGACCGACCGCCGACGTCACAGAAAGGTCGAATATTTTCCAGGTATGCCGAGGTCATTCGAGAATCGTTCACAGACTTTTCTAGATTTTTTTACCACGTGACTAATAACTATATAATATAGTGTTGGGTATGAAAGAACTATATAACATAGTGTTGGGTATGAAAGAACAGTGATTCAGATATAGTGCGTAATATTTTAGTAGGGAATTATTGTGTTGGTTTTTGTGAAGTGTCAATAAACCGGCAAAAATTTTATTCAGTATTTTACTAGCCACGAACCTCAGATTCATAACAATACTTTGTATAACCAAAATGACAATAACTTCTATTATTTTCCATTTCATATGCTATGCAGCAAATTTTATGCATTCTGCATATAGTATTCTGGATTGATTTTATTAGTGTGTTTGAAGTTGTGGGAGACTATTTTTTAATAGTCTTCAATTCGATATCTTGAGTTGAGGAAAGAATAAAAAAAATATACATCTTTTCATTAATTTATATAAAACTATAAATATATAAAAATTCAATAAACACAGAAACTGAAAAACAACAATACAAAAGCACATTACACCTTCACATTACAAAGCATATTTCAAATGATTCAATTGGTAATTGACACAAATATTCTCATTTGAAAAATTATTAATTATAAAATTATCAAACGCAAAACTAAAGTAGAAACAGATCTAAAAAAAACTGACTAAGGTATTTCTGAAGTTCTGTTCATATCTTAAGAATCGCCTGAAATTTTTAAATCGATCCACCGTCCAGTTCGTCAAATATTTGCAATTAAAAATAGGTCTTTTTGTACGCGATGCCTATATCTAACACATGAACGGATAGGACTTTGTTCACATTTTTTATTATAAACACTGAACGGATCTTAAGATTTCGAAAAAAAAACACTCATGTATACAGAACTATTGTGAGATTAGTTTTAAGAAAAATGGTCATTTTTGACCGTTTAGTTTCGAAGATATCGACTGATGAAAAATATTAATTTTACTCAATACGGAACAAAGGCACGACCAGCTGTGACTAATTGGCAACAGTGTACCCACGGTGGATTGATGGGGACGTGGTTTAGTCGGAGAATGTGAAATGGAAGTATCAATATCGATCGGCTTAGAAGGATGGAAATACACGTGCTGTTGCCATGGTTTCAGTGCCGCTCTCTATACGTATGGCAGATCTATCCGTGCATGAGATGTAATTGTGTAGGACATTCGAGTGTACAAACTCTGTCAAAAGTTCGAGACCGGAAGCCTCATATAAGCATTGGATTTTACTGTACGCTGCGGCCGAAACTTTTGGCTGATACGTGTACGTACAGAGATACCATAAAAGATACATACAATATGCAATTAACAAATGTGAGGAAACCTAGAATGAAAATTATCAACTTCAACCAACAAATAGAAAAGTGTATTAAAGACCGAAATTAGTGAATAGAGATATTACGGTTACATACATACTACAAAAAAAAGGATCTCTAATAAGAACAATTTTCTGCGCATCTTTTCATAATGTAATGAAGATGAAAAGACTATGCATCAGATGGGAGAGATATACAGTCTTGGAGGTTTTAGATGTAACAAGAATGTCGAAATAGGTTGGTTTATCCTGTATGTAGTCATGAACGTGAGGGACACATGTGCCCAAAACGCAAGAAATGCTGTAATAATAATATCCAATAAGAATTATATAAAATAATGAAGTAATAAATAATAAAATTGAATACCGGTGACACAGGATATCGGGCCACCCCTGTAACTTCTGTATTCGTGAACGGATTTATCTGAAATTTGGTACAGTTATATAAGCAACCATTTCGGATTTGATCACATTACAATCCAATATGGCGGACTTTCGGTTTTTCTGGAAATGCCAGAAACTTTGTTTTTTCAAATGGAACACCCTGCATATTTTTACATATTCAAGTTCAACAGGTCAAAACAAGTCCAAACCTTATGTCAAATGTCATTTTTTTGAAAAAAATTAACTTCAAATTGTTGTTTTATTTTACCTCGTGGATAAATGAGATTTGGTCTAGGCTATTCACAATGAGTCGCACATAACAGAAAAACATACTTTTTTATGAAAAATATTTTTTTGTGTCACTTATTGATGAATCAATGCAGTCACATCACATTTTGATCAAAAATTATTTTTTTTCAAATGAAACCCCTATGGGCTACCTACATGTCTCTCTAGAACCTACATTCAGGAAAAAAAATGACATCATTTTTGTATTTCGGTGCAGTAACAAATTGTATACGTTCAAAAATCTACAACTAGTTCATGAGTTTCCTTGCAGTTCGAATAATTTTTCAACTTATTAAGCTGTGGAAAACAACATTTCTGAATCTTGTCAACTGATTGTGTTTCGGTGTCATCTTTCATCTCAACTCTCAAAAACCTATAATTTTCATTTTCCATTTCTACTAATTCTCGGAAGTTAACTAATTTTCGAGAGTTTAGAGGAAAGATGACAGCGAAACACAATTAGTTGACAAGATTCAGAAATGTTGTTTTTCACAGCTTACTAAGTTGAAAAATTATTCGAACTGCAAGGAAACTGGAACTAGTTGTAGATTTTTAAATTTATACAATTTGTTACTGCACCGAAATACAAAAATGATATGTCATTTTATTCCTGAATGTATGTTCTAGAGAGACATGTAGGTGGCCCATAGGGGTTTCATTTGAAAAAAAATAATTTTTGATCGAAATGTGATGTGTCTGCATTGATTCATCAATAAATGACACAAAAAATAATTATGTTTTTCTGTTATGTGCGACTCATTGTGAATAGCCTTGACCAAATCTCATTTATCCACGAGGTAAAATAAAAAAACAATTTGAATTTAATTTTTTTCAAAAAAATGACATTTGACATGGTGTTTGGACTTGTTTTGACCCGTTGAACTTGAATATGTAAAAATATACAGGGTGTTCCATTTGAAAAAACAAAGTTGCTGGCATTTCCAGAAAAACCGGAAGTCCGCCATATTGGAATGTTATGCGATCAAATTTGAAATGGTTGCTTATGTAACTGTACCAAATTTCAGAAAAATCCGTTGACGAATGCAGAAGTTACAGGGGTGGCCCGATATCCTGTGTCACCCGGTATAGCTAATTTAATAGAATATTGCTAAAGACTTCAACAGTCCAGTTTTAGAACATCATCAAATTGTGTTAAAATTCAAAACTTCCTATAACTAGGCTTTTTCCTAAGAGAACATACCTGAAATAGATGTTTTAGATTAACTTGAACAGGAAGGTGATAAGGACAAATGAATACTATTAATTGTAATGAATTCATTATAAAATCAATACTACCAACAAAAATGATCACAAATTTTTCATCTAAACACCAGAAGCGTAAGAAAAAATGTTGACGAATTTATTGTATTTCTCGAAATTTATGAATTAAAAACAATTGATTTAATAATTTTTAATATTGGTTGTAATGGCAGTAAACTGAACGAAAACGGATTGATAATTTATACCAAACCAACAGCAAATAAAAATCATACAAGTCTTCCCCACACTGGAATCACTATTAGTGAGTTCTGTTCATCTCACAAAAATCTCACTTTCTACAAGGATAGTCTGAAAAGTTTCCGACCTGAACATGAAGATGGCAACGCTCGTTAACAATGGCTAGGGAATAATGTGTTTGTGCATCTTTTGAAAGGTACTCACTAAAATTGCTGCCATTTTGGACGAGCAGTTGTTGTTTGACAATCCTTTGAGTGAGTTAATGTGAGTGTTTTTGTAAAAATGGAAAAAATCGAGCTGTCATTAACTATTTGTTTTTGAAAGGCAATATGCCTACACAAATCAAAGATGAGTTGGATACTGTGTAAGGATACTCTGCACACTCATTTGCAACCATGAAATTTTGGTAGCTGAATTTAAACTGGCCGTACCAACTTAGGAGATGATGAACGTTCTAGACGTCCAAAAACTGTAACCACTGACGATAACATTGCTCAAGTTCCCCAAATGGTGCTAGACGACCATTGAATTAAAGTGAGAGAGATGGCTATGAATATGTCCAAAGAACGTGTTTGTCATATATTGCATGAAGAATTAGGCATGAGAAAGTGGTCCGAGCGTTGGGTTGGGTTAGACCAAAAATGTTCGAATGAACATTTCCAACGCTGTTGTCGCAGCAAGAGTTTTAGCGCCGATTAATTACTGTAACTTGGATACACTATTATACCCTAGAAACAAAAGTAGTCAAAACAGTGGACTGCGAAGGGAGAATCGGCTCCAAAAAAAACAAAAACAGTTTTTTCGGCTGGGACTGTTTTTTGGGATAGTCATGGAGTTATCTTAATCGATTATCTTCAAAAAGGAAGAACCATTACAGAAGCATACTATGCATTATAACTTGAAAAGCTAAAGACAGAAATTGCGAAAAGCAGCGACATTTGCAGAAAAACAAATTGTTTGACCACATCACATCAATTAGTTGTGCAAGAAATTATCCTCAAACTGCTATGCCATTAGAACCATCTCTAGTTATCTCGACCTCAATTCAGCTAGAAATACCTATTTTGCACTATGTTTTAGGCGTTGAATATGTTACTGGGATGCAGGCTCCCAAAACATTACTAACCCTATCTTCACACTCCAAAAGAGAGCTCTCAGATACATTTGTCAAGCTGAAGTCTGATATTCCTGTAGATCTATCTGCTTTTTTTTTTTAATGTTCTGGTTCCCACGAAAAGGGATATCCTGTAATGTTCAGAGAACATCGTGGGAACCAAGGGAAAGAAGGTAGGAGTTGGTGTTCTTCTTAAATTTCTGGAGGTTGTATGCCTCGGGGAACACCTCCCTAGGCAATGAGTTCCAAAGCCTCGCTGTGAGTTGGATGAAGCGAGTCTTTGGAAAGTGATGTTCTGCAGGTCTCCAAAGTGACCACGAAGGGGTGTGATGACTGAACTTGCGGGTTAATCTCGAAGAGACTGCCAAAGCAGGAGCGATTGTTGATATTTCAGAAGAGCATAAGCCCATGAAAATATCTATAAAATAGAGACAAATCGCCAACTTTTCTACGTGTTCCAGACAAGTGAGCGAGTTTGTGCTGAGGCATCACCGGCGAGAGCGAATTGCCCTTTTGGACAGAATCCAATAGCCTCAGGATATGTTTAGGTGCGCTCCAAATGTGGGAACAGTATTCCAGGACAGGTCGGATCTGTGCCTTATAGATCATAAGCAGCTGAGTGGGGTGAAATAGCTCTTGGACGAAACAAAAACCAAGTTTTGGGATGCACTTTTGGCAATGGACCTCCGTGATTTTCCCAGGAAAGGTTATTGCTGATAGTAATACTAAGCATCGATATGGATGACTTCAGTGGTATGGTTACTCCTGACAAAGTTATGTTAGGCACAGTGAGATCGGCTTTTCTGGAGAAAAGACATGCTTGTGTTTTGTTTGCATTGAATTCTACCAAGTTATTAGATCCCCACTCGAGAATTGTTGCTAAGTCCATATTTATATTATTAACATTTCTTCCTCGTTCATTTCTGGTTTCACGGGCTGATATAGGGGCCCTGGAAGAGAAAGCGGTATGGAGGGTACTATCATCGGCAAAGCTGTGTACTGGACTTTGCCAGTGCCAATCACTTCAAAAGCCTCACATCCAGAGGAAAGGGTATCGACATCCAAACAGCAAGCCACAATTATAAGATGATCTGCCGGCCTATAATTGAATATGGTCATATGATACTCCTAAATGACAAGAACAGCTCTCAATAATTTCGGACGTCCATCTTCTTAATGGATTTAAAAGGTTTTCACGACGTTTCGAATGCTTGTATCTGCAATCGTCTTCAGGTGAATACTGACAAGTTTAGGTGCTACTTACCAATCTATATGACTGCCGGTGCAATGATGCGTGTAATTCCGCCATGTGCAGTAGTGCGTGTAATTTCGCGCGGTGTGGTTGTGCGTGAAGTTTCGCTCATCTGCAGCCCGCCAGAAAGAGCAATCAGTGGTTTCCATACGTTCTTGATATCAACACTTGGTTGACTGAAGGCGTTATTGGCTAAGATGTAGGCGGCCTCTTTGAACTTCCGTTTGAACCAATGATCCTCTCTATGTAGAACACTTGCGTCGTCCCATAGAACTCGATGGTGCTCAGTCCAGGCGTGGTCAGCGATTCCCGATTTTGACGTTTCTCCACGTTGAGTCCATTTCTTGTGCTCTCCAATGTAGGAATAACCGCATTCACATGGAACTTCATAAATGCAATTCTTACTGATTTCATTTTTGTTGTCAGGTTTGGTCTTGGTCAGGAATTGAAAGAAGCTCTTGATGTTGAACTTGTTTCCGATCCCTCTGATCTTCTCGGAGACACCTCTGATGTACGGAAGGCAGATCACTGTGCTTTGTTGTTGCTCTTCAGATGTCTTCGTTCTCTGGAGTTGTTTCAATACTTTCGGGGGATATCCATTCCGGTGAAGGTCCTCTCTGATGTGGGCTAATTCGGCATCTAGTGACTCCTCGTCGTTGCATATGTGCGTCGCTCTCTCTACCAATGTTCTCACAATCCCTCTCTTTGTCGAACTCGGATGGTTGGAGCTGTAACTGAGGTACTGCCCTGTATGTGTCTTCTTTCTGTAGACAGAGGTGCGGATTTCATTGCCATTGATTAAAGGCAAAAGGCACTAAGGAAATTGTTTCAATTTTAAATGTGTTTTTTAAGAATATGTGTTTAATATATATTTTTAGGTTACTTAGCTATATTTGTAATGTGATTTGTATATCTTTTCTATTTTCTATGACCTGTCTAAACAAATTATGTGTGTTTGTTTTCAAGTGTACATAATATTGTAACATAAAGACCAATAAATTCTTATCTTATCTTATTCTCTCAACGTTCACATCGAGGAAGGGTAAGGCACTGTTGGTTTCCATTTCCATCGTGAATTCGATCAAATCCCTGATTCTGTTAATTCTCGAGAAGAAATCCTGGAGATGTTTATCTCCGTGATTCCTTTACACCAATGTCCATATAGAGGAATCTCTTAGTATCATCAAAAGGAACCTCGAAGAGGATAACCAGCTGCACGAGAGGACTGACCTTCCTACCCAAGCAATATTGGAATTACTGCAGTGCTGCCTACACAACTCATATTTCCAGGAAAAGGACCGATTCTTCTTTCAAGTCGACGGACTCCCGATGGGATCTTCCCTTTCTCCAATCATCGCCAACATATACATGGAGTGGTTCGAAGAATTGGCTATACGAGAGGCAGAATACAAACCAAAGCTGTGGTTGAGGTACGTGGATGACACCTTCATTATATGGAATCACGGAGATAAACATTTCCAGGATTTCTTCTCAAGAATTAACAGAATCAGGGATTCGATCAAATTTACGATGGAAATGGAAACCAACAGTGCCTTACCCTTCCTCGATGTGAACGTTGAGAGAATAGGCAATGAAATCCGCACCTGTCTACAGAAAGAAGACACATACAGGGCAGTACCTCAGTTACAGCTCCAACCATCCGAGTTCGACAAAGAGAGGAATCGTGAGAACATTGGTAGAGAGAGCGACGCACATATGCAACGACGAGGAGTCACTAGATGCTGAATTAGACCACATCAGAGAGGATCTTCACCGGAATGGATATCCCAAGAATCTCCTAGGGGAAGTATTGAAACAACTCCAGAGAACGAAGACATCTGAAGAGCAACAACAAAGCACAGTGATCTGCCTTCCTACATCAGAGGTGTCTCGAGAAGATCAGAAGGATCGGAAACAAGTTTAACAACAAGAGCTGCTTTCAATCCGGCGAGTACTTTACGGAGTTTCTTGACCAAGACCAAACCTGACAACAAAAACGAAATCAGTAAGAATTGCATTTATGAAGTTCCATGTGAATGCGTAGATTCCTACATTGGAGAGACAAAGAGGCCGTTATCGGTAAGATTGGATGAGCACAAGAAATGGACTCAACGTGGAGAAACGTCAAAATCGGGAATCGCTGACCACGCCTTGACTGAGCACCATCGAGTTCTATGGGACGACGCAAGTGTTCTACATAGAGAGGAGCATTGGTTCAAACGAAAATTCAAAGAGGCCGTCTACATCGAAGCCAATAACGCCTTTAGTCAACCAAGCATTGAGATCAAGAACGTAGGGAAACCACTGCTTGCTCTTTCTGGCGGGCTGCAGAGGTGCAAAACTTCACGCACCACCACACCGCGCGAAATTACACGCACCACTGCACATGGCGGAATTACACGCATCATTGCACCGGCAGTCATATAGATTGGTAAGTAGCACCTAAACTTGTCAGTATTCACCTGAAGACGATTGCAGATACAAGCATTCGAATCGTCGTGAAAACCTTTTGAATCCATTAAGACGATGGACGTCTGAAACGAGAGTAATCGAGTTACCACATCGTCTACAACCTTCAAACAAACGTCTCTATGAATTATCACCAAGATACGCCATCCCGACAACCCCATCCACAACCCACCCAATGCTCTCCTGTACCAAAGAACGCTAGTGACTCCAACTGAAGAACGATTACAGCAGCTGACCCACAAATTCTTCAGCCAAATGGAGTTTTTCCGAAAATATGCCATTGGAAGACTTCCGGGGATCACCCCATTGTTCAACCGTCGCGAATTCCAAGAATTTCCAGATGATTCAGGAAACGGCAGCCTGGTAAATTCTAAACTTGTATGTTGACTATATGAATAGCCGCGCATCGCGTGGATTCATTCATTCAAGTACAGTTACAGTTAGTAGTTCATTCATATTAGCGAGTTTGATTTAGTGGGGTATGCGGTATATTTTGGACAGTGTATTTGGATTGATTTATTTTTGTTGTCAGAGTACATTATTGTGTTTTCGAAGTGCAAATAAACAGACATCAATTAGTCAAGTGTTTTAATAAAGACGAACCCCAGATTCGTAACAATATGTTAAAAAATCATAAATGATTTCTGGTTGTCAAACTCTATAAATACGGTAAATTACATGGTTCAATTTTAGGGAGCTCGTTGGAATATAATCAACCAGATTAAAACATTGGAGAAAAAACATGTTCTGTTTTCAGCTTCGGTACAAAACAGTGAAAATAGAAATGAGCTGATGAAATACTGATTTACCTTTGTATAAATTCCAAACCACAAATTAGTGTCAATTTATAACAGAATATATCCCAAGAGTTGTAGTGAGATGTCCAATTGAGTCTATTTGCAATAATTATTCATAACCCCCTAAAGATGAAGGCATATATGTGGATTTGTATTGTACTGGTATCAAAGTGCATTCAAATTGCACAAAAGTCAATAAAATTAACAAAAGAAAAAATCACATTGCAGCTATCTCATTCGATTTTCTGATACTCGTCCTATATTTATTTTTCACCAAATCCTCTTCGTCAGAGTCTCTATTCAAAGATTTTCTCTCTTCGGAACTTCCATAATTTTTATATTTTTCCTTCATTTTCTTGAATTTCTTACTGCCTTCATTTTCAAAAGTTTTACTAGCTTTTCGATATCTGTTGTTTTCCCGTGTTTTCGCCTGCTTGCTTTTATGTTTCTCATCTTCAGTCTTCTTCATATTTTTTAGTTCGAGGTCATAAGCCGCCGTTTGACTCACTATGTCTTGTGCATTAGCTTGCACCGCAACATCATTAGATGTCTTCGATTGTCGCGATCCACGATTTTTTTCATAACCAGCTGAAGTTGCAGAGTTCAAAGAGCTTTGCACTAGTTGATGGATTTCGGGACACGATGAGCTATCACTTTTCAAATTACTCTCTGAATTACTACTGATTTTTTTTCGAGATAGCTTAGACTTCTTTGATCTCTTACTGGATCGAGAGTCCTGTCTTGATCTGGAACGTTTCTCTTGTCCATAGTCTTTGAGTTCTACAGACTCTTCTGTGTCACTAGAGGAACTGAGTTCTTCTATATGAACACCCTGACACAAGGATTTCATCACCAATTCATCGTTAAGGTCCAAATTATTTGTATGATTACTCAGTTTCATATTGAAGGTACTTTCTGATATGGTCAGAGAAACATTTTCATCTTCACTTTCACTCTTGAAATTACTTCGGTTGTATGGTATAACTAGTTTGCCATTCGATAGGAAATTGTTAATGTTTTGTCCATCGAGACCTGCATTAGCAGTTCGGCGATTCAAATTCGGTTGAAAAGACTTGACATCAGCTCTCCCTGTGAGGGCATTTATGACCTGTAAATGAGAGTCCAAACTGGTACTACTTCCACGTTTGCTTCCTGTTCTGGATAAACGTCTTGAAGGGTGGCCGAGATTTCTTGAATTACTTCTAAAATGTCTACTTGATTTTTGTCTACTTCCCTTGTGTCTACTTCTGTGTCTCCTAGAATTGACCTGAAAAGAAATGCTTATTAGTGTAACAATATAAAATTAGAATGTCTCACAATAAAGTGACACAATAAAAACTTCATATATCATCACATTTACGTCTTTCTCAAGTGTGTTATTTTATAATCAATTTATAAATTTCTGTTTATTTATTAATAAGCAACCATGATTTTTTCTTCTCCTCCCTGAGGCCATCTATTCATATTTACACTGATATAATATGAATTTAATCGTAGCAGCACAAATATGTCAAGCAAAGAAACTACAAGATAACTCATAGTTGTTGTCCTAGGCAAGAACACCAACTACGAGTTATCTCGTAGTTGGTGAAGCGATGTTTTGGTAGGTAATAAATTTTTTTTCTGGCTTATTAAGGATTCATCATAAAAATTTCAAAGGGAAAAATCTGTTAAGCTATTGCATATAGCTTTTATCGCGGGCCTTGAGCGCGGAGACCGAATCCAGAAATTCCGTAACGAAAATAAACCTAACACCCCCCACTCCGACCGGCACAGCGGTCGGCATTAGGGCACCTCCTCTTTGTATTTACTTCATGGTACGACTCTCTGAGCTCGCACGAATCGAGAGCGAGCTGCTCGAAATCAGCGAATACGTAATCAGCTGTTTGTGAGAAAGTATAGATGTTAATGTTAGGAGCTCATTTGTTGGAGATATTTGTGCGTGCTTATGCAAACTTAGAAATGGCCTACACATAGTCATGGTAGCAATTTACATTTCTCCGAATCCAAAATTAGACGAGGTAGAGCATTTTATTCATTGCACTTTACTGGAGTACACTGAAGACGGGTCGAAAATACTTGGTACAAATGGTAATAAATTTCCACTTATCTTGGCTGGCGATTTCAACATCAACTTCGCTGATAAAAAATCAGAGCACTGATTAAGTTTTACATGTGAACAATTTTATATAAAAGAGAATATAATTTACTTGTCACATGGTACATTTCCGACGAATGTGATTGGCTGAGATGATAAAACAACAGAGTAGTAAGGGGCCATCAAATCAATGATATTTCCATTATCACCGTCAACTGTTTCTAATGAACTGAAATCAACTTTTTATCCAATTTTAATGTCAAAAATATTTTGTTAGGTGTTCTGTACTTTTTTTGATGATTTGGTTTAATTTGTGCATTCACATATACACATATAACGACATTGAAGGGAGTGTATAACTAAGGACGCTATATCCGGTAGTTGTTATAAGCAATATAATTTTTTTTATTTCATTTAACATTTAATTTATATATCGCCATATGATGTGAGATTTTTCTTCAATATTAAACAGTTTTCTCTTTTTTTGCGACATGCTGTCGCAAAAAAGCACGATCCAATTCAAATCACAACGATATGCACCTATGACCTGCCAACTGTCTATATGCGCGCTGAATCAAGCGTAAAATGTTTTGTTTTAGTGAACAAGTAAGACGGTTGGTCATTATAGCCGATGAATTCTGATGACGGTTCGTCGCTTTAACCGATATGTTGCTTTACCCGATGTTGTTATAAGCGATGTTTACATAGGTACTTATATAGGGATTCGGCCGGGATCTTACCATTTAGTCGTTATAACCGATCCATTGTTATAACCGATGTCGTTATAATTACCATTACTTGTGATTACCAATTGGTGTTTGTAATGATAAATGAATAAATAACCGATCCGTTGTTATAACCGATGTCTTATATATCCGGTTTCAACTGTATGTACATGTACAATAACATTTTTTTTCTTTGTACGGCATTGTACATTTATATAGTATTTATGATTTTCCATTATGAATGCATTCTTCGGACAATAAGGTACATTTTAATTAATTGTTTAATTCATAGGTCGGCATGTCCTGATAGTTGGTCCAAGATCTTATATTCTTTCGCCAATATAGTAGAAAAATCATATTTGGAACTGTCACAAAAGAGAGTCGAAATAGTGTTCATAGATTTTTTTAATATGGCCTAATGTATTTATCTCTTCTAAATTTCTTTATTTTACTTTTCCTTTTAAAACAAGAAATATTATTTGAAAAATAGAGGGATCAATCAAAATAAAGTGTGTTTTTTAGCTGATACAATGTGATTTGACACATATGACAAAAATATCTGATATCCATATTTCTATTAACTATACTTTCTGAAATTGATTGACATCTACGATTAAGGTTTTGAAGTGAGACATCACATGGTGGTTATGACTGTTTTCATTCAATCCTGCAGTGAAAACTGTTCCAAAATGATGAGAGAAGTATTATACCAGTACCAGTACATCAGTAACCAAGAAAATCATTTGGAACTTACTTTTCTAGTAGCTTTCAATTCTGCAATCTGCACTGATACCTGGCTATCACCCGAGTTTCTTCTGCTTTCAATGCTGACATGCCTAAGACTGACACTCACTTCGCTGTCCACCGAGATATTATTACTCGACACGGAATAAACAACCTCGTTAGGCACTGCTCCCCTACGATTTACTAGGCGAGGTAGATTAGCTGCCCAAGTAATACTGAGGTCATTGCTCGCGGCACTATTCAACTCAAAATGGAGTCCAACGGGATCTGTGTGGTTCTCGGAGATGGATATCTTACCACCTTCGTTAAATTTTTTACGTTGTGCGAATGCTTGGGCAATTATCTTGTGTTTTTGAAGTTTCATTGGTTCCTCTACTTCACAATGAAATTTTCTGAAAAAAAAAACCTCAATAAATAAACTATATTACAATATTAAATGTATTAAAAAGATGGAAAATTTATATTATTTTCTCGAAGAAAATTGCTTGATCTGAACTTTATTCATCCTTAGAACTTACACAGTTCATGTCTACACATGGTCTATTGAAATACAATTATAACATACATAAAATAATTGTTAAAAAACCTTTTTAAAGACAAGCTTTCATTCAAATGCACTAATAAGTAAAAAATAATTGATTTGGATGTGTGACGTAGGTTATTCCATGAGTTATAGATTCAAAAGCTTGTCGCTCAAAGTTTTCAGTTCAAATACAAAAGCGACAAGCTTTTGCATCTGTAACTCACGGAATAACCTACGTCACACATCCAAAGCAATTATTTTTTAATTTTTCGTGCATTTGAATAAAATCTTTTTTATTAATTATTTTATTTTGTGTTTTTTAATACTACTAAAATCTTAATATATGCATTTTTGTTAAAGCATCGTTATTATGAGGCCTTTTTCCTGTAAGTTCTGAGCTATCTAGTCCTTCAATGAGGAGACTACCTAAAAATTAACTCATCCGCCATTTTAGAGTTGCCATCTTCAATTTACGAATTTGAACTGAAAATCAATAATCTTCGACTAAATTCATAATCTCCGAACCCAAAAACCCCGACATACCAATTTTGAATCGAATCGGGCCATAATTACAAATCTCGTCCGCTATCTTGAATTTGTGAATTTTGATAAAAAATTCTTAATCTCCGACCCTAGAAACCCCCACATTACCAATTTTGAATAGAATCGGACCATAAACACAGAGATCATCGGCCATCTTGGAACCGCCATTTTGATTTTATGAATTTTGAAGAAAAATTCATAATTTTCGACACTGATAACGCCCACATACCAATTTTGAATCGAATCGGACCATAAATCTAAATCTCTTCCGCCATCTTGGACCCCATTTTGTTTTTCTCTAAAAAATATTTCATATATTTTGACAAAAAATTCACAATCTCCGACTCCGAAAACCCCCACATACAAATTTTGAATAGAATCGGACAATAATCACAAAACTCTTCCGCCATTTTGAAGACGCCATCTTGACTTTATAAATGTTGACAAAAAATTCATAATCTCCGGTCCCGAAAACCCCCACATACCAATTTTGAATCGAATCGTACCATAATCACAAAACTCGTCCGCCATTTAATTTTTTGCTCTAACGAAAATTTCTAATGCATTGTCACCGGAATTATGAACACCTGCCAAATTTCAGCTCAATCGGATGTCGGCAAGTGCTCCAAAAATGGATTACAAATTTTGAACCGGAAATAATGACAGAATGACAAACGAAGCAAGTTTAAAAGCTTTTAAAAATCTAAGAGGTATGTAATGAATCCTACTAGGGACGGGGATGGGAAATTTCAGAAGAAATAATTCTTCATATTTATAAAGTGGGGAGTCAAGTAGTACTTTTTTTATGTATCTCCTAAAAGAGGTATAATTTACCTAGTTCTGTGGTCTTGAGTCTTCATATAGTTGTAAAAATACTCTTTGTGTTTGATTAAAAAAGTTATTGAATCCAAAATAAAAACTGCAGGTGCCATCAATATGTCACTTGGTATGAAAATTCCCCTACATGACCTGTCATAAGATAAACCGAATATAAAGGGTAACAAGCATTATTTTATTTTTTGCCTCAATTTGGTCCCCAGAAATTACATTTTGTGAAAATATTTTCTCAAATCCCAAATTTTGTTCCAAATTTGAAGATGCCCCTCGAATCAAACTCGACTTGACCTTCACTTGAATAACTTGCCCCAAACACTAGCGCCAATTGTGGTTGTTTCAGGAATATTGATAGACAATACTATTTCTTACAACCCACACATAAATTCAACACACTTTTAATGTGATGTTTCAGTGACAATTGAAAATACCATGATAATAAAAATATGGGTACAACATATAAACGAAGATAGACGAAATTATAGTTGACAGTTCGAAGCAACTAGCGGTAGAAATTTGAACTGTGTGAAGTAACGATGCATACGTCCATCAGGGATGCTAGGAGTACGTTTTTGAATGTGATGATTAACATTTTTCAATTTCGAATTATTGAAAACATTGAACATTTTTTCAATTTCTATGTTTGTTGCTGAGCTTTCTAGGTGGCAATCTTCATGTGCAAATCAAAATAGTCTAGAAAAGGGGCACATGTGTGTTCCCTATTCTAATACTTTTTTTTCGACATTTGAAAATGTTATTCAAGTTCCAGCAACCTTCCCATGTTTCAATCTAGAGTAAAAATTATTGAGTACACATATAAGAAAGGCTCCAAGAAGCAAAACATTTTTAGGTCAATTATTTAAACAATTTTCATTGCCTTCAATCAACACGGAGGTCTTAGAAAATTTAGTTAATTGAAAATTGCGTAACTTGAGTTAGATCTATTTTTCCAACGGGACCTTATTCCTTCAAGTGTTGAGAACACACCATGATTTACTTGAATTTTTTAATTGATATTTAATACTTAAAAAAAATATTTTATGTGATGTACTCGCTTTAGAGGCCGCGCGCGCTTCCCCTAAATAGCCGCGCGGAGCCCTTTTTCCAGCGTTAATTTAAAATTATTAGCAATAGAGATAGAATATACAAAAAAAAAATTAATAACATTTTTGGAATTTTTAACTTTTTTCAACTTAAAAAAATTATTATAAACAAAATAATCAACTTAAAAAAAATTTACATGATCTTCTTGAGGACACATATAAGAAAGGCTCCAAGAAAAAATTTTTGGTAATTATTTAAAAAATTCATTGCCTTCAATCAACACGGAGGTCTTAGAAAATTTAGTTAATTGACAATCGCGTAACTTGAGTTAGATCTATTGTTCCAACGGGATCTTATTCCTTCAAGTGTTGAGAACACACCATAATTTACTTGAATTTTTCTTATTGATATTTAATACTTAAAAAAAAAAATATATTTGACGTACTCGCTTTAGAGGCCGCGCGCGCTTCCCCTAAATAGCCGCGCGGAGCCCTTTTTCCAGCGTTAATTTAAAATTATTAGCAATAGAGATAGAATATACAAAAAAAAATTAATAACATTTTTGGAATTTTTAACTTTTTTCAACTTGAAAAAAAATATTATAAACAAAATAATCAACTTAAAAAAAATGTACATGATCTTCTTGAGGTCACATATAAGAAAGGCTCCAAGAAGCGAAACATTTTTAGGTCAATTATTTAAAAAAATTTCATTGCCTTCAATCAACACGGAGGTCTTAGAAAATTTAGTTAATTGACAATCGCGTAACTTGAGTTAGATCTATTTTTCCAACGGGATCTTATTCCTTCAAGTGTTGAGAACACACCATAATTTACTTGAATTTTTCTTATTGATATTTAATACTTAAAAAAAAAAAATTTGACGTACTTGCTTTAGAGGCCGCGCGCGCTTCCCCTAAATAGCCGCGCGGAGCCCTTTTTCCAGCGTTAATTTAAAATTATTAGCAATAGAGATAGAGTTCCGGGAGTTTTTTAATGGAAATTTCCTATTTAAGAATCTTTTTTCAGATTTCGATTATCTCTTATAGTTTCTGAGTTATTCGCGAAAAACTATTACTTTTTTTTTCATTTTTTATAACTTTTCAATTTTTTATCTCTAATAAAAATTTTATACATTTTTTAGACATTCCGAATCCAATGAGCTATCGCTCATATTTTTAGGAGCTATTACAAGAATTAACACGTTTTTGAACTTGTGAAGTAGACTACATCCATGAGATTTGGAACTCTCAGAACAAAATTGGTATCATCAGCATAATTTAGAATATTATGGTGCCCTTATCGAATGTATTCCTCAGATACTGCCATGCGTGACCCCCATGGCTATTTCCAAGATACTGGACCTAATAAGTGCTCCTTTTTCAGTTGTTATTTCAACTACCTACTTCCTATTTCTCAGGTAGGAATTTAACCAGCTGTGAGAGTTTCCTCTGACACCATACTTATATAGTTTATCAAGTAACGTGTTATGGTCAATACTGCCAAATTGCCTTCAACCCTTCGGTACTAAAATGAAATAATGCATTCTACCAATCTATTTTTCAAATATTCGTGATGATTGTCTGAAAATAATTTGAAATTTTTTGGAAAACAAGTTAATAAACTAATAGGCCTATAGTTACCTTGCCCTTTTTGTGAAGTGGTTTCACTACAGCCAATTTTAAAACTTTTGGAAAAACTCCTTGAGAAATAGCCTTGTTTGCCAAGTAAGTCAAGATTTCAGCTATTTCAAGTGCACAAGTCTTCAGGATTGGTACCTCATCAATACCAGTGCTTCTTTTGTTTTTAATATTCTTAATAATTGTTACCACTTCATCAGGCATTACTGTGTATAAAAAGAGAGTACAATCATGAAATGCAAGCAAGTTGTGAGTGGGTGAGAAAATACTCGCTACTATGCTTGTTGATCTGGTCAGCTTTTACCAGTAGATTTTCTTTTTGAAAATGTGATTGGTTGTACTATTACTTTTACCGCCACATGGCTTTCATTTTGTTATCTGACAGATATTTTGTGTTCATAATGAAGTTTTAGTGGATTTTTCAAAAAGTTTTTGTAATTTGTTTTAATTGTGTTATGAATGGTTTTATACTTGGCATCAGAAATTAATTAAGTCTGAAACAATACTAGTTGATCTTTCATGTATTTCATCAGATGTAACCATAGTTTTATTCTTTCGAATTTTACTTTCAACTCTAGGAAAATTATAATCAAAATAATAAAGAAAAATTATTTAAAACATGGGTAGATCCTAATGAAAGGAATATCAAATTATTAGTGTAAAATTAAATTTAATAATAATAATAAGAACGTTTATTCAATAAGCCATTTTTACAGAAAATAAATTATAACAATGATAGTAATAGAAATAATAATACAAAATAATAATACATGTTTTTAATAGAAAGCCTACTGAAAAGGACTATATTCACTGCCAGGGATCACAGGGATGCAATGGAAGTGATTTTCAATATGGCCCTTCGTGTTATTAACAATACTAATTTGAAATATTTGGTCGCACCTAGGTTTACACCTGTATGTGCAGTTGTTTGTGTATTTTAGTTTCGAAAGATTATATGTGTAGAACTACATTTTGGGTAGGTATCTGTATAGTTAAGTAATATAAAATTGGCTCAGTCTATAGGCTGTGTATATACTTGTCTTGATGTTTGCCTATATGTTGTCTTGATTTTTTCCTGAATATGCTTTGTTTTTTTATGTTTCTAATATCTTGTGGTAATGTGTTGAATATTTTTGGAGCTGTTGTTGTTATGAATCTTTGGTTGGCGTCTTTTTGATAAAAAGGATTTTTTAGTAAGTTGTTGGTCTTTGCGCGTGTTTCATGGCAGTGTTCAATTCTATTTATCAAGTGATGATTTTTTATGGATGAAAACACAACATGCATGAAAATACAAGGATCTCACACTTAATATACTTCGGCATTCATTTTATTTGATAGAGATGTTAAGACAATGAATTCAACGAAATTGGCACCCCCACTCCCTACTCAGATAAAAATTACTAACTGAACACACATAAGGATTTTTTGTTGTTTGAGACTTCTGATGGGTATAATCTTCTAGGGGATTTAAATTATGGGATAATTGAAGGAAGATTAATTTCTAAGCCAATTCATATTCTAAATCAGGAGTAAGCGGAGATGTATATAATGCGGTTATATTTATTTTTTCTCAAGACAAATTTTTTATTTTTAAATTTGCATCTTTTGAAAATTGGTGAAAGTTCAGAATCTATGACGTCCTCTGTATCAAAACTGTAATGTCTCTAAAACTTTTAAACAGCAATAGGAGTCATATGATCTTAGATAATTCACTCAAATGGTCGTTCAATAGTAATAATTCCACTCTCCCTGAAATATTCAAGGAAGTAACAAATTTAAAAGAATACATTCTAATTTTAGTAAATGATAATTAATCAGTCGAATGGGAATAATGGACTTTTATGGTACCTATTCTCAAGCACAAAATTATCTCTCATTGAAAATGTTCTCTGAACTTTCTTATGGTGAATTTACTATGTTATCTCCAGCTATGAAAAGGACCAGAGACAAAACTTCAAAAGAAATTATGTTTTGCCAAACCTTCAGTAACCAATTTAAGAAGAAATAATCAATTTTGTGAAAAACAACATTTGAGACATCGAAACACAAATCTTTCATTAAGAGGTATGATATAGATTATGTTTTTGAGTTCTGTGTAAAAAAACTGTAACCATTTTTAAATTATAAACATCCATAATTGAAATGTTTTGGAATAACTAAAGCAATAATTTTATTTTTATTACGCTATAAATTGCTTCAAATATACCTTTTTTTTAATGTACCACGCATGTAGAGTACAAATATTTTTGGAAACTATATTGACATGTTATACCAAAAATGTAGCACCAACCTGCTTAATTATCATGATTTTGTTCATTATTGCGGCGTAATTTTTTCATGTGAGATAACTAAAATATCAACATATAATTAAAAAGCCATCTTACCTCCGAATATATCTACCCCAAGAATGTAGCATAGCTCCGCACCATACCCAAGAAGCCATGGCAATACCTGCGCCAAAAACTGCTATCAGTTGCAGTTGTAGTTTGGCCACACTAGGACGAACTGTTTGCTTACAGTGAGTGAAGTCAGAACTGAAACTTGTCAGTTTGCATCTAAAAAAAAACGAGACTAAAATGGTTTAAATTGATGTTATGTTGTATTATAAAGTCATGCATCAATACTGTTAGGATTAATCTGTTATATTATGACTTTTTACTGGAATTTACTCAAAATCTAACGCATGCCAATAATTAAGAAACAGAGAAATCCAATGTATACATAAAGAACATTATTGGGCATTGGGATTTCACACTAAGCCATCTATCAGATGTAGTTCAATGTCCAATATTGGCATAGTGCATATTCATTTTTCATAGTGCATAGTTTATCTTTCAGTTGCTTCAAGAAAAAAAAAAGTTTCTAAAAAATTTAATTATAATTGTTCTGTTTCTGTGTAGAATGTTGGGAAACAATTTTTTTTGGGAGTATATTATAGATATCAGCATTTAAATTCATTTTGTTGCCAAGCCATCAACCCAACTAACTTTGATAATTAACCTTCTATATTAGCCTAATTTTGTAGTAATCTTTTGAAAATAATTCTAACGAAGAATTTAATATTCCCAGATGATAGTATTTCTACTCCCGAATCCCATTCATTCCACTTGAGCAGTTTTTTTTAATGGTTTTTCTTATGAGCATGGTTAGGTTCTTTTCGAGTGGGGCTATAACCACCCCTTCCACTGCGACCTTCTCAGATTTATTGTGGCTCGATCCTAATTAAATTAGAGTTCACCTTCAAGAAGTCCCTCGCTTCTGATGAAGTCGATGATGACGCTCGCTGATACCTTTTCCAGATCTTTGTGCTCTAGCTGCCAGTAATCCATACGGTAGAATCTTGTTCGTTCCAGACCCTTGCATCTGCTGTGTGCTCTGCTGTATCTGCTTCGTCTCGGCAAAAGCAACACTAAGCGCTTCGAGTGGTCTTGTCCCACTGTTTCATACCAGTGCTTGCATTTTTTCCGCTCGGTACAGTCTGAAAACACTTCTTTGGTTATGCTCTTTGATATGGCGAAGAAGGGCTCGGGTCCTATGAACTCCTTCTTCTTTTCTTTTGCTAGAAGGCCGGCTTCCTCATTTCCTTCAAAGTCTTTATGTCCAGGGACCCATAGCAGTATTATTCTATTGTCCCTGCCTATGCTTTGAAGGGCTTTCACACAGTTCCATACTAATCTGGATTCTATCCAACTTGATGCGAGAGCTTTCAGAGCTGCTTGGCTTCCGACATGATTTAGATCGATTGATTTTTTTGTACTGCCCCAACTCTGTTTTCCATTTTCAAGCCGTCTGTGTACCATTGTAGATTAGCTGTTGTGAGTTTCGTCTACCATTCATCTCTTCCCTTGAGGAGAATCTCATAAGGTCTATAAAAGTGTAGGGGGATCATTGTGTCTGATGGGATTGCTAGAATCGAATGGGATTTCATCTCGTTCTCGATCTTGCGACAACTTCCTCCCCTATTACTCGTTGACCTCGAGATTTCTGTATAGGCCCACTCTTGCCTCCTTCTCTAAGCAAATGTGCAAAGGAGGGATGTTGAGGACTTCCATTGCTGCTGTTGGGGTGGTAAACATTGCCCCTGTTATGATCAGACATGCTTGCCTCTGGAGTTTGTTGAGCTTTTCTTGTGCACTGTGCCCCTTTGCTCCACCATACCACTCCTTAGGTGACCATAAGTCTTAGTACTGTGAGGTATATCCAGTACGTTTGATTGGGTTGCATTCCTTATGTTTTCCCACAGTCATATCTGTCAAGATTCAAGAATCCTCCGAGTCAGGGTGGTAGACCATCTACTCCTGTGGGTAAAAGGTTACTTGTGGCTGCTAACATGAGACAGAATAGGCTTGACCATTGCGTAATTCCATAGGGCTTGCCTTGCTCTATTGGATACCTTTTCTAGAGTTTCTTATCTAGAATTATCCCTAGGTATTTGATTTCTTCCTTGAATGGAATTGTTTCACTATAGAGGCTTTCTTAGTGAATCTAGGTTCTTCCTTCTGGTGAATGATACTAGCACTGTCTTGCTGGGGTTGACTGATCATTCTTCTTTTTCCACCACCTAGTGATAGTCCTGAGAGCCGCGATATTACCTCTCCAAACTTTCCTCTAACCATTATAACTATGTCGCCAGCATAGGCTTGAATTTCAATTCCCTCCACCATAAGGGTCCTGATCAGATCGTCTAGGAGAAGTGACCACCCCTGTAGACAGCGTCGCACCGTCCTGGCCACGATTTTCTCCTGGTGGAGGGAACTCGAGATTATTCTGTATCTTAACATGCCTCGATCCAGTTACAAAAAGTTAACGATAACCCTTTACTGATTGTGGCTCTATGTAGGGATATCGGTAGTGCATTGTTGAATGCTCCTTCAATGTCGAGAAAGGCTGCTACTGCGACTTCTCCGCATCTCAGAGAGTAGTTCAGTTTCCCGACGAGGTTGTTTGATTTCGTTTGCTTTCTTCTAATCTTCTGAACTAGGTTGTCTTGGTCGTCCTGGTTTTCATGGAATTGGCTGGTTTTCATAAAAAAATCATGGCGCCTGGGAAATGATTTTGTACTAGAAGCTCTAGGGTTTCTCTTCGAGATTCCGTAACAGTTCCGTCAGATCTTTCAATCAGACCCTCTTCTTGCTCCGGTTCTCTAGAGAGGATCTTGTGGGTATATCCCTCTTGGTCTTCCTTATCGCTTTGTTGTATCCCATTAGGGTAGAGCAGTTATCTTCCCAGCTTCCTGATTCTTTTGTTATGTTGAAGAACCTCCTTCCTTCTGCTCTCCTCTTTTCTAAGTTTTTGCTCCACCAAGAAGTTGCCCTATTATCTTAAGAGTATAAGGGATCATGTAGTCAGATGTCATCTCTAGTTTGACAATATAAACTACATGAGTGATTCTGGTATGTCCAAGTAGTGATTGGGTTCTCCAGTTGTCTGTTGTTTTGAGTCTGAATCCACTCATCCTCGCCTCTCCTGTGACTATCAAGTCTAGGGGTGGCAAGCCTCTGGAATTTCCAAAGGTTGTTTTGTGCCTGTCACTGGTTTATTTTTGGCCACCACAAGAGTGAGCCACATCTGAGTTTGGGCCTTATGATGGCAGTGTATAGCCAATGCATGAATTTTGGTTTCACACAATTTGCTTTTGTTTATAACATTTTGCAGATGTGGGTTCCAGATTAGTTTCTTATATAAAAACAATCCCAAGTATCTGACCTGATCGGCACCTTGTACTGTTTAGCCGAATAATTTGGGGAGTTCAATGCCCTCCAGATTTCTTTTGTGTGTATTTTTGTTTGGGCTTTCCCTCGGGTTTCCCTATTGCACCATTCCTCTACTGTCCTCAGTGTGGTTTGCATCAGCTCAGAGGTAATATGGGCATACTTTCCCTGTACAAGGATGATAATATCATCCGCATACCCTTGGGAGTAATATCGCTGACTGTTTGGAGATAACAGCCGGTCATTTACTAGCATGTCCCACATTGACCCATTAGCACCTGGCGGGCCCATATGGCTCTCCTAACCCCTTCCTGATTATTGAGTACAGTCATGGACAAGAACAATATAATTCAATACATATTGCATTAGTATATTAGCTAAGGTGCTAAAGAGTACACTGAAGCAGTGTTTATGCGTATTTTGAGATTCAGCTGGTGTATTATTTTAAATATTTATTGGTATTTATTCAATATATAATTCCAGATTAAAAGTCTTTATTTTACTACCTTTGTTATGTCGTGACAGTGACAGTTCTCATTTATCTTTAATTCTAAACATCTACAGTATGAACATAATAATAAGTAACAACTATAATACAGCTGGTTGTGGCAGGAGTTTGTTTTTATTGCAGTTGTGCAATGGATGAAAATTGTTGATTCCAATTACGGTAAGAAGTTTTTAGCATATTCTAGGAATTATCACCCAATTATAATTATTGTTAAAACTTGCTAAAAAGTATATATTTTTGACATTACTTTTCGAAATTACTATCAAAATTCAACTTTTCTTTATATCGTTGTGTAAATTTTAGTGGTCCCATATGGAACCTCTAGGGCTAATCTGTAATAAATTTCGCTTTTTCTTATTTTAGTGGAATCACACTTCAAGGTATACGAGATATAGCATAAGCGTCAGACAATAAAGGCAAAGCGGAAGATTTAATATAGAGCCCATATCCTGATTCACTCCGTTAATTTATTAAAATTTCTGTCAAGATTCAAGAATCCTCCGAGTCAGGGTGCTAGACCATCTACTCATGTGGGTAAAAGGTTACGTGTGACTGCTAACATGAGACAGAATAGGATTGATCATCGAGTAATTCCAGTCCCAGAAGGCAAAAGAACGCGATGTGCTGCCGCAAATTGTTCCAAAAAAGGGTCAACATTGTATAAGTTGTTTTAAATATTTGCATTGCAAATAGATAGATAGTAAGTACTTGTTACTGTAGTTAGTGATTATTACTGTAATATATGAAATAAAAACATTTAAAACAATGATTTAATTTATTTAAATTCATAAAGTAATTCAACCAGAAAAGCGCCTAACGGGACCAAGTGGACCCATCCAATTTTTTTGAAAAACCTTTTTATGGTACCCACTGTGTTAAACTAAACCAATAAAAACAACTAAAAACATTTCAAAGTAAAATTTAAAAACTCAGTCGTTAATGGGTTACTGTGGGGTTCTAGGCCAGTAGAGGTAGACATAATTTTCCCAAAATTTAATAATAATTATAAAAGTTTCAAAACTTCAGTAGAGTTAAGAGGACTTTCATATGATATTTAGTCTGATTTTGCAACCCTTTTTTCTGAACGGAACATGTTAAAAATCAGGATTTAATAAATTTTCACATTAATAGCGCGGAAAAATTTGCAAAAGTTCTGCAAACTTTCGAAGTTTTGAAATATAGCAATTTACATCCTCTGATAAATTTGCACCATCAAACAAAAGGAAATTTTTTATCGAAAAAAAATTGTTTTATCCAATTTTTATAAAATTCCAAAAGTTCTGCAAACTCGAAAAAATAACTAAATATGCTTAGAGTTTTAATTTGCAACCTCTTGCATCAAACGAAAAATATATTTTTCATTAAATTTAAATATCGGAATTATTACAAAAGTTTCAAATAATGGTTGCAAGTGGAGATGTCCTGACGTAGAATGTTTTCATTAATTTGCAACCACGCCTGCAACACGGAAATGAGGGTAAAATCAAAAGAAAAATATTTTCGTATTTGTACTTTACCAAAAAAAGGAAAAGTTTTGCGAATCGGGCAGACAACTCATTTCACCAATTGGTGGCAGTATAATAATTTGCAAATTATGTTACAATGCAAAACATTAGGAATTAAAAAAATATTTATTTTTGCACCACCTGTGTTATTTGAATGATAAAGATTTTTATATACCTAATAAATGATATTCATTGTATTACCAAGTTAACTATCGACCAAGAAAAAGCTCGTCAACGGTAGGTGAAATCATTCAATGTTCGTTTTCGATATGAATTCAAAAAATCATATTGCAATTAGGAATTTGCATAAAAAAATACTCTGAGTACGTTTGATGGAGAATCAAGAATCTCTCGACACGTTTTCATAATTTTCTTGTTATCATCAAAAAATGGAGGAAATATTGAGATTTAAAAAACACTCGTACAGTTATACATTAATACAATTAACCTATAACTGTGTTACGTCACATTATTTTGTTTACAGAGTAATGAATGCACAGCAGTTTAGTAACATGATTTATTACCAGAATAAGAACAAGACTGACAATTGTATTTTTATGTCAGACAACTATATAACTAACCAAAAACAATGCACATTCATCTAATAGTCCTGGAGCTACAACTGAAATAGAATTTCCTACCAATTGCCTACAAAGTCATGTTGTGACAATAGGCCAGTCAAAATAGACCGTCAACTCACAATAATTACAAACATTTCTTTAGCCCTGCCGTATGTTGGGGCATCCAGTAAATAATAGATATAAAAATTTGCACACTCATCCGGTGACTGGAAATTACTCAAATTCGCATAAAACGTTAATTAGCAATATCTCCTTGGACAAAATTGCAAAAATTGTGCAAATTGCAGATATATTCCCTAACTTTTTTTTCCCTTTAAAATTTAATTTTAACCGGAAATACGAATAATTCTTGATTACGTTGTAATTAGCTCTAATTCTGCTCACAAAATTGCAAACATTGTGCAAATTTGTGGTAAAATCATGGTTTTGTCACCCCTAAAATGCCATAAATTTGCAAACTTGTCATGTGTACGGAACATCCAAAAATCATGGATAATGCTAAAAACAGTCTCGGGGGCAAAGTTTTAGGGGTCATGAAATTGCAAACAATGTTTTCGTGATTTGCAAACTTTGGTGGCATAATTTCAAGTCGCAAATTGAGTTTGCACCTTTTTCAGTATCCCGGAAGATGGCGGAAATGAACATTATTGTTAGAAGCAATTTTCGCAAATGCCACAAAATTCCAAACTTTGTGCATTTTTGTCTTAAGGTTCTGCTATGGCAAACAAGTCTACGTATAAATTTGCAACCCTATAATATGTCGGGAAAGCCGGGCAATAGAATATTATCAATTAAGTCGATTTTTGCGGATGACACAAAATTCCAAACTTTGTGCAATCTTTTCTCAAAGTTCTGGAATGGCAAACAAGTTTTCCTATAAATTTGCAACCCTAGAAACTGTCGGGAAAACAGTGCAATGGAATTTTGTCAATTGTTACGATTTTCGCGGAATACACAAAATTCCAAACTTTGGGCCTTTTTTTCTTAAAATTCTGCTATGGCAAACAAGACTACGTATAAATTTGCAACCCTATAAAATGTCGGGAAAGCCGGGCAATAGAATATTATCAATTAAGTCAATTTTCGCGGATGACACAAAATTCCAAACTTTGTTCAATTTTTTCTCAAAGTTCTGGAATGGCAAACAAGTCTACCACCTACAGATTTGCAACCCTATATATAAACCGTCGGGAAAATGCAATGGAATATTGTCAATTGAGTCAATTTTCGCGGATGACAGAAAATTCCCACCTTTGTCTATTCTTTCCTCAAAGTTCTGGAGAGGCAAACATGTTGACGTATGAATTTGCAAACCCATAAAACTTCGGGAAAGCAGGGCAATAATTAAACCCGAAAATCGACTCAATTGACAATATTCCATTGTACTGTTTTCCCGACGGTTTATAGGGTTGAAATTTATAGGTAGACTTGTTTGCCATTCCAGAACTTTAATGGACTTAATTGATAATATTCTATTGCCCGGCTTTCCCGACATTTTCTAGGATTGCAAATTTATACGTAGACTTTTTATTTTTATTTTATTTATTAATTCAACGGATAACTCCAATTGTATACAATACTTATTATAATACATATATACTAAAAATGGTAATATTAAAAATAAAACATCGCAAAGTTAATATTAAAAATTAAGAATAAAACATCGCATAGCAGAACTTTAAGAAAAAAATGCACAAAGTTTGGAATTTTGTGGCATCTGCAAAAATTGCTTCTAACAATAATGTTCATTTCCGCCATCTTCCGGGATACTGAAAAAGGTGCAAACTCAATTGGCGACTCAATTATGCCACCAAAGTTTGCAGATCATGAAAACATTGTTTGCAATTTCGTGATCCCTAAAACTTTGCCGCTGAGACTGTTTTTAGCGTTATCCATGATTTTTGGATGTTCCGTACACATGACAAATTTGCAAATTTAAAGAATTTTAGGGGTGACGGGACCATGATTTTACCACAAATTTGCACAATGTTTGCAATTTTGTAAGCAGAATTAGCGCTAATTATAATGTAATCAAGGATTATTCGTATTTTCGGTTGAAAATTGCGTGTGCAAATTTTACAAGGAACGTAGAAAAAAAGTTAGGGAATTTATCTGCCATTTGCACAATGTTTTGCAATTTTGTCCAAGGAGATATTGCTAATTAACGTTTTATGCGAATCTGAGTAATTTCCGGTCACCGGATGAGTGTGCAAATTATTATAATCAGTATTTACTGGATGCCCCAACATACGGCAGTGCTAAAGAAATGTTTGTAATTATTGTGAATTGACGGTCTATTTTGACTGGCGTACAAGTGAACATTTTAAATGAAGAATGATTGCATGTCGTTTCTAATGCGATAAAAAATCAATGTCTTCCAATATATAGTAAGATCACAGAGCCGACAAACCTACGTCATTTTAGCAAAGCTGAAATTTTGATTATGAATAGTGTGATATGTAGTTGAAAGTGGGGCCCTTTTACAGATAGTAGGTACAAATGTAAATAAAAAACTTTTTCACTTACGTTGAAGTATGGTAATGCTTTTGACAATTAATATCATCCAGTTAGCCGAACGGTCTAAGGCGCCAGATTTATGTTCTGGATCTCGAAAGTTAGCGTGGTTCGAAACTCCACGCCTGACGATTTTTGTTTAACTATGAAATTGAAAAATGATTTGTTTTGGGACGAATATTCAAATAAAAAAAAACAAATCATTTCTCAATTTCAATAAGAAAAATAAAAAAAAATCGTCAGGCATGGGGTTCGAACCCACGCTATCTTTCGAGATCTAGAGCTTATATCTGGCACCTTGAACCACCTGGCCAACTGGGTCATGTTAATTGTCATATCACCCCATACTTCAACATAGGTGAGTAAGATTTTTATGTATTTTTGTACCTGCTATCTGTAAAAAGGTCCTGCTAGCAAGTATGCATGCGTTTTTAACTACATATCACACAACACATACTCAAAATGTCAGCTTTGCTAAAATGATGTAGGTCTGTCGCTCTGTATCTTGGACTAATAGTCTTTTAGCAGAATTTAGCAAAATTTTGTACTCTTTTGAAAATATTAGATTAAATTTATTTAGCTGATTAGTCGAAAACAGCCATTGCTACCTATTTGCACAATGTTTTCAATTTATGGCCAAATTATAAAAAAAACAAATCAATTATACAAAAAAAATGTTCTGTTGAACAATGACGGTTGCAAATTTTTTGCGTTACGTAAAATATTAGTCGTAATTTTAATTGCAATTTGTAGAACTTTTGCAATTATTTCAGCAGATAAAAAAATGCAAAAAAAATTATATTAATGGATAAAGGTTCCTTTTTCAAAGTTACATATCCACTGAGACCGATATTCTATCCATTTGCAACCACAATAAAAAACTTTTGTAATTATTTCAATGCTTGTGTGTATTGAAAATGGGAGCGTCGATAAAAAAGTTCACTTATCCAATTTGCAGATCATTTGTAATTTTTTTAAACAAATTGGAATAAAAACTTAAACAAATGACAAAAAACAAGGTTCCGTAACTTTTACAAGGTTGCAAACTTAATGCATGTTGTAAAACACCATTACTATAGGTATGCCTAGTTTGCAGAACTTTTGCAATTTTCAGTGCAAAAATAAAGCATGAATACGTTTTTTGCAATTAAAGAATGTTCCGTTCATCGCAGACTTCTGCAAAATTTTATAGTTTGTTTTTATTAATGCACTAACATACCATTGAAGTTTGAAAACTTTTGGAATTAATGTTAATTGATTGTCTATATCTACTGGCCTATTCCTCTGGTTATTTTTACATGCATGGTACCTTCAAACATATTAGTCTGGACCTGTTGGTTTTGTAGCCTTGAATCTTCCACCTCATGTTCATACTCGGCCAAGTTTTTGCTATATATTGAAGTTCAAGATTATGACACCACGACCATTTGTTAGTATTCAGTCACATGCAAAAAATAATTTCAAAAGGAATTCCAGTCACCTCAACAAATTCCAACAATTGCTTCCTATGTAAACAACTCCATAAAGTGCAAAATCACTGCTAAGGTGATTTCCATGCTGTACCGCTACACATGCTAATGTGTAATTATCAAACTTACAAAATATAACTTTGTAAACTATCTTTCCATAGCTTTGTGTTTTGAAAAATATAATGATGGTACCAAAATGTAATAATGCAAAATATTATCATGAATAAGGTAAAAACTCCCATCCTTACAATATTCATTCTGATTTTCCTGCTTGAATGTTCTGAAATTATTTCTCTACTTTCTATCTTCACTTTTATGAGAAGTATGAGACCTAAAAATTAAAAAAAATTGATTTATTTTATAGTTATAAAGGGTAAAATTCCAAAAGATCAATCATTCAACAATAGATAAATTGGAAAATATCTTCTTTACATTGATTGCATGGCCAAAAGGATATTTCATATCGCCAACAGTGAAATAATATAAATAAGCAATAGTAAGTTTTTGTATAAAATAACTTTTTACAATACATTTTTTCAATACATTTACTTATCACTAAAAGCTAATCATAAAAAATATTGTTCATGATATTATTGAATCCACACAATTAATTTTGAAGAAATCCTTAAATAATGACCAATTATCAGTTTTTAACAATATAAAGTAAATGTTGATTTTCAGACATTTTTCATTAACAAGTGATTTTATCAACAATATGATTTTATGTTATATCTTTCATAGTACTGGTTTTACTAAAACATGTTCAAAGTATTTGTTTTCAGTATGTCTGGAAAGTTAAAAAAAAATATTATAAGTTATTCCATTGTTCAAATTACTGAGCTTCTATGATATAATTTCAAGCAAACTGATCTGTCATTTATTATGAAGTGCTTGTACATAAAATTTCAGGATTTTCGCAAAAAGAGTTTTTGTACCTACCTCTTACAGTAATGTATCCAGAAACCAGCATTGTAGCCACTACTGGAACCAGTAACAAGCCAGTTCGAGCAGCATTATTTTCAAATCCTACAAAACAAATGCCTGTCACATAATCCCCATCTATTTCACTGATAGCCATAGTAATTATTGTTAAAATCAACGGCAGACTCCAAGCTGCCAAGTGAAAATAAGCTTGTTTTCTATCAACTCTATCCTGAATTTTCCCTGAAAAAAAAATTGTTAAGTGTTTAAAAGGCGAACTGGGCATATATTATAAAACGAACCATTTCAAGATACAATCAATGAAGAGTTTGGAAGGTAATCCATATTTAGGAATTAGGTTTGTTAAGTGGTTACTTCTACCTGGAAAATGGTTAGTATTCAGATTAGTAGACTGTTGAATATCAACAGGAATTAAAGAAACTATAAGAACTGACTTTCATTCAGAAAACTATTCATAATTCTCTTGAATTATATTTAATTACAAAGTGAAAATTGACATAATTATATTTATTTTTTGCTTGTAATTATTGCTGCCTAGTGTTTGAAAAATATTTAGTGTTATACACTTAACGTACTGAATATATGAAGATTTCTCTATTACTTGCAGAAATAAAGTTATGAATAAAAACTGATTTCCCAACGAAAATTTGTTGTTTCATACTGGTTCTTTTGCCCAATTATCTTTTTTTTTGTCAATGTGTGCCCTTGGTAGATAAGGGGTACAAACACAAAGCTGGTTGTTACAATCACTGATTCAATAAAAAAACTAAATGACTCGATTAGGGTGATATCTGTGTTTTGTTATTTTCCCCTAATAAAACTTAAAAAAAAATTATATCCCATTTTTATCAGTAATACTTCTGGTTCCTCTGCCTCCCACATGGTGCCTTAGGCAACTGCCTACTTTGTCTATGCTTGAAGACGATAAGAAAATATGTAACTATTTAAGAGTGCAAAAGTGCTTATTTACCTACCCTGCCCCCTGTTTTTCAAATGCTTATTACACCCATATGAATAATTTTTCTGAAGAATAACCTAGCAAGGGACACAAAAATAGATCTATCCATATTGCAAAAATTTCGTTTTTATTGGAACGGCAATAAAGCCAAAGGACGAATAAAGCGTCGAGCTGTCACCCCTCTCAGCTTTACACTTCCTTTGGTTTTATTGCAAGTCGAATGTAATTTACATTTTTGAAGAAAATAATGTTAGCAAATGTAATTTGCATTTGAATGAAATGAAGGTTGTTATCACTTGTCTACTCTTAATAAAATAATTCATCAAAAAATCCCATAGTTTTCAAATATTTTACCCAAAATTCCTTTTTTTTTCAAAGATAATAGATATGAAGATTGGCTAGACAATGTGGTGTGACACAATCAAGAATTATACATGTATCCGCTTCACCATCATCATCAGTAGGTTAACTACACTAAATAAATTGTTATAAGTTCTTACAATATATACCAGTGTTTCTAATTGGGTTATTTTATATTTATTACTGTTCCTCAAGTCGTTAATGGGATCTTGATGGTTCTATGAGGATTAAAGTAAACAAGGTAGAATACTAGTGTAGAAGTCCATGACTCAAAGTGGAGAGGTCTTTTTCATAAATGAATGAAACTCCAAGTCATCTCCACATGTGTATAATTCAGATTAAATAAGGCGAATTAGTTGAATCGAAACATGTTTCGGATTCGGATAAAATCCATCTTCAGTCAAGGTACAAAATCTACAATAGTACATAATAAACTTAAAATTATATATATATATATATATATATATATATATATATATATATATATAAAGTCGTGTATGGGGCCATCAAATAAGTACAAGATGGCGTCTGAATACTTACAGGCGTGAAGATTTCGAACAGTACAGAACAAATTTATATTATGTCATGTTGAATTTAATTTCATTTCATTTATTTATTGAACCCCATTGCATAGATTCAATACAATTTACAATTTATAATTACAATTAACAATTTCAGTTAACAATTTACAATCATTACATGCTAACCATGTTTACAATGTTCGGTCTATTAGTATTGTTTCTGGGATAATCTAATAATTTTCTGACAAATACATTTATACAATCTATTGTATGCACCTAGGTGTTACAACACCTGTATGTGCCTTAAGATTGCATACGGAGCATATAGTTAGTTAATTGAATTGCAATCATAAACTTAATTTACCATAAAATAAATATGTGATTAAAATATAAAATTTATAGCCTATATAAATTAAAATTTGAAATATTTTATTACTGCTTGTTGAGAGGTATTAGAGGATATTTCTGAATGTTTCGAGGTTGGTGACAATGTATGTTTTACATTGTTTCTTAAAAATGTTCAATTTGTTTATATTTCTAATATTTATGGGCAACAGATTATAAAATTTAGGAGCTAAGTAGTCAATGAATTTCAGGTTAAGGGTTGTATTGCATTGTGGAATTTTCAATAGTTTTTTGGTGTTCGATCTGGTAGAATACTGATAATCAATGAAATTTTTTAAATTCTGTGATTTATAAAAATAAGAACATGATAAATGGATATATAGGCAACTCATATCACAGATACTCTCGTTGTATAATAGACTGGTGGCATACAATCTGTTTTTGTTGAAAATTATTTTCAAGATGTAATTTTGTATTACCTGTAATGGTTTTGTGTTGTTTTTGTATGTTCCACCCCACACTATTATACCATACCTAATAAGTGACTCTATCAATGTTTTATAGACAGTTATTAACAATTTAGTGCTCAAAAACTCTCGTAAAATGTAGAACTTTCTAATCAATTTCCGAATTTTATTAGTTAGATAGTTTATGTGGTCTGTCCATTTAAGATTTTGATCAATTATCACACCTAGATACTTTGTTTTTGATACTGATGTTATTTCAAAATTTGTGTTTCCTTCTACTAATATTTTATTATAAGTAGGTCTGTTAACATTTGTTAATGAGAAAGCTATGTAATTTGTTTTAGTTACGTTCAATGATAGTTTGAAGGTTTGTAGCCAGTTTTTCATCTTCTTCATTCCTTCTTTTACATGTTTTTCGACTTCTTCCTAGTTTTCTCCCGTGAATATGACAGCTGTATCATCTGCGTAAGATAGTATTTTACCTTCAATATTTGTGTTAAGTAGGGAGTTTATATATGTTATGAAATTATGATTTAAAATCATTATGGTGGATATTTCCATTCTAACATTCATACATACACGATGTATTTGATTTAATTCTTCGTTTATAATCAAACCTGGCCAATGTTGGAATGGAAATATCCACCGTAATGATTTTAAATCGTCATTCAACATGAAATAATGTAAATTTGTTCTGTACTGTTCCAAATCTTCACACCTGTAAGACTTTAAAGCCAATTTGTCATGGCGTTCCTCAGGGTTCTGTCCTCGACCCGTTATTATTCATCATTTATATGAATGACTTATGTAGCTTTATTTCACCAACAAAATGTGTTTTGTTTGCCGACGACACAACCCTCATATGCTCAGACAAATCATATACTAGTTTACCTCAAATGATGGACAGAAATAAAAATTTAGCAAACACTTGGTTCACAGCAAATAAACTGAAACGGAACGATGAAAAAACCCAGAATATTGTGATATCCTCAAACACCTGTGTTACTCTAGGAGACAGTGTTAAGTTTCTAGGTATTCTTATTGATGCTAGACTTAGTTGGTCCAGCCATATTGAAGCGACTACTCGTAAGCTGTCTAGTGTTTTATTTGTTCTTAGACAGTTGAGGAATGCTGTAGGTTTGATGACACTGAAAATAGCATATCATTCACTATTCCACTCAATTATTTCATATGGAGTTTTGATTTGGGGGCATTCCACAAACTCAATCCTCATTTTATCCAATTTGAAATCATGCCACTTCCATTATAATTTTCAGATGTCAAAAAAAGCCATGAGAATCATGGCAAACGTAGGATATAGGGAACATTGTCGTCCTCTTTTTATTCAATTTGAAATCATGCCACTTCCTACATTATATATTTATGTTGTGTTGTTGGAGATTATTGAGATGTTTCTGAAACACTCCCACAATCATGATTATTCAACAAGATCCGCATGTTTATTGAATAATACAAGACATAGGTTAGCAATTAGTCAAAAAAACTCGCTAAATTTGAATTTATACAACTGTCTCCATCCCTCAGTTAAATCTTTGGATTTCAGAAATTTCAAAAATAATATTAACACGTTGACGGACAGTTGCGTCTATAGCCGTCAAGTTCAAGTTCACTATGTGACATGACAACAATAGCCGTCCAATACGAAATGGTCGTTTTTAGACACTGCGGCTGTAGCAGCACAAATGTGCATTTACCAGCGTACAAGTAGAAGCCTAGTGTCATGTTTTCGAAAAAAAATTTAGTATGCAAGGTTAACACATTGAGTATGCACGTGGTTGTGAACGGAGTAGTGCGATCTTGTTTTCTCTTCAATTTACAGTTGCTATTGATACATTTAACGATATTTTTGTTTATACTGGTAAGTATTTGTTTATGATTGATTTTACACTTTAAATAGAAATAAAAAAATTAAAATTTAGCATTTTTTGCTACATTTAGCGATATTTATGGTTATACTGTTTACTTTTTGTTTTTTATGATATTACATTTGAAATATAAAAACAATAATGTAAATAATAAATATATAAATAATATACAATAAATAATAATATAAAATAATAAGTAAGTATTTGTTTATGATTGATTTTACACTTTAAATAGAAAAAAAAATTAAAATTTCGCATTTTTTGCTACATTTAGCGATATTTATGGTTATACTGTTTACTTTTTGTTTTTTATGATATTACATTTGAAATATAAAAACAATAATGTAAATAATAAATATATAAATAATATACAATAAATA
This sequence comes from Gonioctena quinquepunctata, assembly GCA_018342105.1. NCBI lineage: Eukaryota > Metazoa > Arthropoda > Insecta > Coleoptera > Chrysomelidae > Gonioctena > Gonioctena quinquepunctata. The sequence continues at coordinate 108,215 of JAFIRS010000665.1, forward strand.
ATAATATAAAATAATAAGTAAGTATTTGTTTATGATTGATTTTACATAGTGTCTAGAGTCCGCTGGCGCCATGACGGTTGTAGCCGCAACCTAATTAAAGGTGCTGAATTAATCAAAATTAAGTGTATTTAAGCAGAAAGAGTAAAACTATACTTCTAATATTCTAAAAATTACAAAAACATATAGTGTCAATTTTCGAATTTCACTTGTTTCTACTGTCCGTCAACGTGTTAAGAGATATCTTCTCAACCACTGTTTCTACACAATCGAAGAATATGCTGCTGTAGCTGGTCAATTCATAGTTCTTGAATAATGATTCATGTTGTAAAAGTGTTATAAAGCCTGTTCTCATATTTGTTGACTTTTTTATATTCATATTTTATTTTATTCCCAATCATGTGACACTGTGATCATTTTAAGAAATTTTGTTATGCCAGTTTTATTTATAAAATTGATTACTTTTATCTAGAGACGTTGTTGCTCATTTTAAGTGTTTGATGGCCCCATACACGACTAGGGATATAATTTTAATTTTATTATGTACTATTGTAGAAAAAGTACCTCGACTGAAGATGGGTTTTATCCGAACCTGAAACATGTTTCGATTCAACTAATTCGCCTTATTTAACCACAATTATACATATGTGGAGATAACTTTGAGTTTTATTTATTTATGAAGGTAGAATACATCGACCCCTTATCCTCATTATGGTTTTTGTGGATAACTATACTCTCCATGCAACCTAATTTTCTAGTGTCGTTGACCAATTTGATAACTTTTAAATTATGAATATTAATTTTGTGACTTATTCTCTCTTCAGTAGGTAGCATGAGCCAAATGTTCATGGAACCATTTATAAATTGAACGTTTTGTCTGACCATAATAGACTTTGTCACAATTTTGACCACTAATTTCATACATTCCCGATTTATCTATGTCAGTTTTGTCCTTCGGGTTTTCTAATAACGTTTGCAAGTTATTTCTATTGCAATAAACTGCTTGGAGATTTACATCCCGGAGTATAGTGTTGAGATGCTCGTGAGTTTTTGATTGAGAGGGATTCTCACGAATCTTTTGCTTTCCGTTGTTTTTCTCAGAGTCGTTGTTTCATTCACTAAACGTGTGGAACGCTTCTTTCTCAAGAGATTATCAATAATATCAGGTGTATATCCATTAATTATTGCTATTTCCTTGATCTTTTTGATTCCCTTTTGAAAACGATCAGCATTCAATGGAAAGTTCACGGCTCTGTATAATAGAAAATTGAAACTGCCATTTTGTGTAAAATGTTGGGTTTTGAATCGGCTGGGATGAACCTGTTTGTGTGGGTGGGCTCTCTGTAGATCTCTATTTCCAAACGCTCTTTATTTCTGATGACCAGTGTCAAGGAAGTGAAGTTAATTCGTTCAAACACTGAGTTCATGGAGGTTAGGAAGGCGTGTTTTGTATTTTTGACACCAAAAGTCAAATTATAGATGCCTTCCTAACCTCCAAGAACTCAGTGTTCGAACGTATTAATTTCACTTCCTCGACACTCTGATCATCAGAAATAAAGAGCATTTGGAAATAGACATCTACAGAGAGCCGACCCACACGAACAGGTTCATCCCAGCCGATTCAAAACACCACATTCAACACAAAAGGGCAGTTTCAATTTTCTAATTCACAGAGCCGTGAACTTCCCATTGAATGCTGATCGTTTCCAAAATGAAATCAAAAATACCAAGGAAATAGCAATAATTAATGGATATAGTAGTCGATGCATTTAAAAAATAAAATAAAAAAAATTAATGGATACACACCAGACATTATTGATACTCTCTTGAGAAAGCAGTGTTTCACACGGTTAGTGAATGAAACCACGACTCTGAGAAAAACGACGGAAAGCAAAAGATTCGTGAGAATCCCTCTCGATCTAAAACTCACCAGGGGTCTCAACACTATATTCAGGGATATAAATCTCCAAGCAGTTTATAGCAATAGAAATAACTTGCAAAGGTTATTAGGAAACCCGATGGACAAAACTGTAATGCTAGATAACACGGGAATTTATGAAATTAGTTGTCAAAATTGTGACAAAGTCTATTACAGCCAGACAAAATTTTCAATTTCTAAAAGATTCCACGAACATTTGGCCCATGCTACCTACTGAAGGGGAAATAGAGAGAGAGAGAGATAGAGAGAGAGAGAGAGAGAGAGAGAGAGAGAAATATACTTTATTGTCATAAGAGTAATCTTGTGGATAAAGTTTCACTTAATCTATAATGCGGTTTATATCTAAAAACAAAATGCATTTGAAATAATCAATTTTCACTTAATATATAAAGTAAGTTTGTATATATAAAAACATATAAGTCGTACAAAATACTGTTAAAAATAAACAAGTTTGTCTTAACCCATAAAATTAATTCATATAAATATAAAAATAAATAAAATATATAAGTCACATTGAAATATATCCCAAATAAAATTTAAAATCACAGTATTGATTGGTTTTTTTAAAATTATCATTATAAAATTCTTGTATATTATAGTATGGTCTATCACTTAATAAATATTTCACAGCCTTCCTGAAGCATTGTAAAGATTTTATTTCTGTTACATTCTTTGGCAAATGGTTGAACATTTTACAACCATTATAGACAATGGAATCCTTTATGACTGATGTCATTGGTATTGGCAACTTAATGTTGTTGGATTGCCTTGTCACATAATGGGTTGGTGAGGATTGAAATTTGTTCATATATTTTTTAATTAAAAACACTGTTTCCATTATAAAGATAGAAATCACTGTAAGAATTCCGTGAGTGGTAAAGAGTAATCTACAAGAGTCTCTACCACATATATCTTACGGCTCATTTTTGCAAAATTAAAATATTCTGCAGTAGATAACCACTACATACGCCCCAAAATGAAATTCCATATCTCAGGTGAGATTCCACTAGAGAAAAATAAACAGTCTTAGCTGCTGTTAAACCAAGTTCATTTGCGACTACTCTGACTGCATAACAACCAGAAGACACTTTGTTACACAAGGCATAAACATGGTCTTAAAATTTTAGTTTTCTATCAATATGTACTCCTAAAAATTTTAAGCCACTTTTGTTCTCAATGATGTCATTCCCAATGGGTATATTGTCAAGTTCATATCTGAAAGTTACTATATTAGTTTTCGAAATATTTAGAGAAAGACGATTTGAATCACACCAACTCTTTACTTTCTTCATATCATTGGATATTATTTTAGTTAAATCATTTGCATTGTCCGATTGCCAAAAAATTGTAGTATCGTCTGCAAATAGTGTGAATTTTCCTGCGATATTTATACTTGTCAAATCGTTGACGTAGATGAGGAACAATGTTGGCCCTAGTATTGAACCTTGAGGCACACCATTATGTATTTTCCCAATTTCTGAGCGATGGTTTGTTTTCACCATCTGACTACGACCTGACAAATATGAGCTGAACCAGCTCAGTATCACTCCTCTGAAGCCGTAGTAAGGAAGCTTCCGCAACAGTATTTCGTGATCCACACAGTCGAAAGCCTTCGAAAAATCGCAAAATACTGCAGCAGCAACCTCGCCACTATTGATTCCAGTATAAAGTTTTTCCTCGAGTAATCCACTGTTTTCTGTGCTTGAATTTTATCTTTTGAATCGGAAATGAACTATTGAAAATTTTCACCAAATGATTGTAAAAATTTGAGAATGAATCCTGGTCATTGTACACAATATCCCAATTGGTATTCAGGCATGTATTGTAAAATCTTTTATAGTTTGTTTTACTGTATAATCTACCAAATCTGAATTTATTGTGGTTTACTATAAAATTCACTTTACAGCAGCATAATATAGTTTCATGGTCGGACATACCAGCTGAAGTAATATCACAAGTAATATATTGTTTGTCCAAATTCGTACATATATAATCTATCGTTGTGGCAGAATACTGAGAGATTCGTGTAGGGGACTCTATATGCATAGTCAAGTTAAATGAGGTTAAAAGATTATTTAGAGACTGGGTGGCTAGAGATTTTTTGTCAGTGAAATTAATATTTAAATCTCCTGCTACCAGAATAGATGCATTTAAAGGAAGTTCATTGAGAAGCTGTTCTAACTTTTGTATGAAAATATTTACATCAGATGGGGGTGTTCTATAAACACATATTACATACATGTTCAATTTTTTTGAATGTAACATGCAAAATTCAAATGATCGTTAAATTTTTCCACGTTAACGAATTTTACATTCAGTGAGTTATGCTGAAGAATCATGGTTCCTCCATGAATGCTTTTAATTCTGCTGTATCTCGACATTTCTGTATAATGAGGTAAGTAAAAAGGTTCATTATGAGCAAGCCAATGTTCAGTCAACAAAATAAGAGCTGGACGATTTAAATCCTCTAGGAAAACAGATAATTCGTTAACTTTGTTTCTGGCTGACTGAATATTTAATAACATAAAGGATATTGATTTAAGGTTGGTTGTGGTTTTGCGTTTCATAGTATGAGTCTGATGTGTAAGAGTAGTTGACGGAAACATTGTGCTGTACCTGCTGTTGTGGAAGATTCTGGTTAGTAATTTGGTCCAGGATGCCTTTTAATTGGGTGTCCAATTTCGTGGGTGTTGTATGAAGAATTTGTGTTTTCTTTTCGGTATAGTTGTGGTGAGTAGTGGCGTTTTGAGTTAACATTGTATTTTTTGTTGTTTCTTGAGTGGTGATTTTTTTCTTCATATTGTCTTCTTGGTTGATAATTGCGCGTTTTTTGTGACCGCATGTTTGTACGAGAGGACTGAGGTCTTTGACATTGTCCTCGTGTCTGCTCAGTGAATGTGTTTTTGTGTTGTCACGAAAAAACTGAGTTGGTCTGACCTCTATTTCTGCCTCAGAGTTTTTTTTGTTGGTCATCATACATTCTTCATTACTAATAGTTTGCTGGATGGTCGAGATGGTATCCTAGGTTTATTGTAACACGAATGGGAAATATCTCTGATCAAGTTATCTTTGTTTGTCAAAAGTGACACCAGATCAATATTGGAGTCCTTTAACACATCTATTTTGGTAGCAGTCTGTGAAATTTTCTCAATTATGTAATCAACAGATAGTCTTAGTTCTTCCTTTATACAATTTTTTATACTATAGTGTAGATGTTCGTTAGATCGATTAGTTTCATCATCCAATGATTGCTGTAGTCCAGACATGGTTATCGATTCGTCCTTCGTCATTGGAGAATATGTTTGCATACTACAATCAGAAGTGTTAGGTTCCGTTTGTATGTTTTACTCTTTGTTTTCTATTTCAGTTTGGGTACAAGTTGTTTTTGTCGTCTTTTTGTTCATCAGTGTTTCAATTATTTTCTCCATTTCACCTATTTTCCGTTCAGCTTGTTGTATCGTGATCTCTTGTTGCTTGATTATTTGCACTATTTCTTCTTCTCTTTGTACTGCTTCTTCATTAAATATCTCATTTTCTTTTCGTAGTTTTTCTATATGTTTTCCTCTTATGTTACTCCCTTCCGAAATTTCAGAGATTGTTCCAATATACTTATATCAAGACTCTTATTTGTGTCCAACTAGCCAATAGTTTCACAGGTCAGCTTAAAATCTCCTTTAAATGAAAATTTTTGCTTGTTTGCCATAGCGCAGCTCTTGTGGAAAATATTGAAACATCGAATGCAAATATAATAACTCGCCGAAAAAGATTTTTGTTTGCAGCATTCGAAATTGACCATTTTCAGTTTTAAGGCAGATTGCAACTTTAAATAATTTAAAATAGTACGCATATGGTCTATGATTCCACTTTCAGTGTTTTTATGAATTGCTTATCAGCTGGTGTTTTTTAGTGATGATATATTTATCTGTGTCTCATTAAAGGCAATTTCAATAATGGTAAATGGAAAGGTCCCCTGATTTCCTACACAGTTTTCACTTTCAATTGATTTTGTTCAAACACACTTTTCCCAGCTACACACTGATATAAGTTATAACTTTGTATGTTTATTATTTCTTACTGAAATTCCGATTTTAAACAGAGCACATCTTTTAAACAGCAGCACTACACAGTCATAATCGGGGGTATAATAAGTCAAGTGTAGCGGACCATATGATCGAATCTGGTCATAAAATTAATATTCTAATTTGAAAATGTTCAAATCGGTCAACGACACTAGAAAATTAGATTGCCTGGAGAGTATAGTTATCCACAAAAACCATAATAAAAATTAACTTAATGAGGATAAGGGGCCGATGTATTCTACCTTATTTCTTTAATCCCCATAGAACCATCAATATCCCATTGGCGTCTTGAGGAACAGTTATAAATATAAAATAACACAATTAGAAACGCCGGGTATATATTGCGAGAACATATAACAATTTATTTAGTGTAGATTACCTAGTGATGATGATAAAGTAGTTACCGAAATGCGCATATAGGTGTTTAATTCCTTAACTTCGCCAATCAAGCTACTACCCAGTGTGGGGTCCTTCGGCAAACATCTCAAATTACATTTGTTGGCAATCAGAAGCTGACTTTTCAGTAGTTTTATTATAGATTTAGTGAATCTCATGTTTGTTCATTTTTCCTTCTATCGTACATAATTTCTCATTATTTATTTTAAATATTAGTTGTGTTGCATCTTTTAAGGTGGTTATATGGAAGAGCGTGTAAAGCAAATATCGCCACCCGTTATATTCATGTACTCATTGTTTTTTTTTAATAAAGGCACATTATTATTATTTTTATTGTTATTAAGTGAGTAAGTGTGGTGAAGGTGTTACTTGTGCAATTTTTCATATACTAGATACACCCACACGTTCCTTCAAAGTTTGAGAATTATTCACAGTGAAAAACTAGGTTCACTTGTGAGGTTTTTGGTGGATAAAAAAGAGAAATTTGGAGAAAGATTAATTGTATTATCAATTAGTGAAGGATAATAAACTGTAAGTAATAATTAGTATGACAAATATTAAAAAATAAAATCATTAATATTGAACATATGCAATAATTTATTAGCAATCTCGAGTTTATGGCTCTGATTTCAACACACATTAGGAGAGAGCAGATTACTGGAGCCAAACAGTGCTAACTTACCCTCATTTTGGTCAGGGTTTAACCCTCAGATATTATTTATAGCCTAGAAAAATTATGCAAACTAGAGAGCGAACCAGAACCTCTATATTGGTAAGCGACTGCATTACCACTGCTTCCCAAAAAATAGTGTTCTGAAAGATTTTTTGCAGTTAAAAAACTTTTAGTTCACAAAAGTAAAATGTATTAAATTTTTTAGCAACTATATCTTCAAATGGACAACACAGGCACAATATTTTTTTATATACCAAAGTAGAACATTCTAATGAGTTATTTAATTTCTGAACATTCCAGTTGTTAGAATTTCTTGGAGATCCACTTATACAGGGTGACACAGGGATGTGTGCTATCGACTTGTATTTTTTAAGATATGTCCATTATGAGGCACATTCTAAAAATATTTTTATTTATATACAGGATGTCCCAAAATAAGATGCATAACTGAGTTCTGTTTTTTTAAACAGCAACCCCCCGTTTTCGGATTCTCCACTAAATTGTCGATATTGCGCACCCAGGTTTCTTAGACTTACCTGCAAGTTTTCAAATTATGTCCATTTATGTGCCAAATAGCGTCTTGCATGGGCCCACAATTTTAAGAACTGGGAGTCGATGTTCCATCGCCTACTACAGTTTTTTGAAAATGACAAATTACAAATGGCAATAACTTGACTTTTTCAACACCCTGTATTTTATTGCATCATTGCATGGCATTTTTCAAGAGCTTTTCATCGATATAGAGTTTGTGGGCTCTACTTTGCAAGGTTTGAGAGATTTGTTGCAAAATAAGAAATACTGATGGATTTTTAGCAAAAAAAGGAATTGAGTAGGCTGCTGGTGTAAAATTTGACACATTCGTGTACTTTCAATAATTGCACTAATTGTTAATAATCAATTTAACTCACAAAGAATTATTAGTGAATATGGTCTACTGTATTGGCGAAGCTGACAGAAATCCTTTATTAGCAAGCAGAATCTACTACTATTTTTATCTAATTTTACGCCCTAACTATATGTTTTAACTGCATGTCATCTTTAGACAATAAAGCATATACAAACAAACTATCGATAATAACCAGAAGCAAGAACTCCACGGGTGACTTCATTCCAAAAGTTAAGAGATCGGTTTGAACTCCCTGGTAGAGTGTCTTATACCAAAATGGAAATTGTTGGTGATCAGATCAATGAGGAAAATTAGTTACAAGTTTTATTGATGCTACAGGAAAATCCTCACTCAATCACTAGAGAAATATCAGCGGAACCGAATATTTCACAAAGTAGTGTGAACAGAATAATATTGAAACATAAGTTCCACTCTTATCATCTGAACCTATATCAAGAATTGTAAAATAATGATTTTTATAAATAGAGTTGCGTTTTGTATTCAAATTAATGGTATGATTGACGAGAATTATAATACTTTCAACAAAATTCATTTTTCTGATGAAGCAACGTTTAAGAACAACGGGTCAGTCATACATATAGGTAATATGCATTATTATGCAATCGGAAATCCTCACTGGTTGAGGAGTGTTGATGACCAAAAGGGATGGTCGCTAAATGTTTAGGGAGGAATTATTGGAAATCATATTATTGAACCATACTTGTGGTTGCAACATGATGGTGCTGGTGTGCATAACCATAGGATAGTTCGAGAATTTTTAGATCAATCCTATGCTAAATTGTTGGATAGGCAGAGGATGTACTATCCTTGGCCCTCGCGATCCCCAGACCCTACTCCTATAGATTTCTTTCTTTGAGGAGAGGGTCGTCCAATAACTGCAGATGATATGAAAAACAGGACCACTGATGGAGCAATGCTTGCTAGAGTTCAGGGCACATTTACTAGAAGACTAGCAGCTTGTGTGAAACATGATGGTTACCTATTTAACACGTTGAGTACGGCTGTACAAAGAAAAAAATATTCACTCAGCCGGCATTTTTTTTACACTTTTATTCAAATATGACTTTATATTTATGTATATTATAAGTTTTGAATTTAAATTGGTTTTTTGAATGATTTAATTTGCGGCATCACTTTGATCTCACGCCGTCTGAAGAGAAGTAATTGTATTATTGAGCTGGCTAGGTACCAATGTAATGTCACACGATGCAGTAGGCGTTGTGGTCATCTGATTGGCTAGAAACAATTTATTGTTGTGGCTATGTACAATGCAAACACGTGCTTTCTGGTGGGTGCCGATTTCAAGCTCAGTTGATGCAGTAATTCGAGTGAAGAAGTCGTTTTTTATTGAAAACAGGCGATTACGAGAAAAACCATCCTAATGCCTATTAGATTTTATTGCTTCAGCCTATTGTATTCGTAGTGTTTTTAATGGGTTTCTTGTTTATTTACGTGCTTATAATAAACAATAATAATTTTTCTGATTTTTTCACTTTGATGCCCATAAAAAACACCCTAATTAATAAATCTCAATCCGGATCATATAAGTTGGTTGCTTGGCTGGAGCTTGATCGCCTACCATTTATTTAGCATTAAAACGAGTTCCCTGTTCCTGTAAAGATTACTAGAATTATTTCCTTTGTGATGTACTCCTGTTTCTATTACTATTTCATTTTGTGGAAACATATTCTTTTCAGAATTGTATGGATGTGTCAAATTTTTGGACAGCAATCTGTTCAATTTCTTTTTTTTTTTCGAAAAAATTATAATTTCTTATTTTGCAACAAATCTCGCAAATTTTACAAAGTAGACCACACAAATTCTATTTCGGCAAAAAGCTCTTAAAAAACGGCATCCAATGATGCAATAAAATATAGGTTGTTGCCTTTGAAAAAGTCAAGTTGTTGCCATTTGTAATTTGTCATTTTCAAAAAATTGTAGTAGGCGATGGAACACCACCTTGCAAAAGCCTGAGAAATCGACTGGAAAAAAGATTCTGAAGTTATGAACTTTTATGTGGGTCTATCAGCGACGCTATTTTGACACATAAATTGACATAAGTTAGAAACTATTGCAAATAAGTCGTAGAAACCTAGGTGCTTTTATCGACAATTTAGTAGCAAATCCAAAAATGTAACAAATAATAATAGTAATATAGTTGTTTATTTCTTCAACACATGCAAAAGTATAAAATAATATTACACAGTGCATTGTACTAAAGAAAACGTCACCATAAAAACAGAAAGGTATATATAAACAGTAATTTACAAATATAGTTGACAAACTACAGTCAGATACATAATTTTATATTAAAAACTCCTCAAAAATTCCTAGCGATAAGGTATCTTTTTAGTTGGGATTTAAAAATATGTATATTGGGGGCTTCCTTAATATGTATTTCTAGCTTATTATACACCTTACAACCCAGAAAAAGATGTGACTTCTGATATGAAGACATACATACGTACGTAGCTGTGGGTAATTATATTTTTCATAAATTTATCATGATTTTTATAAACATATATGCACAGTTCATAGATATATGCACCTATGAGTGTTAATATTCTAAGCTTTTTAAATGCATTCCTAAACGTATCTCTCCGATGCAGACCAGCAACAACCTTTACTACAAATTTCTACAGCACAAATACCTTATTAATTGTAGTAGATACACCCCAATCCAAAATGCCACACCACAGATGGCAGTGTATATTTGCATAGTAGAGAGTTAACAATAATAATAATACAATGACAATGATTTGAAAGAAATTTTTGTGCAAAGCAACTTTTTCATAATTTATCACAAAGCGAGACAATATGGGGTTCCCAGGTGATGTTTTGATCCAATGTTATACCTAGTAGCTTAGTTGTTTCAGATGCCCCCACTCTTCTTTCACTATCACTGAATAATGAAATTGTCCGGTTTTCTTTTCAAGGTAAATTTCATTATAGATGTTTTTTCAGTATTAAGATGGAGGCTGTTATATATAGACCATTCAGATATTTTATTATACACCATTTCAGTTGTTTCTACAAGTTGTGACAGAATGTAGGTTATGTAGCATTAGAATCAAGTCATTAGCATAAATGAGAAAAAGAAGTTGTCATAATATTGAACCCTGTGGTTCGCCTTGTTTTATAATCTTGGGTTCACTTTGCACTTAATTAATCCTTACACACTGGGACCTCTATCAACCATCTCATATTAGATCTAGGGCTCCACCTCTGAGGGGGGGGTTGCCATTTAAAAAACAGAACTCAGTTGTGTATCTCATTTTGGAACATCCTGTATATAAATAGAAATATTTATGGAATGTGCCTCATTGTCAGACCAATCGTTTAACAAAAAATCAATATGATGGCTTGGATAGAAAAAAATTATGGAGCTTGCATGCACTCCTGGGTCACCCTGAAACTGAAATCAAATACATACCTAGTGCTTGTAGAGAGCTCATATACCAGGCATAGCTGAAGATAACAAACCAAACCATGCCTGCTATCATGAAGTAATAAACCATTACAAAGACAACTGGGCACGATAAGTTTTCAGTGGCGCTGGGCTCAGATTTTCTCAGAGTTCCTTCCTTTTTACAAACAATATCATCCCTAGTTTCGCTCCCCAAGAACTGAATCAGCCATCCTCCGTATGATATGCAGAAGCATACATTGACATAAAAAATTGCAGATGCAGGATACTTGTTCGATGTTTTCCAGTCAATGATGAAAGTCATAATGGTAATAGCATTCAAACATATGCATATTGAAGCACACACTGCTATAAATTTGCTTATCTGGTAATGTTCGTTTTCCGAGTACAATGAATCCTTACATTTCAACCCACAGCCTTCTACGTCCGGATACCACCATTCTGGTTTATCGGTTTTTACTAACGGATCCATACAAAATCCAGTAGTATTGAATTTCACTTCGTGAATATCATTTTTACAACTATTCGGAAAGAGGCGTTCATCTTCACAATTGAGAAATTCAGGAAACACCGAACTATTGTATAAAATTTTACACGGTTCGAGTGTGATCTTACACATAACCCTTGAAGGGAGGTCAACCTTATTTTTATCACATTTTGGCATATACAAAGCGCATAAAAAAGGCTGAATGACTGCCCAACATTTGGGGATAAAACGTAAATAATTATAAAGCTGCAACTTTTCTTGAACCTGTTCTTGGCTTTTCAAATCCGTCAATTCCAATGTTGTACTGTGATAGGGTAGTTTTGCCCCCATGCAGGTAGTGTAATTCAAAACCTGGCATGTTGCTGGTCTCTGACAATATTGTAGATTAACATCGAATAACTGGTCAATATATCTGGTATTGATATCTTTCGGCTTCTTTTGCTCCCTATGCCTAATATGGGGAGTTACTTCATTTCTGAAGGAATCATAATCCGAACGTGAATCTTCAGAATATCTTTTAACTAGGGTTCCACATAAAACAACATCCAAATAAATAACCAAGATTAATCCAGTCTTCATTTTTTCAAAACAAAGTGTTAGTTTTGTTCAATCACATACCATATAATATAAATATAACTAAAACACGGACCACCCACCAAACATAAACAAACAAAAAAAGTCGTCTTAGCTCTTGGCTCGACTACATGCATGCCGTGCTGCCGATCAAAGTGGTGCGCAGCGCAGGCTCTAGACCACCCACCATGAACATAGAACAGAGCATGGACAGTGTTGCCGTGATATTCGTGACAAGAATATTTCCTGGGACGTATTCTAGAATAAATCGGCCCGAATCACCGACCTAAAATTACCTATGTATGTATTAAAAAACGGTTTCCATTATTAATCTACGATCAGTACTGTTTTATAGAAAGAATAAAATAATGATACAATCAAATTAATAAAAATATATAATGTTATCAGTAATAAAGTTATAGTTTGAAAAAACTAAAAACACATGCACATATGGCAATAAGGACTAAAAAGTTGAAAATAATAAGAATAAAGTCATTGACCAAAAAATTTCCTTTCATGTAAAAAAGCGAGAGGTGCTTGATATCAGTTATCTTAATATCATTATGAAAACTAAGTGAAGAGCACATGACGAGACAATGTCAAAATGGCACACTGCTTTACACGTATTTGGTTCAAATCAACGGCGTCGGATTCAATACGCTCCTTGTCACATTTCTTGTGAAAACAGAAGTTCGAATTTTCAAGCACTTTTTCATTCTGAGATACGTGCGGGATTGCCATCCATTCCACATATAATTATATATAGAATTTGAACTATATATAACAAGGGCATATTAAGGGCCGGTATTATAAATATGTTTTGAAGTTAACTTTAATTTTATCAGTCAAGTTAACTTGAGCTTCAAAATGTCAGTTTTATAAAGGTACCATTTTTCAAATAAAAAGAAGAAGAAGGCAAAAAGGTAACCTACAATTTTTCTCTTGGCAAAACGATCCTGTTGTACTGGAATAAGTTTTCATCATTTTCAATGAGAAAATTAACGTAACGTTCTGGTGCAGACTAATCTAGGATTGAGCGAGTTTTTAGACAGACGATGGGCTCTTGAAGAAGAATCCAGCCCCTTCCCAAAATCCTCCTGTATCGTCTGTGGGCAAGATAGAAGTGAAAAACAGAACCTTCATAGAGAGTTGTGAGGAAAGAAACAGAGTTAAGAAGAGAAAAAGGGATATATTCAACATACCGAAAATTATTCATACAGTATGGAATGGAATGTATGTTATATCAAAAAATCCAGGCATTCTACGCAGTAATTCCACAACGCAGTTGCAACATTGTTGCAAGAGCAAATAGGACAAAGCCAAGTCAGCATTTATCCACCTGCGCTCCAGAAGCAGTAAACAAGGCGCAGTTCTGAGTCAGCACCACTGCATCTATAAGAGGATCCCAAGAACCGAAGAACGTCACTTCTATCTCAAACTTCCATTTTGCACTTCGAATAGTTGTCATATTCAAAATCATTTTTTGTAACCAAAGTATAAAATAAAGTTTATTTTTAAAAAGTCATTTTAGTGAATATCACTACAACATGTATATCTAGGTGATGACACATTGTTTACTTTTCGAAACATTAATGTTAATATGATTTTAGCCATTGTACACTTAAAACTTGTCGAATCTCTTGTGATTGTTGATTCGATGAAATTCTGGTTTACCTGGTGAATATTATGTTGACTATTGTGTGTGTGTGGCCAAGAAAAAAAGTGAAAAAGAGAACCTTTGAAGAGAGTTGAGAAGAAAAAAAAAGAGACTTAAGAAGAGAAAAAAGATATATTATTCGACATACCGAAGATTATTCATACAGTATGGAAAAAGAGTGACTATATATGTTTATCTAGGTGATAAGGACACATTTTCACACCATCTTGTTTGTTTTAAATGAAATAAAAAAACTGTTTTGTTAGTTTTATTTTAATTCGAACATTCACAAATAATAATGTGTAACATTTCTTCAAAATAATTCCCGATGACTTCACTAAGCTTACAGAAACTCCGAAAAATATTTTTTTGCAAGCAATTTAGAGCATACATTGTCTCCTTCAAAGAGAGTTTTTGCAAATGATATTGTCTTAAGATTTAAATACACCACTTCACTAGAGTCTTGAAATGAATAACACTACACAAAAAGTCTCTGGCATTTTTATGTAAATAGAGGATAACAATGCAATTTCCCATGTGACCTTTCTAATAACAGTGCTAGCAGTTGACTTGTGAATACCTCCAAAATCTCCAGCAACTACCAAGAATGAACCAGTTGCATAAAATCTGAGTGTAATCAACACTTGTGTTACTGGCGATATAGGATGATTTCTAAAAATATGTATAATTCTACAAGAATTTAAATAGGTACTAGAAATGCTGACCTATTAGTTGGTCTTTGTAAATTTGCTTCAATGTGCCCCATTACCAAGCGTACAGACTCTCTTGATAGTCGAAATCGGTTTTTAAATTATGTTTCCTTCCACAAGGTGAAATGGTCTAACCGATTCCTACATATCCTTTGTCGCCGAGGGGCTTCAACAATATTCACAGCATCTTCTTCATCATCGGTCAAAAGTTCCTCAAAAATAACGTGGATATCGTTTGCTAACATTATGCGAAAACGAAAAATCAAAACAATAAAATTGAGGTTATATGACTCATATGCAATATTGACAGGAGCAGGAGAATTGTCGACATAGAAATATAATAAACACTATATTTCTATGATTGTCGACGATCGAAAACCACCATTTTCTACAAAGTTAACTTTAACCGACACCCGTTCCACCCGATAAAGTTAACTGCTACATTTTGAAGTTAACTTTAACATGTGACGTCATCCACAAGTTAACTTCTAGTTATCTGTCGAAATAGTTTTATAATACCCACCCTAAATGGTTTAAACGTCAACAACTAATCATCAATCATATGACAGCTTTGAAACATCATTCGAAAACAAAAAGCTCCCTGATGTAATGTTTTTACAGAGAGATCATGTTAATGTAATATTCCAAAATTTAGTAAAATCTTCAAGAAACCCATATCTGTAATTTCGAAAAACTGAAAAAATGCCGCTAGATAACGTTTTAAAACTGTTTAGGGCATATCTGATTTCATTAATATTGGTCATATCGTCGAAAAAATCAAAAGACTTCAACTTTGTATTTTCATTCTTACTGACCTCATGCATCTGCAAAATATGCTTTCAGGAGTCATAAAGGTATTCTGGAGAAGGAAAAACTATTCAACTAGTTGATTTCTTATTGATCATGAAACCATTAAAACATACCTCTCACAAAGACAGATTTGTTGTCTGTGGCTAAAAACAATTGCAATAAATGATTTCATCAAACAAAATTTAAATATGCAATGTAAATGGATATACTCGGTGCATGTACTTATGTACGTGCCTTGTTATACTCCTGAAAAATTACACAATTGTTTCTTTAACTACAATTATATACATCTGCACGTTTTCTTACAATAAATAAAAAAAATTGGTCAATTACTTTATTCTTATTATTTTCAACTTTTTAGTCCTTATTGCCATATATGCGTGTTTTTTTAGTTTTTTCAAACTATACCCAAGTAGCACACAGAGGTCATAATTCGGTTGTAGAGACGTCTACTAGATCTTTCGCAAAAGTCCATGACTTATGTCTTGTAATATTCTATGTATACCAATACGACAAAAAGGCACACTCTTGCGACGTCACATCGACGTTATAAAGTAGTGGTAATGACTTGCCAATATAGACTTATATAAGCCAGTCGAAAAAGGGTCGTTCTGTGGTCTTAGTGTAGTCATTATATCATTATGCATGAAGGTCATAATCTTTCTAATATAGTATTACAATATGTATACCATATATGATGTATGAATGAAAGCCACATTAGTTTTGAAAGAATTATAAAAAAATTACTCATTAGCAGACCCTATTATAGCTTGCAAGAATTCTACAATGATAACTCACTTTTAACCCCAAATTTTGGCTAATGACTGATCTGTTAATTTAATTCATATGTGATTTGTTATGTAATGACAATGTATATGCAAAAGACTCGCTCTTATTTTATTTTAATTTTATTGTATTAGTATTATTAAAGATCCCATTGTGAATTATTTAGTTTTATTTTTTTATTTATACTTCTTATAAAAACCTATCCCTAGCAATAGCTGACACCTTAAAAACAAAAATTTGACAATTTGTTCAAAATGCATTTCTTGACTAATTTATTACTATTCATATTTTAATGTGTGAACTTGTGCTGTATTTTTCATCTGTATTTTGTATTATTCATCTCCTTTGCTTTGTCAATAAGAACCAGATTCTTCTGACAATAAAGTATATTTTATTTGATTTGTAATGATTTCTGTAGAAATGTTATTGGAATTTTTATCACATATTTTGCTAACTTTACTTCTCCCACTGCGATTATTGTATCATGTATAGATCCACCATGCAACTGTATTTTGTATATTTTCACCCTATCATCTTGTCGGTCGTTCACTAGGGTGGCCACTTTTTGTAAATAAATAGATTATGAAAGTATGTTATTTATTTCACATATCCCCAATTTGTGAAGTTTTATACTATACATTACGTTCCAGATATTAGGAGGGAGTGTTTACTCAATAATAATTTAATTTCTTGATAAAATTGCAGTCGAAATATTCACAAATGTTTCAAACACATAATACAAACTCAAATCAAGTAAAAATAAAAAAATTGCTGTGGTATCTGTTGTACATTTTCGTTTATTGATGCATATCCCATTTAAGTTGATCTTTTTTACTTTCACAATTTAACAATGTAATTGATGCTGGAAGTAATAAATAGTTTTACAAAATCAACTATATGCCCTATTTATGAGCAATACAACATATGCCCTTTGGGTTTGTGGTCTGAAAATTAAGATTGCAGAACGTGCTCATGTTTTTTTCGAAATCAAGTTCCTTTATTTTCGTAGAAGACCAATTTTCTCATTTTTTCTGGTCCCGCGTTATTGGTAGAAGAATTCCTAGTTGATCAAAATATCTATGGATGTAAAATTTTGCCAAATTTTCTAATAACGATACCCATTTACCAGTTGCAAGGTACGCCCATTCATTCTACTCCGCCACTGTTTAAGGTACACGGACAGTGTTGCAGATAATGCATGTTTTGTTCACAGAACTATAACACAGAGTTATAGTTCTGTGGTTTTGTTCGACCGCCATATTGGATACTCCTTATATAGTCTACAAGATATATAATTATAAGTTCTGTGGTCCGGGGGGATCAGCGTACTCAAGCTATTGACAGTTACACGCGCCGACACGTGGTACTGGCTATTACGTATAGTACGCCAACACCCCCTTCACCCCCTCACATCTGTACCCCTCTAATACCAAACAAACAATACAGAATGCCGTACCTAGCGTAGCATATATGATCTAAGGTGAGTACGCTAAAGACCCCTTCATCCCCTTTCAGAGTTACCCCTCTAATACAATAATTGCTACACGATGCCGTATCTAGCCTAGCATATCTTCTAAATATATGAAAGAATAACTGACTGACTGACATATCAACGCACAGCCCAAACTCCTGGGGCTAGGACAGGAAAATTTGTATGTGGGTTTCTTTTCTTCCAAAGAGAGTAAAAAAGTTATCTAATAGGAGCTACTAATAAGCTCTAGCCAATTAGAATCTTTTAGCATTACCCGTCATAGTGACGTACATGGACAAGAGTACAGGTAGCCCACGTAATATACAGAGAACAAGAACTTTATTCAGAATTAAAAAATACAAAGGCAAAGTTTTAAATATAAAATAATATCAAGATGATAATCTTGATTGAAGCCCGGGATTCGGAGTGATGGCGCATTTGCTGTTTTAGTTGGAGGAAAACCCGGAAAACCCCACAACACCATCAGAAATCAGATCATCAACTTTCTCATAGAAAAGGACACATGCTCCCTGGGACCTGAGAGAATCAATCTTGGAAAATACACGGCAGTCATCGAAGAGGTGCCAACAATTAGAATATGCAATATAGTGTCCATTGGAAATGCTGCCGCTATGATTAGATATGGCGTGGATATTATAAAGAGTATTCATTCCATCCTGAACAGAATATTGGTCCAAATTCAAATTTTGTATGGGAAAATTAATCACATTGTCCAATTTACTGCCATCAGTCGAAGAAACACGTTTTAAATGTATAACTAAAATTTTTAGAAATGTTTGTATACGAATCATCTTTTTGAATTCCCTTTTCATTCCACAAGTTGAACAGTATCGTTAGTCAAAGTTTCCTCTTCTGTCAAAAGTTCAATACATTGTGTTAAATTCACGACTCCGTTTGGCAAGTCTGGAATAGGGATTGAAAGTACCCAGAAAGGTTCAAAAGTAACGGAGCAGTAACTACAAAAAGTACATCTCAATATAGACTTCAGCTGACCGGCAAATGTATCCACAATTTTGGAATTATGAGTAGACAGATATCTTGTCCAAGAAATGGAAGCTTTCTGATTATCATTCGTGATAACAAAATCGTTTGGTGATGGATGAATCTCTGCACTCGCCTTGTTTAAATCTTCATGTAAACCTACCAGATGGTATCTTGGAAATTCTTCCAAATCTGCTGGGACGTTATGATCGAAGGAAGGAGCAAAATTTCTGAACGGACGAAATGTGAAGTATCCACCATTTCTCGAGAAGAATCAGGACTCCAGATATTTTCCATCAAAGATATAAATGATTTCACTAAATTTCCTTTCATTCTTGATGAAGTAGTATTTAAATCCTCCATACAAAAACCATTCTTGAAAAATTCCAACAAAACCTTGGTGTTCGAGAAACACTGGATCATGCTATTCATAAAACAGGTATTTCCTACATTCTTCAATCCTCTTAGGCCAAATGTAGAAATGGAGTCTCTTGTTGGTATGGCATGCTCACTCATGTTTAACGAAGAATCCATAGGTTCATTGTTCCTGTAATTCAAAGATGGTGATAGAGAAACTAATATTGATTTTTTGGAAAGTACTGATGAGTGATTATCTTTGATGACTGTAGTGATTTTGAATGTGCGGTTATCAAAACTGAAAAAGCATCCCACATCTCGCTCTGTTTTAATTATAATGAGAGTGCATATGATGTACAACCAGTTAGGGAAACGTGAGGTTGGACGATAAATGCGGTCATAGGCTATGGGAGCGGGTAAGGTGTCTAAAACCCCTGGTGAATGAACTGATTCGATATTGTTTAGATTTTCGAGGGGACACCACCTGTTACTTCAACAGAGCTTCTCTCTGTGGTAGATGGCGCCGTCCAAAAATGTTTGTTTATATTCTCGCTTAATGTCAGAACTTAATTTCTGACATCTGCAGCATCATATCAAATTATTTTCAGTGTTTTGTCGGTATCAATGCGTTTTCCATCTCTTTGATTTGACATATTGCTTACCTTATTCCTGAGTTTGTTCTTTAAAAAATCACTCGTTCATGAGTTCATTAGTGCGTGAGGAATTGTTTATTTTCATGTAGTGTAGTGTAGTGTGTAAGGATACTTTTTGTAGAACGGGCCAGATTTGTATTTTGTGTGGACAGTATAAAGCCGCAGATTCGAATATTCACCTGTATTCAGTACCAAAAGCAAGTACAAATCTTGAAGAATTGACTAATAATGATATTTTCATAGTTCATCATATTGTATGCATTGAATTTCATATTTTCTGCAATTTAATTTCCATTTCTCCATCTGTCAAAATGCAGTTAACCTCAAATTCAAATCGTACAAAATACGAAAAACAACACGACAGTGCTTTCTTTGTGCAATGTTCGGGGGCTTCTAATTCTAGCTTTGCTATTGGTTAAATTTGACAGATGTCTCTTCTCAACCAATACCAAAGCTAGAATTAGAACCCGCGAACAGTTCGTCTCAAAAAGAAAGCTGAGGAAATAAATATACCCTGTTACTGAATTGAAACTAAAACGAAATTGGCGCCTTCTGACTCGTTAGTAATCCCTATTATCAAGTAGACAAAGTGTCGCCAAGTCGATCCCAAACATCTACAGGTATAAGTGCGAGCACCAGGGTTTTTAGACATCTTATGCAAAATTGTAGACTAATATTGATCGATGTAGAGTAGTAAAAAAGGTGAACGTATCCGTTGTAGTATTGTAGAGATATATATATATATATATATATATATATATATATATATATATATATATATATTATGTATCTCTTTGACTGTAAATCGGTGCTACACTTCGCATACATAGAAAGAACGCAACCATGCATATTACTTTTAGAGGGGTATATGCGGAATGGGAAGGCCTGAAATGCCAAGTCAATTCTCTGAGCCAATCATAACACACTATTTGATATTCTTTCTGTTATGATTGGTCAGAAAAGTCGACTTTGATGATTCTATGTTCCGCGCGGTGTAAGATCACCCTCGTTCGGAACGTGCGCGCTAAAGTTTGGCAGTTGCCTTTCCCATTTCAGTTAGATCGAAACGATTCTATTTACTGGGCGGTATTGTTCGGGAATATCGTAACATGCCCGATGGCATATCTACTTCTTTTATGATGTCGGTGAGATGAATATTCCGTAGGTGTTATTTTCTTTGTCTTCCTGGGCTCAGTAGTGGAGCCATATTTTGTCGAGTCATTATTTCAAAATATTCCAGTTACATATTACAATGAACTCACCAGTATATAAACATAACCGGGTTACTTACTGTAAAATAGCAATTTTGAAATCACTATCACAGAACACCGTAGCTTCAAGTATGTTAAGGTGTTCTGTGCCACTATATCAAGCAAATATGAGGTGTTTTCTGGCGTATAAACGTATTCAATCTTGCATTTGAATACGATTCTACGTGACGTCATTATTATCACGAACCGCAAGAACGCATAATTTCGATTACGATTCAATAATCAAACCTAAACTGAGATAATTTCTGTTAGAAAGTCGGTAGACAATAAAACTCTCATGATTATTAGTTTAAAGTGGAATGTCCCACTACCAAGATGTATTTGGGGTATTATCAAAGATTATTGTTCTACGAACAAGATCCCTCACAGAACAGTTGGCGCGAAAATGAGATGAAATCCTTGAAATTTACTACAATGTTTACATCTGTCAAAAATTAGATGACTGCCCGATTCTTCTTGAAGATCTGGTGATTTTTCCAAAGTGATTTCTTCGTAAACGGCCTTTTTGGGATCATGGAAACTTCCACGAAGGAAAGGTAGGGAAGTGGACTGATGTCTCTAGTCGATGAATTGACTTGAACATTGGGCGTTGGAAAATGTCCCCGATGACATTGTTTCATTAATAAACCCCTAAGTCTGACTGACAATGAAAATCATTAGATCTACTAGTTTTTAGTACCAGTATGTATTAAATCATATCATAATTTCAAAAATATGTACCTTGCCATAGTTAGCATTGGTGATTTGTGCCTACGGCAGGAAATATGTCAAAAAATCAGGTCAAAAATTGCGTTATCATGTGGAGGGAGTAACCAAGAATTTTAACCTTAAAAATGGAAATAATATGAGTAAATTCAAAAAACTTTTGAAGGTGCATAAATGAAAAGGAAAAAAAATAAGAATTTCTAGTCGTGTTGTAAATTTATCAGCGTATCCATGGAATAGGTACTTGTCATGAAGAACTTAGCAAGAACCATAAAAAATGTAATAATGTATGTATCTGAAACCTTTGAATAGTTACAATCTAATGTAGACCTTCTTGGTTCGATCGTCAATTGCAGATTCAGTGATCCAGTCCTTTTTAAGAATTTCATAATTCAATATAAATAAATTGACCGAACCTAACCTGCCCAACAGTGAAACTATGAAGACTAAAACAATCATTTATAAATCATGAAATGTTGAAATTTCAATTGTGTCAATTCATCGACTTAATTTCATGCCTATATAAATGAGAACATATTCTCTTGATATTTCTATATTTCATCTTCATCCCATTAGAAAACCTTGATATTTTCTACATTTTTTCATACGAAAACACCCGAAGGTCCGAAGCG
Source organism: Gonioctena quinquepunctata (assembly GCA_018342105.1). Classification (NCBI taxonomy): domain Eukaryota; kingdom Metazoa; phylum Arthropoda; class Insecta; order Coleoptera; family Chrysomelidae; genus Gonioctena; species Gonioctena quinquepunctata. Next base: position 130,747 of record JAFIRS010000665.1, read on the forward strand.
TTTCTTCGTGTACGATCCCTGACACTTGATGTCACATGACAGGCTTTCCTGACTCCTAATTGGCTAAACCCATCCTAAACCAAACTCTGATTTTTCGAATGTGACAGCATTTGGAGGATTTTGGAATGATTTTACTATTCCATTCATGAATAGGGTTAGTGATTTCTCTTTCTCTACTCTCTCTCTTTCTCTACTCTTTGGTATTATTATGAATTATGACAATCACAAAACAACGAATTATGTTTTGAAACTGATGAATTCGAAATATGTTTCATCCCCTCCACAGTTTTTTTTATCTTGATCCGTAATCCCCCTGCCCCTGAGGAACATACCGGAATTTGTGATTGGAACGTTCCAAACATATCGAACTTCACCTTTATGTTTTTGTCATGCTTTTTGTGTTTTCCATTTTGCCCCTTCGATCAAAATTTATTCAGAAACATGTCGAATTTAGTGGAATCAAGGTTTGAATTCTGCTTCAGAGAAGAATAGTATAACATTTTCAATGTATTTTTGCATTTTTTTATGTCTGTCTTTCATTATCTTCATCATTTGAACTGCTAATCAGGAGTAAAGTTAATGTAATTAATTATCGATTTACCACTATTACTCTCAGAGTAATAATAAATATAGAGGCGCCCTCGCTATTCAAAAACAAAGGATTTGTAGACAACCATAATATCTATCTCACTCACTATAGAGTATGGGCAAAGGGGATCGAGGGGATTGTTTACCAAATCCTCTGGGCAGGGGCGTGCGTAAACTAAATAAAAAGGTGTCATGGAGTTAGGAAAATATGATTTATTTATTAATTTTTTTAAAAAATTTTTTTTTTCGCAAAAAAAAAATTTTTGGAACCAAAAAAATATATATTATATAAAGTTGAAATAACAAATGTAATTTTTATTGGTGAAATACCAAGGAGTGTGTCTACAAATAGAAAACTTTTTCAAAAATATTATTTCAGGATTCCATAACATAAAAAGGATGTAAATTACTGTAAATAATGAAAAGTTGTATTATAAATTATTTTGCAGTAATAATTTCAGCTTTACTATGAAGTCATGCCTTTTTTAATTTTTCAGTCCAAATTGATTTCTGTCGATAGAAGTCAACAGAGACTAATCTAAACATCAATTGGGCAATTATGAGAATCAGTGTTTCTCTCTTTTAGTCTGCGGAAAAGCACTCATTTACCTACATCTGCCCCTCTGTTTTTCAAATGCTTATTACACCCATATGAATGATTTTCCTGAAGAACAAGCTAGTAAGCGTACAGAACTCATATAGATCTACATTATGTAGAAAATGCATTTTTTGGACCAGTAATAAAGCGGAGCTGTCATCTCTCTCGGCTTTATACTTATTTTGGTCTAATTGAAAGCTGATGTATTCAGATTTTGATATCATACGGGCTCAAGTATTCTTCAGGCCCCTTGTATGTTATTTTCAGTTGTTATATAACAAGAGAATGAGAGTAAATTGAAAATAATTCGACATATTTTCGAAAACTTGTTGTTGGGCAATAGACATGAGAGCCCAACGGGCTCAAGTGGCTATCGCCAAATGGCAACAAGTTTGAGAAAGAAATCTGACAGTTATTTTCTACTTTATCGAACTCTCGTTGGTATTCTATAGATTATTTTTGATGTTACGATCATAAACACATTTCCTGCCAAAGAAAAACAAAGCCAACAGTCAAGGTATAATAATGCGTTAATTGGCAAAACGCCAATGATACAATGTACTTAACCGGTTTTGATTCATTCATCAAATTAAAAATATACGTTGTCAGACAATAAAAACAAAATACCTCAAATTATTCCCGCGGCAATTTTCTAGGTATAATAATGCGTTAATTGGCAAAACGTACATGAATGATTTGAATGTTTCCATTGGTTTCTAGAAATGTCAAAAAATAATCAGGAGACTTAGCAACTGTAACTTGCATTTGAATGAATTGAAGTTTGTCTATTGCTTGTCCATCTTAAGCAAAATTATTTCATTTCAATAACTAAAATGAATACCAAATATATATATATATATATATATATATCAATTCTTCATTTAATACAAGACTTATATAAAACATGGATATATTACATAAATAAATGACGTTATATAAGTAAAAAAATATATACATAGAAAATACATTAGTCATAAACAGTAACTAACACAATACATCGGCAAATAAATACAAATGTAACAGAAAGAGAATCCTAGAGGTTTGCATTTATACAACCAAAGTATTACATATTATGCATATATCTTCATCACAGACGTTATCAAAAAAAAGCTATTCAGTTTGAATTCATTAATAGCAAGGAATTGATAGTATAAAAAGTAAAAGTAATTTTCAATATGATGATTTAATATATATATATATATATATATATATATATATATATATATATATATATATATTTCTATCTTGAAATTTTTTTTTCATATCTCAATTCTTGCTATTAATGAATTCAACATTAATACTTCGGTTGTATATATATATATATATATATATATATATATATATATATATATATAGAGAGAGAGAGAGAGAGAATACCGCACAGATTATAGGTGTCCCTATCTATAATCTGATGGGTATCATTTGGGATAATTAACCTGGCCTTGGTCCTTAATAAAGGGGTTATCTTAAAATTTAGATATTTCACAAATATTATTGGTGGCGGTTATTTTATATATAGGTAAGAAGGGCGAACAGATAAACCGTGATTTAATCGTTATGTTTGAACCTCTGTTAACAAGGAGAAACTTTTATATACCAATAAGACTCTGACTCAGAAACATCTTATATGAATGTGCAATATCTTGATTTGTGATACGACCATCAAAGGAAAAAACAAATGTCAGGGTTTACAAAAGTAATTTGTTATACTTTGATTTTAGGTACATTATTTAGTTCCCATACTAAAATTATATTAAGAACCATTAAAATGTTATTTACATACAATGATATGAAATATACATACAATGATTACAAAAAATTGTCTTATTGCTTGCTACCAATGGTTGACACATTGTCCCAGGTATCTTATGACTGAATTTTAATTTCTTCAATTGCTTGGCAGTAATACTGTTAATATTGTATTGATCTATTTTTTATGTATTTGCAGAAAATTTTTGAGGAATATACTATTGATTTTTGAATAATATGGATTTTGTTAATAAAGAGCGTACCCTCGCTTCTCGGGAGTTTTCCAAAATCGATGTCTCGTGGTGACATCTAATTTGGAAGTATTTATCCAAAATCAATTTAATTAATTGATACCCATGATTGTTAAGTGGCTCTTCATCAAAAAAGTGTTCCTTAAAATAATCATAGATATTAGAAGGAAGATTTTCAAAGTTTTGAGTACAGAAAGTTATTCAAATTATTCTTTTTGAAAATATATTGGAATTATGTTTGACTGAGCTAAACATTTTTCTCCTCTTTACATACGCTCAGTACAAATTGTGATGCCTTCACCATAACTCCATATGTTCTTCTCATTTGTAATCGAGATAAATGTTCATTACTAGTGAGAACATTGAGGCAATCTAGACATCTCACAGACTTTGAAATTTTTTTCACCACAAAACCTGCTGTGTAGGCAACAATATCTTGAACATATAAGGTCAAATCCAGATATTAGAGGCAATATAATCATGATCAGTTTCGCCAGTCCACTGGTCCAGTTCTTTATCTATACCATCATCCTTATGTTGAAGAGGAGAGCTTGAACAATGTAAAATGGAACATGAATCAAGTGTGAGGGTGTTAGCCTTCTCACTTCCTTTAATTTCTGAGTGAATCAATAATCTCTTCATTGTGTTTTGAAACTGGCGAGATGTAGGATTATTATTGTTTCCCAACTTTAGCTCTCACAGCAACTAAAAAATATTTCTAAATGATCTTGACTCAGATGGTATATGTGAGCAAATATTTCAGTTGTTGTTATTCCTCAAACCCTATATCGATAGAAATTTTTAAACTTTCTATACTTACAAGAAATCCCAAAAATCCAGTTTTTCTTTTAGATTGTAATATTGGTATGAAATCTACTGTTAGAGACCTGATATATTTAATACAGTTATCTAAAACCGAAATATTCTTCTTTGGTGGCAGAGGATAGAGGTTTCTCAAATGGTTTTTTTGTAAGTCTATTTCTGGAGTTGAAAATATCAAATAGATTATTGAATGATCTACAGAAATGTGAAGTAGTCGTAGAATTTTTAAAATCATCCAATTTGAGATCAAATGTCAGAAAGTCCAAGGCCTCTGCAACGCTTTTGCTCAATGTTTGAACAGCAAGTTTAACTTTCATTTTCTCCCTCATCCATAAAATGTGTCGTTTTCTCAACTTAGTAGCTGCATGCAAGCCTTCACTTTCTTGAAGTTCACATAACTTTTCAATAAATTCCCATTTTATTGGATTTCCATAAATGATTTTGTTTTTTGTATTTCTTGAACCTCTCAATACTTTTACATCCTAAACAATTTCTAATCAACTTGATCATATGACTTGGGTCAAGAAATATAAAACTTTTCATTTGTAATAGGGTGTGAAAAAAATGTTTTCAACTTTGAAGGATTCATGCATCCACACAGTTCATTAGCTACACTTAAATTTGTAGAAGTTCCATCAAAAGTAATTGATGTAACGATAACACCACTATCGTGAACAAATTCAAGACAATTCTTAACAAGGTTAGCTTTCTCTGTACCTGACAGCCCACTGATTAAAAAATAACCCACAGGTACTTTCCACTGACTGTTCAGTGCAACAAGCATGAATACCAGTGCTTCTTTTGCTTCATCTAGATTATCAGTTTCAACTTCTGTTCCAAAATCTACATAGCCATAAATTTTTTCCATCTGATTCTACTCTTTTTCTGATTGACATCTCATAAATACAAGATTACACAAAATCTTTTGACCAGTGACATGTACTGCAGCCACTTTCAATTTCAGAGCAGCCAAAGCTTCTTGGGAAAAGCCTGGTGGACCATCTACTGTTTGATACCATTTTGCCAAAGTCCTTGTGTGGGGAAGATTTTTCAAAAACGTTTTCCGAACGTAATTGTAAGCTTTAGTGGAATAGAAATTTAAAGTTAATGCAAATTGTCTTAATTCTGGTGAATATTTGCCCAACAGATTTTTTCAGCATAATGATCGAATAATTCCTTTGCAGATCCCGTAAGCGATGCCTGAAAATGCAGATAAATGAAACAAATGGATCAATAAAATGCAAGTAAACTCACATTCAATGTTGATTCTGCTTGCTCAGAAATGAAATTTCTTCTCCTCAAATATTTTGTGAGAGACTGTAACGAATCCACTTTGAACTTCAATCTCCTATTCTTCTGCTGAAGACTTTTGATTTTTTTCTTCTGCTGTGCAATTTTCTTTTGAGCAACTCTGAAAAATTGCTTTCTATTCTCGTTAGACTCCATATCTTCAGAATTCCAATCACCAATGAAACGATGGGCCTTCTTAATTCTGGGATGAAAGAATAATAAAAAGATTTTTTATTTAAATAATAATTTGTTTTCTAACTATACCTTTTTCTTGGTGCAGATTCGTTAGATTCAGAAAAACGTTTTCGTGAAGTTGTAGCCACAAGCTCCCCATCAATATCACTCAATGGGAAAACATTCCTCTTGTATTCTGTTCCATCAGTTTCTTGGCTAATGAAAGAAAAGAGTTTACATAAACTTTTTCTCATTTGTTTTATATGGGAAATATTTTACCAAACTTTAAAATTACAAAAAAAACATAGTACAATTGAATCCTGAATTGTTCTTTCAGTTGAAAAAAACATAAAAAAAACGGAAAAAATAATCTACCTTACCGAAAAATGAAGATGGAACATTGTATGTAATTATAACAATGGTAATATGTTTAGTTTATAAAGATTTTGGATAATACTACAATAGACTCACTTTTTATTTGGTATTTCAATAAGATTAATTTTCCTGATCTCTGACAAAGCTTCTGAAGCTGTAGATGTTGAGAATGATTCTTCAAATCTGAAACATTATTTGTAAAAGTTCATATTTCCATATTTAATAACACAGTGATATTTCACATTATAATTGGATTCAACTAACTTTTCTTTTAGTTCTTCGTTCTCTTCAATATATTTAATTTCAGACAATGTTTCTGAAGCAGTAGAAGTTGAAAAAGATTCTTCAAATCTGAAACTTCATTTATATAGTTTATATAAGAATTAACAAAGACATTTTCAACTAAGTAACTATAATTCTATTTTGCTCACTTTTTGTTTGGTTGTTCATTCTGTTCATGTTCATCATTCACAATTTCCAAAATAGCTTCTGGAGCTATGGTTGGTGAAACTGATTCTTCCAATCTGAAATATTGTCATTTATATGAATAGTTTGAGGTGCAGAAGGAAGACATTATTGCCGGTTTCTCTCAATATCACAAACGTAATATTTATCAATAGAAAACATTTCTTATAGTCGTCTTATAATACGGGAACATTTACGTTCTACAACATTGCATAACTATTCTTAGACTGCTTTGAGTTTTGGCAATCATCAAATTCTATCAAATCCGGTGCCATAACGATTGATATAGATGAAAATGATTTGTTGACCCCAAAAAATGTTGAAATTTTGATGGATTTATGAAAAAATTAGTACAATGCCCAAATATTAATCCAAGTTTGAATTCTCTATTAAATAAAATGTAAGGCTATCTACTCACATTTCACCTTGATTAGTTTCCATGTCCCTATCAGATTGCGGGGAATTGTCCCTTACTACGATGTGTGCAGGTTGAGAAGGATCATTAGTAACTTGTATAACTGGTATAACATTTTTCTTGATAAGAGTTCTTCCTGGCGAATGAACAATGTCATTTGATGAAAAATGGTTGGAACAAATGTAGGAATATTTTTTCAATATGTTCCCGTCTAGCTGAAGTGCCTCACACCATAACTTCAAGACATTCTTATTAGAAGGAAACCTATAAAAATATATTTTTTGTTTGATTATATCAAAAATTATTGGGGACATATTTAAGAATAGAAGAATATACACATTCTCAGTTACGCCAATGGCGCTTACCTGTGGAATGATACATCGGCATCCGAGGATTGTAACAATCCACAAACAATGCAGGTTTTCACCATTTTCAAAGTCACTATTAACACTAAAGATATATTGTTAGTCAAAATACACTCAATATCATCAAAAAACTCCAAAACTGCACAAACATAGAATAATCACGGCGCCATCAACAAACGTAAACACGAGCACAAACAAATTAATGCCGACGAAAAACGAAACACCCATATATGTAAACCCGACGATAACCGATCTGGTATTACCCATTTTTGAAGTCGGGAGGACTAATGTAAATATAAACAACTTTATGTTGGCTTCAAAAACAAGGACAGAAAGCCCTCTCTATATTTATTATTACTCTGAGCTATTACTGGTTCAATATGCAGATCCATTTTTCATCAAAAATTCAATTTACCATTCTTAGGTTAGGTTGAGGTTTAAATCAAAACACAACCATAGAAATAAGAATATTGTTTTTTCCTTAGTTCTTTCGAAGAATAATATTTGTGATCGGGATCAGTATTTCACGAACTTGATTTCATAATCACGTTCCGAATGTTTCTGAACTGAGTGTTGAAAGAATACAGCTTTGGTTTCAAAACTCTAAGAATACGTTTTGAACCGTTTCATATATGACGTCATCGTTTCAACGCTAGAAGGAGGAATTTGAATCACAGGACGAATTCGATTTGAATACATGGGCGCCAATAAACAGCTATGATGGGAAACGTCACCTCAGTCACCTGTCTTGTCAGTTGTCAAATTACTTTTTCCATCGGAAGCCCGTCTTTTAAATGACCTAGAGAATAGTTGTGTTGGTGAATTGCCCTCTAATCCTATCCCTCATCTTGTAGAATATTCATTATTGAAATTCTCTCGTCTCGACATCCTGAGAAATGATCAGAAATATCTTCTTGAGAAGCGATGTGGCAAAAGAAATATTAAGAAAAACTGCACGAGCAAAAGTTATCAGAACCGTAGCTACAGAATGTGGAAAAAAACGGCATCTCCACAGGTGAGCAATGATAGGTCTTTTGGTCTCACAAACCAATTGATTGAACTTTTCAGTTACATAACATGGAGTAAGGAAGAGTCGGCGCATATAACCCCACTTTTCCACAGTGAATTTTCTCCTTAAAACTTGACATTTCAGGTCTCTTTGTGGAAACGAACATTTATCATTATTGAAAAAATGGCCTTTAGCGGAAGAAAACCTAGTACGACATTACTCCAGCGATGTGCCACCTCATACCAGAGTTACTTTACCAGCTCTCTCCCCTACAATGGAATCAGGTACAATCATCAGTTGGGAAAAGAAAGAAGGTGATAAGTTAAATGAGGGTGATCTATTAGCTGAAATCGAGACAGACAAAGCGACGATGGGCTTCGAAACTCCTGAAGAGGGATACTTGGCAAAAATTCTGATTCCAGCTGGTAGCAAAGATGTTCCTATTGGTATGTTTGATTTTAAATTGTAATGTAATATAGAAGGTAACTTGTGAATTAGTGTTCTATGTACTTGAATACGAAGCAATAACTAATGTTTTGTGAAAAATTAAATGATACTCAAAGGAGCGAGTAAAAAATTCAGGCCCTGTCAGATCATTGGTTTTTGCAATTTGAGTTTTTTAATACACTTTATTGGAGCAAGGCTGGATGCGTCATAGGTGGTCCGATTTAAATTTTTCAGAAACATGTTGCAAGTAGAGGTATAGTACTGAAATGCTGCGAAATAGGCTAGAAATACTTGCGAACATGACCGAAAACGGGCGAGTGCGTGATAGCGGCTGAGAAGTGGGAATAGAGCAGCAGATTCATAACTTTCGCGCATCACGCTTGTATTACTACATATTCGTTTCCCCGCGTCTGCTGCCCTACTACTCAGCTGTTTTCATACGCTCGTCTGTTTTTGGTCATGTTTGCAAGTAGTTCTCAACTATTTCTCAACATTTTATCGCAAAACGATAGATATATAGATATTTATTTTTCCTTTTTTGTCACTTTTACAATGGATCAGGTACGTTGGACTTAATTTTATATATATTTTTTTTATTCATTTGGCCGTTTTGCTATACATTTCTACAATACAAATCAATTATAATACTACTGATAATAATTAGAAAAAAAAAAGTTCAAATGTTTTTTTTTTTCTCACACTCAAGTGAGTACACACTTGTATTGTGTAGTGAGAAAAAACAAAAAAAACAAAACAGCATAACATGAAAACATAGACAATTTAAAGTCAGAAATAGGAAGAAGGAACGGAACAGTATAAACAATATAAAAATGGAGGGTTAATAGGAACAGAGTAAAAACATATTACAATAGGCAGTAATTGTGTGAATCAATATTCAACAGTGCAGTTAACATGGCTATAAGTTGGTGAATAATAATAAATATACAAATTTTTTATATTTCTATAATTCTCAAGAAGTCCCTATAATTACTATAGATATAAAGTTTAATGGCTGAAGTGAATTTCTTGAGGTTAGCATATTTTCGAATGGCGAGAGGTAATAGATTATATGCTTTAGGTTGTGTAAGATTAAAATTCACAAATCTATAACTATATGTGTAAATTACAATCACAACTCTATAACTAACAATGCAATGATTGTGCAGATAAAACAGTATAAATACAATATTTAGCACATCTAACTTATAAATATTTTGGTAGGTCACAGTTCCTTAGATCATTTTCAAATTCTTGTACTTTTGCTAATAAAGTTTCTTAGTTCTCTTTTGAATTTAGGGACTTTATTTCTTTGGGAAGTATGTTGAACTAGTAAGTGCCCCTATATACACCCGCATTTTTATAAAACGTATGTCCAGCTTTACCGATGTACAAATTATTGGAGTTCTCGTGTCATTTTGATATTTCACCTTCAGTTTTGAACTTGCTTATGTTTGTCTTTACAGGTAATAAAATTTTCATGAGATATATGCAGGTCAGAGAGAGGATATCATTACCCTTAAATGTTTCTCTGCATGACTCGTTATACTGTAGTCCAACCGTGACACGGATAATCCTTTTCTGAATGATAAATGGTGTCTCTAGTTCTGTGCTATATCCCCATGATATGATGTTAAAACTCAGGGACGAATGGATTAATGCATAGTACACATTTAATAGGGTTGTTTTATTGAGTGTGTGCTTCAATTGTTTCATAGCAAAACAGGCTAGTGAGTTTGTTGCATGTATGGTCAATCTGGGGGTCAAAGTGCATTCTGAAGTCAATATAAGTACATAGGAATTTTGTATCATCACACATGTTCACTATGATATTTTCTATTGATTGCTTTCTTGATGTTGCTGTGAATTCCATGCACTGGTTTTGTTGATATTAAACAAGATGATTCATTTGGCACCATTCTAAAATTCGTGCGTTACTAATCTCCCTCTGTACCATGTACCACAATAGTTGTGTCTACAGCATATATGAAAGTCCCACCTGCGGTTATGTGCAAAGGCAGGTCATTAACATATAGGATGAATAATAATGGACCCAGAATACTACCCTAATTCAGTAGGAGAACATTTTCTACCTGCACAGTTAGCTGCCGGTTACTTATATATGAGACAATCCAGTCATTTAGTGAACCTCTTATACCCATGGAATTACATTTTTTTGACAACAACTGAGGGCTCAGTGTGTCAAATTCACGTGATAAGTCGAAGAAAATACCCAGCATATAGTATTTTTGTTCGAGTTTCTCACAGATGTGCTTCGGGAATTCAGTTGTTATAGTTTCGACCGACCTTGTCTAAAACCATGCTGACAATCCTGGAAAATACTATGTTTTAGGAATGGAATGAACCTTTTTCTATGATCTTGTAAATAGGGCTTACTAGTGTGATTGCTTGGTAGTACTCAATTAGTTGCTCAACCCCTTTTTTGAATACTGGCATGGTTTTTGATATTTTAAGTTTCTCTGGAAATTTTCCCGTGAGGAGCGCCATGTTAATTATTTGGGTAAGGTGAGTTGCTAGGATATCTTTATATTCCTTGATTAGTTCAACTGGTATTTTATCCAATCCAACAGATGTTTTATTTTTTAGATTTGTAATGATGTTGATAATTTTTTGCTCGTTATAAGGATGGGAGAACATTGTGGCACAATTTGTGTGTTCAGTGTTTGGGGTGTTTGATATAATACAAAATTTTGCCGACAATAGAATTTGCAAAATGATATCCAAACAAATGAGAATAGACATTTTGTAGTACTATTCTTCTACTTGCAATATATTTTTGAAAAATTGAAATCGCACCACCTATGACACATCCAAGCTTGCTCCAATAAAGTGCATTAAAAAACTCAAATTGCAATTATGCAAAAACTAAGGATTTGACAGCACCTGTATTTTTTACACATGAAGTACATATAAATCACTAATATGTTGCAGAGAGCCTGCGCTACAACTTTGAAAATTAGGGTGTTATGAATTTTTGAAAAAACGCAGATTTTTTCGGTTTTTTTCCCTTACTAATAATCCGATCGAGTCGTACCAGGGATAATTTTTTTCGCATTTTGATTCTCTACAATTCGTCCATTAAGATTGGTCCATTAGTTTTCATGTAACAAGCGAAAAACGAAAAAAAAACACGATTTTTTTCTCTTAAATGTTTATGAAATGAAGCAATGATAGTTGTGAGTAGGAAATATAACAGGATAGAACTACCGATTGTCTTTCATATGATGGCAGATCCTGGTATTATTTTTGTCACAGAATCAGCCATTTTCTGCTCTATTGATTGGTCTGATCATGTAGGTCGCTGGGCGAGAAAAACAAATTGTCAACTCGTCCGTCCATGTTCATCCTTAAAACAGCTTCTTTAGTTTAAAAAATAAATTACTACATGAAATCAATCAAGGAACCACTTGCCAAAGAAATAATTCAAAACTTCCCATTCCCTCAAAATTATAAGAGTATAGAGTCACATTCCTTCAAATATTAAAACTAAGAAAAGGTGTAATCTCCAAAAGGGACGTTACTGTAGTGATTATCTTGATCCAGATGATGTATTTTATTCAACTCATTTTTATTTACCTTGTTTTATATTTTATTTTAACCAATCCTAATTTCAGCCTCGACTTTTAATATTTCTTTGAATTTAAACATGAATAAATTGATTTTATTATATCATAGAAAGATCATTGTAAAAGTGTTCCAATGTGGTTGTCACATATACACACTCTTGAGATTTTTATTTATTTACTTCCTATTTTTTACTTAATTTTTCCATAAGAGTGTTATTCTTCTGACAATAAAACACAACATATTTTGGTATTAATTGAGAATTTTGCAATGATTGGCTACACAACACTAAATAGTTGAAATTAATATTCACATCTACCAAAACCTCAGTCTATGTTATGGAGATAATTTGCTCTCTTGAAACAATGAACATATAATTCGTAGTATTTTCATCGAAACTTTGATTTAATTTGCTAAATGTTAGGGGAATAAAGTAGTCGTTGAGTTTTGAAAAAACCATTGAAATTACAAAATTTTCAACCAATTAATTAGAAACAACAACAAAACAAACAACAAAAATCACTACATTAGTTACTGAGAACATCATACATAACATTAAAAAAAATCTCTCTATTAGTATAAGAAAATAACGTGTATAATTTTGGGGAATAGTGTATCGAGAATAATTTGTACTAATATAAAAAGTTAGTTTTGGAATTTTTTGTGTAAAAAACTGGTTTTGACAATATTGGTTAAGTGTATACTTTTAGAGATATTGAAGTGGAAATGAAAATTAACCAAATTATACATTAATTGCTTGCATGCAACAAAATATGGTCATTGTGTCGGTCAAGTTGAAGAATCACTATTTCCAATCATTGCGGAATTCCACATTACTTAAACTGATATTATAAAGGATATTTAGTCAAATTTAAAGAAAATTTTGCAATTGGGGTACTTCACATCATAGGCATTGTTATGCATGGTCAGTTTATTGAAAGAGGTAGCAATAACAATTTTAACATAGAGATCCAGAGTTTGGTTTGTGATAACTTTAGTCTCCTGTTTTACTTGGTCCTAATGCTTAATGATGTACCGGGAGAGTGATCCTATTCAATTTATACTCTCTTAAAGGTTAAGTTGATTTGGAGACTTATACCACTGAAAAATTGCAAAATCGTTTCTGTGGAAATATTATATTATGAAGTACAATATTTATTTACTAATATTCTAGTAATTATATTGACATAATTTCTCACAATTTTTTATATTAATATTCCTCACCACAAAGGTTTTATATATGATATAGGTGATTCTAGTCATTTGAAATCATATCCCGAGCCGAAGGAGTTGCTGGATATAAGGTTTTCACTTCGTATTTGGAAGGTTTTTAAACGCTCACATGAGTTGTACAATGTTATATATTCTGCCAGTAAACTCCTTTACATTGTAATTTCATCATAGCTATTTGTTTTCTTTTTTAAACTTGATTAGTTGAAGTAAGTTTTATATGTATGTGTGAGAGGATATTGAGTGGATTATACAAAAACGCTTTGCAACCACTAAATAGTATTCCAGACCTATATTATCACAGTTATTTTGCCAATAAAAATAGATTATACTCGTCAGAGCTATTATATGATGATGAAATCCTAAACATCCGCTCACTGTACTATTTACAAACACCATTATTTGTAGAATACACCAACGCATTGTCATGAAATACAATCAAAGGTGAATAATATGCCCTTTCTATCAAGAGAACGCCAGTCAGAGATTCCTAACAAATATTGCTCCAAAAATATTTAACTTATTTCCCCAAGAGATCAGAAACAATCCCAAAACAAAAATCTTCCAGAAAAAGGCCAAATTATATATTGGTAAGAATCAAAACATTTTTGAAAATATCCTATAAATATCTTAAATTTATTATATTACCTCTCTTTTTCCTTTAGTCTATTTTTTATAATTTTTTATTCCAATCAAGTTAAAAAAAAGAACAAAAATTAAATAAACAAAAATATAAATACTAACGTATATGAAACTTAAATTAAAACTAACTAATTAACACAACTCATTAAGTGAATATTTATAATTAATTCACAACTGCACGAACAGGTATAACTTAGGTGCACATGTGAACTTGGAATTGAAAATTCTTTAATTATATGTATTGTATCTAGTATCTACTTTTAAAATATATTTCTAACACTATAAAACTATTATTATTATTATTATTATTATTATTATTATTATTATTATTATTATTATTATATAATGGATTTTCTATTTAAAATATATTTCTAACACACACTGTAAACTATTATTATTATTATATAATGGATTTCCGTATCTTATTATGAGATTGAAATGTATTGAAACTGTATTGTATTGAAATACATTTCTATTCTACTCTTTTGTTGGGTGTTGTATATAAGATTAGAAAATATAACAGGAGTATATATCCACTATTCCTTTTGATAGTTTTGGTCTGCAGCACAATCAGTTTTTTTTTATTATTAGTTGCATTGATTATCACTAGTTTACAAAATTTAACTTTTTGTATGTTGCCGTGAATTTTATGGTTGATAATGTTCACTAAAAATTCTTTTTTCATCTATCTCCAAAAAATTTGTGCAGCTCAATGTGATTTGTTTTTAATTTTTATAATTTATGGGTATTTATTCATTGATAACGTGCATACTGCACTGTGTTGAGACTATTATCTGAAGTTTTTGTGACATGAGTAGTTCAAGGAGACGTTGTTTAAACAACCCAAATCATTTTTGCTACATATATGACAAGTTGTGGGCTCCTGATTGGGTTTGTAAATCGTGTGTTGAATATCTGAGATTATGGAAAAATGGCAAAGGAAGTGATTTTAAATTTGGAACACCAACCATTTGGCGAGAACCACAAAATCATCTCGATGACTGTTTCTTTTGTAGTATCAACATAAAAGGCATAAACGCTAAAAATCGAGCTAAATGGCAGTATCCAAGTACTACTTGTGTTCAGCATCCAGTGCAACATTCACCTGACTCTTCAGTGCATGAAAATATATTTGAACCCTTAGTACAAGACAATAAAGGACCAAACCCATCAGAAAATTATACTGATTTTGAAGATGCATCAAATGAGCCAAAATGTTTTTCACAAAATGAGTTAGCTTATCTTGTAAGAGATTTGAATCTTTCTAAACAAGCTTCAGAATTGTTGTCATCAAGACTGGAAGACAAAAATTTGCTTTCCAGGCACTAAAATTCATTTTTATCGTCAGAAAAATAATTACGGAGTTATTTTTCTGAAAACGACAATAATGCTTTTTGTTCAGATATTAACAACTTGTTGATAAAAATGGGTTTGAAATAATATGAACCAAGTGAATGGCATTTATTCATTGACAGCTCAAAACGAAATGAATACTCTGGGGGGTACCTATTGCTTACAGTACAAAGCTAAAGGAAGGATATTGTATCCTCAGTCCACACATAAGAGAAGAGCTTTGAAGCGAAGTTTTTTAGTTTTGAACGTAGATATCTGAAACTCAAAAACTAGAGCTGATAAAAAAAATCTACTTGTATATTTGAAATTAGCATATCATATGTAGTCAGCAACAGCACAAAATTTCCCGGCAACAGATGTACTGTAAACTGGTGATTATCATTCGGAAGATTATTTGACAATAGTCTATCTCTCTTTAACGAATGTCAGTTTATGTTTTTAGAATCTGAGAAAAGCAGATAACAAAGGAACATGCATTATAAGGCTAATTGATTATGGAGTTCAAGGTCAAAACTTCACCATTTGTCAGCAATTAATTATGAGATTTATCTTTTTGAGTAATCACGCCATTGAGTTTTTAATATATGGACCAGAAATCCTACTCAACAGTTTTAGTAAACCTTTATTCCTTACATAATAATTTGTATCACAATTGTCCAACATTTCTTTTCAAAACAATCATTGTCATGTTGAACGTCACATAATATTCAGAAAGCACATATCACTGATTCCTTGAGAGTTAACATTTTTTATGTATTAATTTTTGTGCATATAAGTTTTTTGTTTTTTTTTAGGAAAACTCGTTTGCATAATAGTGGAAAATGAATCGGAAGTGGCTGCTTTCAAGGACTTCAAAGATGACAGTGCTGCTGCACCTCCTCCGAAAGCAGCTGCACCTCCAGCTGCGGCAGCACCAGCACCGTCTCCCGTACCACCACCCCCAGCCGCAGCTGCTGCCACACCACCTCCAGCTGCCTCGACTGGAGGTAGAGTTTATGCTAGCCCAATGGCAAAAAGACTGGCGGAACAAAGAAATATCAGGCTTCAAGGTAATTCCTCATTATGTTTCAAATAATGAATGTCTCAATAATTCTTGATCAATTTGAATCCTGGTATTTCTAAACCCTGTATTTTTAAACAGGCAACTCCACTGAATTATTTTGTTGGAGTAAACTATGTCTTTTTTGGTTCCTTGCTTCTTCCATTTTGAACAAAATAGTAGTGTGGGAGAAACTGACAAACAATTTCAACAAATCTGAATAGACTTATTATTTATTGTATCTTTTTAGGGTTGGAAAGGAACTAAAAATAAGTTATGGCATTTTTTTCCGACATATTAATGATAATAAATGTGTCGTTAGAAAATCAGAGGATATTTCCAGAGATATACAAGAAAAATTGAGAAAAAAAACTCCCACATATTTATTTAATTTAAATAGTAATCAGTACTATTTTATTATATAATATTTACTTATAGACCTTTTTTCATCAAAGCAATATACTTTTATTGATATTGTCAGTAGAAAAAAGTAAACGCTTTACCATATATCACAGTAGAGAGAAGACATGCCGCCACCAGCTATCATGGTATTGTTAAGAGACTTCCATCGTGACTATAAGTGTCCAAAAGGGGCTTAGTAGCTCTGATGATCAGACTATAAACTCACAGACAACTATACTCATGTATTTAATGACACTATTTGAAAATACTATCAGAAGGGCTCATTCTGGAACTCTTGTTTCATAAATAATCTAATTATAATAATGATATTTATTCATTGATTAATAACAGAAAACAATTCATATTAGAATATATATCATTGATTCCATTTAAAAAACAAATATTTTCTGATCCGCATTGATTACCAATATTATATCATAAAGTCAATATTTTTAAATAGGTTGATTGGATTTTGTAAAAGACTGTGTATCTACTGTTGAGACTATATCAAAAATGTTTTCTTCTAACATCTTTTGGGATACAGCCCAAGACTTTGACTGTTACCGTTCAATATGAAGTCTTACCGCTACATTATTGTCACACTGAGCTTCACCGTAAGTAGTGAGCATATCATGATATTCCCAAATGGAAAACAACAACAACATCGCAACAATAGTTTCAATTGACCGGTTCAAGGTATTATGTTAATACTAAACACTTATCTTCAACTGCACCCTTGGCTGCATGGCCGATGAATGTATCATTGAGTGAGGGGTTGCCACTTATTATTTTTGATATAAATTTTAATGTTCAATTATTGAAAAAATGGGCGGAAAATTTAAGATTTTTTTTGTTCTAAATGACGTATTTGACATCTTTTACCTTTTCAAGAGAAGCATTATTTTTGGGGACATCTTGTATAACACAAGACAGCAACTTAGTATAGTTGAGCAGTGCAAAGTTGCATCCCAAAAACATATTTTCAAGAATACAGAGTATTTAAAAAAGGTGTGGCAAGTCGACCTCTATTTTTGTTAATATTGAATACCCTTCAGATTTTTGCATATTTATAACCTCTTTTGGTGGGTATCCAACCTGTAAAATGGTAATTTGGGCTACTTAAAATTGGTAATTTGGGCTACTTAAAATTGGTCACTACATTTCAAAGGGTTAAATAACTCAAAATTTGAAATTTAATTGAAGTACCTTTATATCTGTGAATCTCCAATAATTGAAAAAACATTTGATTATTTTCTTGGATATTAACTTGAACTATTGATTTTCTGATGTTTCTAATTTTATCAATTTCATTCCATAACAGATTCACGAGAAAAGTTATATACCCAATAAATGGTAAATAAACATAACCTTTTAGAAAACAAAATTTCATGAACACAATCGTTTCAGTCTTCTTGAACTAGATTTCTTAGGGGCCATAGCTCAATTAAATTTTTTCCAGTCATTATAAGCGGCATTCCACCTCAAAACATGAAAAAAAAACTAATTTTGTCTCAGGTAAAGGAACTGGCCTGTTTGGATCCATAACTTCCTCTGATATTCCAGCCACCGGAGCCCAACCTGCAGTTGGTCATGCACCCTCTCCATCAGCTCCCTCCACATCACCTTATGTAGATATTCCAGTGACAGGGATGAGGGGAGCCATAGCTAAGAGATTGTTGCAATCCAAACAGAGTATTCCTCACTACTACTTATCGGTTGAAATTAACATGGATCAATTGATGGGGGTCAGATCCAAGTTCAACAAGAAATTGGAGAAGACTGGTGTTAAATTGAGTGTGAATGATTTCATCATCAAAGCTGTGGCACAAGCTAGTTTGAAGGTTAGTAATGGTATTGTCAAATGGAGGGAATTTATTTTGGGATGAGAATAATTTTGTGATTTAAAAATTGTGAATAAAAGTTTGATTTTCAGGTAAACTATATCCATTATGTTCTCAGGAATGGAAGATTATTCGTAATTACATAATATTCACAGTTGCACAAAAAATTGTGTGTTTAAGAGGTACACTATAGGGTATATGTATCAGGATTATCTTGCCTTGCCTCCGACAAACTCAACAATAATCTTTCCCTCAGTACGCTAAAAAGGTTTTTTTTTGCCTTGACATACAACTATTTCATCTTCTTGATAGCCACATATTTTTCGCTTAGACAAATCTTGCAAATTATTAGGTCAACCAAGACCTAGCAATTATTTCAATATATGTTCCAGCATAAACTATTTTTCATTACAGAACCCTTTTTCAAAGAATCGATTTTAGATATTATTCTTGTTAAATTTTTTTGTTTTTATTGTTAGGATGTTTTGCGCCCACTCTAAACTAAACAGGAAACGATAAAACAAACATACCTTCCTATTGCGAAAAGGTGTGGTGTAAACCAAGGTGAAAAAATCTGCTGAGTGATGAGACTGTTACTTCTTAATAGTGACAAATAGTAAGTGTTCATTCAGAAGTAACTCAAATATAAAGGTCAATTTGGCAACACGTAATATATTTGCCATCTTTCATATAATAAAGGTTTGATTTGTGAGATAATGATGAACAGTGTTTTAAGGGAGTGTTCATTTTTACACATTTAAATGGTAGTAGTTGTTAGTACTTCATCTACTTCAGTCCTTCTGTGTGTCTTTGAAATTCAGTAGTTCTATTTATAAAGTTGATCAAATAGTATAGAAAGTGAAAGAACAATGGAAAGTATTCCTGGTCTGAGTACAAGAAAGTGTCATCTCTGTCTCTGAAGTTTGAAATTGTATCACTACTCTTTTACTATACAGTGCTTTTCTTTAATGTCCCCCCCTTTTATTTTTTGAACGGGTCAACTCAAAAAATTGAAACTTGGGATAATGAAATTGATGCATGAATACTATATTTTGGAGTAAAATTGACAGATGAAACTTTCAAGATGGCAATTGGGCGCCATCTGGGAAAATAAATTAAATTGAAAGGGGGGTCTTGTGACACATCCTTTTGAAGCTCTTGGCGAATACTTCACAACCCTAGAATATAAAGTCAATATCTTCACCTACTACAAAATGGCGGAACATTTAATAATTGCCTGAATACATCGACATTTAACTTCATAATTTGAGGAAAGAAGCTGAGCTCAGTTCAGAAGATGCTCGAAATGGTTGCCTTGAACTGCTTGACATAAGAACAGCCTATACGATATTTCACGCCGAACATTTTCGAACACAGTAACGTCAATATTTCTACAAATATTTATTATTCTCTGCCGTATATCCAATATTGAAGCAGGTTCAGTTTCGTACACCTTTTGCTCCAAATAGCCCCATAAAAAAAGTCTACAGGTGTCAAATCTGGCGAGCGGGCTGGCCATTCCGTAGGACCTCGACGGCCAATCCAACGACCGGGGAAAGTATTATCCAAATAGTTTCTTACTTGTCCGTAGTAATGTGGTGGTGCTCCATCTTGTTGGAATACAATATCCATATCGAATTCATTAGGATTCGCTTCGACGATTTCGGTGATTAGAGGGTCAACAGTATTTTCCAGCATATTCAAATACAGTTCCCCTGTTAAATTTTGTTCAATGAATGGAGGTCCTACAATATGGTTTCCCAATATTCCTGCCCAGACATTAATTTTTTCTGGATATTGAGTATGAGTTTCCCGGAAAATGTGAGGGTTGGTGTCACTCCAATAACGGCAATTTTGTCTGTCTGTAGGAGGCCTTGCAAAGGTTGCCGTCATAATTTCGCAGAATTCTGTTCTTCGATCAGGGTCATCTTCAATTAACTGGTGTACCATTTTGATTTTGTATGGATGATACTTATTCCTTTTCAAAAGTCTCCACACAGTAGAAGGACACACCTCACAAACATTCGCGATGGAGGAAGTAGACTGTTGAGGATTTACTATCATCTCACCAATTATTTGAACTTGCTGTTCTTCCAGAATGGACGGATGACCTGGGGGCTTTTTGTTCTGTACACTACTGGTAGTTGTAAATTCGATTACAAATTCCCTTAAATATTTTCTACAGATAGGACGATTCGGGAAACGATCATTAATTTTTTTTTCGGTTTCATGAAAGTTACGCGTCGCACCGTAAATAAAAATCGTTTCGATTTTTTCTTATAATGGACGAGAATTGACCATTTCAGAGATAGTTCACCTGGTACCTATTTACTAGTAAAACCGAAAATTAAATGAGAATATTTTAACTGAACAATGATGTTCGTTGTTGTACTGACATTTCTTGTCAATTTTTGTTTAAACAAAAAATAACCTATCAAACGTTATCGGGTTGTTGGGATTGCCATATGGCGGAGAAAACAAATATTTCTAGATGTATCGATATTAATTTGTTTATATGCAGGTAATTATTGAATGTTCCGCCATTTTTTAGTAGGTGAAGATATTGACTTTATATTCTAGAGTTGTGAAGTATTCGTCAGGAGCTTCAAAAGGATGTGTCACACGACCCCCTTTCAATATTTTTTTTCCAGATGGCGCCCAGTTGCCATCTTGAAAGTTTTATCTGTCAATTTTACTTCAAAATATAGTATTCATGCATCAATTTCATTATCCCAAGTTTCAATTTTTTGAGTTGACCCGTTCAAAAAATAAAAGGGGGGTGATATTAAAGAAAAGCACTGTATATATACTACAAACGTTTATTAAGAGTAAAAAGAGGTCACAATTGTATGAGGATAATAGCAAATAAATACATATAATATAATAAGAGGTGAATCTGTTCAAGAACACTGATTTGGAATGTCCAGTTGCTCGTAGAAGAGGATTAATGCTTTTTCACTTACGAGTGTTTTTGATAACATCGGTGATACTATAGAGTCATTGTACTCGTGCCATGTGTCTACAGAAAGCCGTGTAGTGACCTCTTTAAGTTGTTCCACTATGGTTGGAGAGAGCATACAATTTGTACCGATATGGAACTATATTATCTGCTGCATTATTGCTCATATCCAGTCCTTCAAGATGAAAGTCAATGATATTTAGTTTTCTCTCGAATCTATCCTTTGGTGAAAATATAATGGGAAATTGTTGTATTGATAATGACTTGGTGCATTTTCTCCTTTCCTTACATTCAGAGCATGTTGGTTTCTCGTCAGCACCCAAAATTTCTTCCGTGGTAAATGAGTCTAAACATTGTGACAGATTCAGCTGGACAGTATTCGGGAGTGAAATATTCCAGAAGTGGTCGAAAGTGTCAGAACAATGATTACAGAACGTACATCTTGAGGTTGATTTCAATTCAATTCAAACCAATCTATAATTTTCGAGTCTTCCCTTTTTAGTTATCTTGAAAAGGACTCTTGTGCTTTTTCAGAATCGCCCAATTTTTCATCAATTTCTGTCAATATAATATTTGACTTCTCGATGATTCTGTTAACATCTTGTGAAGACCTTCCAATAAGTATTTTAGGAATTCCTGGGCCATCCTGTTGAGCATATCCCATAAAAATTGGTGTGAATCTTTGAAAATGGCTTTTGAAAGAAACTTTATCCACAACTCTATTAGAACAATCATCCCACCAATGATCTTTTATTAATTCCACAAATGATTTTATTAAATCCCCCTTCATAGTTGATATATTAGTGTTGATATCTCTCATTTATTCGTCTTTCATCCGATACTCGAGGCAAACATTTGGTATTTGATAAACATTGAATTATGTAGCTTGAGAAGCTTCAAATCAGCTCTATATAATTATCTCATACAAAATGCTTTTTGCTCTGTTGAGGAATTTCTACTATCCCAATAATTTCTTAATATACCCATTTCCTGGAGTATTTTATCTGATCAATTTTATATTTTTTATCTATATTTGATATTATCAATAATCAAATTTTAAATATATTTTAAATTGTTTGTGTGTTCTGACTAGTCTGATAAAATTTTATAAATGTATGTACTACAGTTGTAGAATTTTCAATGATGAATAAATTTCTTTCTTTCTTCTTTCTTATGCTAATCATGAAGCAGGTGTTGCCAATGTTTTTCAACCCATTTTAAGTCCGGGAATTTGGGCGATTTCATGCACAAGTGAACTGATGGTGTTATTGTTGTTATAGCTGCATACATCACTAATGCTGACTTCATACGAATGAAACGATGCGATAGGAGGCTGTTTGATATCAATTTCATGGAACTTTTCATCAGTATTATATTTCTCTTTGATTTATCAAGGCATTCTCGTGTTTAAATAGTAGGTTTTTGAAGGTGTAAGAAAATGTTATCCAGTTTTTGGGATAAGGAAGTGTACCCATAACTGATGTGGCGTTTCCTCTCTGAATTGCCATACTAATGCGTTGAATCAGAAAAGCATATGATCTAGAAGCATTAGTATATTTTATAATTTTTTTGCCAATTTCTTCTAGAAGCTCCTGGGCTTGAGATCCAAACACTCCAAATGTTTCAATTGCCACTGGATAGAATGAATACAATTCTTCTATATTTGAATAATTTCGAAATTTCAATTTCTCAGCATAAATAACTGCAGCACCTTTCTTATTTGAAGTCATTATAAGAAGGGAGGCTGTAACAGTATCTACGCATGTGAAATCCCAAACCAAAGGCTTCCCGTCATTCTATGCATATTCTTGGTTTTTTATCTTTATAAGACTTCCTACAATATCAGAATAATAATAATTTTCACAAAACTTCCGGTTTTTCTGGAAATGCCAGTAACTATGTTTTTTCAAATGGAATACCCTGTATATTTTTACATATTCAAGTTCAACAGGTCAAAACAAGTCCAAACTTTATGTCAAATGTAATTTTTTTGAAACAATTGAAATTAAAATTGTTTTTTTTTATTTTACCTCGCGGATAAATGAGATTTGGTCAAGGCTATTCACAATGAGTCGCACATAACAGAAAAACATAGTTTTTTCTGAAAAATTATTTTTTGTGTCATTTATTGATGAATCAATTCAGTCCCATCACATTTTGATCAAAAATTTTTTTTTTTAAATGAAACCCCTGTGGGCCACCTACCTGTCTTTCTAGAATATTCATTAAGGAAAAGAATTACATATCATTTTTGTATTTCGGTGCAGTTACAAATTGTATACATTCAAAAATCTACAACTAGTTCATGAGTTTCCTTGCAGTTCGAATAATTTTTCAACTTAGTAAGCTGTGGAAAACAATATTTCTGAATCTTGTCAACTAATTGTGTTTCGCTGTCATCTTTCATCTCAACTCTCGAAAATTAGTTAATTTCCGAGAATTAGTTTAGTAGAAATGTAAAATCAAAATTATAGGTTTACAAGAAGTGAACAGGTTGATATGTTATTAATTTACGGGGAATGTCTTTAAAACAGTGTCGCCGCTTGTCAGTTATACGCTGAACGATACCGACACAGAAAAGAACCCAACAATGGAGAAGATGATCGTAAGTGAGGAGGCAGAAATGAACGTTTTGCTTATGTTGATTTTGATCCAACTGCTTCAACGCGGGAATTGGAATACCAATGTAAGTCGAGAAAACGCTAGAAGAATTTTTAAAAAACACCATTATCGTGCTTATAAGTATAACTTACACAATTAGTTGACAAGATTCAGAAATGTTGTTTTCCACAGCTTACTAAGTTGAAAAATT
The DNA here is from genome assembly GCA_018342105.1 of Gonioctena quinquepunctata. Lineage (NCBI taxonomy): Eukaryota > Metazoa > Arthropoda > Insecta > Coleoptera > Chrysomelidae > Gonioctena > Gonioctena quinquepunctata. The sequence goes on from JAFIRS010000665.1 coordinate 155,155, forward strand.
ATTCGAACTGCAAGGAAACTCATGAACTAGTTGTAGATTTTTGAATTTATACAATTTGTTACTGCACCGAAATACTAAATGTAATTTTTTTCCTTAATGTATGTTCTAGAGAGACAGGTAGGTGGCCCATAGGGGTTCCATTTGAAAAAAAAATAATTTTTGATCAAAATGTGATGTGACTGAATTGATTAACCAGTGACACAAAAAATAATTTTTCCGAAAAAATTAAGTTTTTCTGTTATTTGCGACTCATTGTGAATAGCTTCGACCAAATCTCATTTATCCACGAGGTAAAATAAAAAAACAATTTTAATTTCAATTGTTTCAAAAAAATTACATTTGGCATAAGGTTTGGACTTGTTTTGACCTGTTGAACTTGAATATATAAAAATATACAGGGTGTTCCATTTGAAAAAACAAAGTTACTGGCATTTCCAGAAAAACCGGAAGTCCGCCATATTGGATTGTAGTGTGATCAAATCCGAAATGGTTGCTTATATAACTGTACCAAATTTCAGAAAAATCCGTTCATGAATGCAGAACTTACAGGGGTGGCCCGATATCCTGTGTCACCCGGTATATGTATGTGAGAATTGAGTCTGTGAAAGTACTAGTAAAGGAAGATTGTGGAATTGCAAATTTTTTAAATTATAAAAAAAAAACATTTACGAGCAGGAATCGAACCTGCGTCCTCTAGATCTTTAGTCTCACGCTCTACCAACTGAGCTATCAAAGACACAAGGTTCCATCTGCGTTTCGAGAGACCGCTTTTTCCTATAATTTAATGTTAGATGTTAGGATGGGTTTAAGAAGATAGAAAGGATCTCGAGCACTTGTCAGTGGCCATCAATATATATTCACAATTGACCACTAAGACACACTTGTATAGGCTCAGTTTAAACTTCAAGTGTCAGTTAAACTTTGGGTTAATGAATAAAGTTCGTTGTATAGGTGTCTGTAACTGTTATTCGTAGTTTTACTGTCAACAGATGGATGGGGGGCCAGTTAAACTTCAAGCTTCAGTTAAACACGTATGAGGATTGAAATACTGATGTTTTTCTTGTAACCTATAAATAATCATGAACAATAACGAAAATTCACGGACGGAGGAATGTGGAAAACACAAACAACTAGTCTTGATTGTAACTTGACTTGTCATTCTTGTCAGTACTGTCAATTTTCCTTCAAAACGGAAAAAATATTGATGAACCAATGTGATTTGAAGTTAGCTACAAATTCTGTAACAGGAGTAAGCCTCAATCTATGCATTTTTGTTAAAGTACCGTTATTATGAGGCCTTTTTCCTGTAAGTTCTGAGCTATCTAGTCCTTCAATAAGGAGACCATCTAAAGATTAACTCCGCCATCTTGGAGTTGCCATCTTCAATCTATGAATTTTAACTAAAAATCAATGATCTTCGACTAAATTCATAATCTTTGTTCCCAAAACCCCCGACATACCAATTTTGAATCGAATCGGGCCATAATTACAAAACTCGTCCGTCATCTTGAATTTGTGAATTTTGATAAATAATTCATAATCTCCGACCCCGAAAACCCCGACATACCAATTGTGAATAGAATCATACCATAAACACAGGGCATCTGATTTTATGAATTTTGAAGAAATAAAATAACTAATTAAAAAATATTTTTAAAGACAAGCTTATATGTAAGCCGTGTACTAAAACGTATAAAATAAGTTTCAAGTCATCGCTGACAATGATTTAATTATTTTTTGTTGAATTATTTGGTTTCAAAAAGCTTGTCGCGCGAACTGGAAGATATACAAGAAATATTGTAATTTTCATCGGTTTAAACTTGAGGTTAAATTACAGTTTAAACTATACTATAAACGTAACCTATACAACTGGCCCTTATAGGGATTTTTTTGATTTTGTTATTGCATTGAACTGTCCAATTCTGCCCATTTTAAATATATAGCCAAGTGTTATGTTGCGTACATTGCGTTTGTGTATAGCTAGATAATACGTGCATGGCTGTTAGGTATACCCCTACCAAGCGTCTTTGTTAGACTGCCAACTTCATACTGTCAAATTTTCGTTAGCTGTGTGCTTGCAACCTTTGTTGCCTGCTAAAATTTTACTCTCAACGCGTCAAAAGAAGTATAAATTCAAATATATGTTGAGGTAAAAAAGTGAACCTCTAGAAAAAAGTGAACAAAAAAATACCTGTAGACTGTGAATTTTATGAGAATAAAGAGAATGCTGGAACTATTTCAATTAAAATTGTCAAGAGATACTGTCAGGTGAAAACAAAACTACTAAAAATGACAAATATGTTATGTGCTTATGCTTTGTATCAAATTAACCAAATTTCATTTCAATACCTCCACAAAGATGGAAAAAAGTGGTTGCTAATAAATTTATTGACATTTGTCGCATTATTCTTTGTGATTTTCTGTCAAAAATAACTGTGCTCCCCAATTCATACAAGAACACATATTCTCAGGTTCCAGAAGCGAATTCATATTGGATGGATTCTGTGATTCGCCAATTCAAAAACGTAGACGTTAGTGTCGCAGTAGCCACGGACCGAGGCTTGATTACGCCTATTATTTTCGAAGCAAATAACAAAGGAGTAGTCGAAATTAACAAAACAATTAAAGCTCTAGCAACTAAGGCACGTGAGGGAAAACTGCAACCCCAAGAGTTCCAAGGAGGTACCATCAGTGTGTCGAATTTGGGAATGTTTGGAGTGCATAACTTCTGTGCTATTATCAATCCTCCTCAAAGTTGTATTCTGGCGATAGGAACTACTACTGAAAGATTAGTTTCTGATTCAGATGCAGAAAAAGGGTGAGTGCTTTTTAGTGGAAATATAGTATTTTGAATATTATACAACATATGAATTGTTTTTAAATTTTCATTAAGTTTTCTTTTGATTTTTGGAATGTTTAAATATTGGAACTGGGTTCTATAGATTCAAGAGATAAATAACAATGATTTTGACTAATTAGTGTCATTTCAAGAAAAACATTAAAAAAATCAGTGTTCTTAACATTTTTCATTATTTTCTATCTGGATGGAAGAAAATGTTTGAATAAATGTAACTACTTTGATAGGTGAGGAAAAAATTGTTCTTCAGGTATTTTTTATCTACCGTACGGAAGTTTCAGTTCAGCTAAAAAATAACGATTCTGCAGTCTTTTTAACCAACGAAACCAAAAAGGAGGAGGTTCTCTAGTCGACGCGTATTTTTTTTTTTTATGTATGATCACGCATAACTTTTTACTGAGAGTCCGATTCCGATAATTCTTTTTTCAGTGGATAGGGTGTACTTCGAAGTTGGTCCCATTTGAATTTAAAAGATGAAATCCATCCCTAAGGGTAGCAAAATGAAGGATATTGATCACTCACCCTCTGAATTCTGGTCCGTTAACCGATTCTATCAGCTATAACTTTGTACTGGGATCTTCGATTTGGATGATTCTTCTTTTATCAGATAGGGTATACCTTATAGTTGATCATATTTGGATTTCGAATGGAATTATCCACCCTTACGGGTAGAAAAATAGGGAATAATTGATTTTTCACTTTTGAACATTGGCACACATATGTAGTTGACAATGACAGATCGCTAGTGTCATTATCACAATAAATATATTCTATGAGAGGATGGAATGATATACAAAGTAATGAAATAAACTAACCAGAACAACAAAAATAATTTATATTACAACAAATAGTAAAAGTAGATAATCATATTATTTAACTGGTAATAGTTGAAGTGAGGTGGGTAAGTAAGTATTTTGGAAGTAATCAAAAAACAAGTAGGTAGTAATTAGTAAATTTCAGCCACAAAAAATTGAAAAATAAAAACTTTTTAACAAAAAATTAAACCGACGAAATACGGAACTGAAAAGTAAAAAATAAAAAACTTTCTTAGTCTCAATAACTAAGCTCCTAAACTAATGTAAATAACTAATTTTGAGTCGGCGGAAACAATCAACGAAGATCTATAAATTACTTCAAAAAAATTATCAGAATGTCACCGCCCAACTCGATGCCATCATTTTACGCCTTACCTAATTCATTTGCTTGTTTTTTTGGCGCCGACTCAAAATTAGTTACTTACATTAGTTTAGGAGCTTAGTTATTGAGACTAAGAAGGTTTATTTTATGATGAATGAATTTTTGAGCCACCCTCATGAGATACATACATCTTTATATTTGACACATGTCAAAAGCAAATTCGATGCCATTTTATGATTTATTGTTTGCGGCTTCACCCGCAACTGTTTCCGTTTCCACATCGCTGCTTCCCTTGGTTGCAGATTGCCTTAGCTTTTCCATATTTATCGATTAAACTTTTCCTTTTTTTTTTTCAGATTTAAGACATCTGAATTTCTCACGGTGACTTTAAGTTGTGACCATAGGACAGTAGATGGAGCTGTAGGTGCACAGTGGCTCAAAGTTTTCAAGGAGAATCTAGAAGATCCAGTTTCTATGATTATTTAAGTTTTTTACAATTTAAAACAAAACCATCCCGATTTCCTCATTCATAAAATATTATTTATTTATGCTGCCAATGGCCAAAACAGCCCAAGTGACCAATACTCACAGAAATGGGGTTCTTAGGCCGGGTTCTCACCTAAAGCAATGGGCAACGCAATTGCAATGGGACCTCAACTACAGTTGAGTTGCTCTTCTGTAGCAGAAAAGACACTAATTAGCGCAAAGCTATGATTGTTGAAGAAAGACTTCTTGTCACGAAATTCAAAGTCTTTGACGTCTAGTCGGCCATGACACAGCAGTTCTTTGCAACTGTTGACTGCAACTGGCGATGCGGTATGTAGCACAGCCGGCAACCAATGGGCAACTGGTTGAGTTGCCTTTTAGTAGGTGGAAACCTGTGCATTTAAACATCAGCACCGAGTTGCTTGTGGTCGCAGCGTTGCTTGTGGTCGCCAATTGCTTTTGGTAAGAACATGGCCTTGGGTTGTATTCACATGTTTGGACTTGGAGAGTTAGCGAGGATATTTTATTGGTAACTGGAGTTACTATAACTCTTTGTGATTTTTATGTTTTTACATCCATTATTGTTATGTAGCCATTATATACTATTTTTTTCACAACTAGGCTGACATCTGGAAAATGATGGAATGTTTCATTTGCATTTTTCAGATAGAGATAGGATCATCATTTGATGAAGATTTTGGAATTGTTTTTGTTGTTGATAAAAGTCACTAATTCAGTAGGTTATGATTGACCTTAATTTATGATGAACAGTATTGTTATACTCCTTCCAGTGCCAAAAATATCTGTTGTGGACAATTGAAATAATTTACTCCATCGGCTAATTGTTAACTTTTGCAACTAGTTGTTTCCATTTTATTGTTAAAGACATACCTTTTTTCCTAATGAATATACTTCAGATAAGTTATTGTAAAAAAGTGAAATGTACATTTAAGATCAGATGTTCTTAGTTGTGTTCAAATTGCATTTAAAAAAAATCAACTATCAATTATTTTCATTGGTTTATCTATTAAAATATTTTTTAAATTTTGTTCTCTTGAAATTTTGAAAAATGTATTCATTGACTTGTTATGCTTCAGATGTTTTATGTAATGTAAATATGATATAGGTATTTAATAAATTATATTGCAAATATGAGCTGAAAAAGCTGGTCTTCTTTTATCTGAAAATAACTTTTTTTTGGTGGGGTGGAAACCCTCATGGGCACTGATTGCTTCACTAGTGTCGGATTTCTACCGACTAAAACTACCCCTCGCCCTCTCTCGCTCCAGACTTTAGCCTTTTCTTGTACCTCTGATTTCTGCCTTGCCTTTGCGTGGTTTGACCGCAGTCTTAGAGTTGCCTGTTCTGGTGTTGTCTTTCCTCCTCTTTATTTTTCATTATTGTACTTCTTCTTCGCACAAGGTGGGCTGGTTCCGAAGAACCCCGTACACGTTGGCCTCTCTATTTGGGCCCATTGTGCGCCCACTTGTTCTGAGACGCTCCATTTCAAAACCTCGCTGAACTCCTTGCGTCCTCTGGGTTCAGAATTATGCTCCCAAGGTTGATCTCCCTCTGGTGCACCAAAGCTGGGCACTCAGTGAGGATGTGCGACGATGTCTCGTCATCTTCCAGGCACCATCTACATAGGGGATCATCTGTGATTCCGAGGAGCTCCATGTGCCTGTTCAGGTGATTATGTCCCGTTAGGAGCCCAGTCACAGTCTTGATGTCCCCTCTGTTAAGTGACAGGATCTTTTTAGACGTTTTTTTCCTTGGCTCCTTTATGTGGAGCTTTGATTGCCTCATGCCTGGCGCATCTTGCCATGTTTTAAGGAACTGCTTTTGTATCAGTTCCTGCATATTTGAGATTGCCAGGCTGCTGGGTTATTTGTACTTAAGCTATTGCTAACAGTGCTCCACATCGTGGTGTTTCTAGTCATTATTTAAAACAAAGGTTATGCTTTTCACTACCAACAGGCCACAGTTTGAAAAACCGACAGAAATATGATTAGAAAACGCCGCTATTAGTAAATCAGGAAATGTAAAATTCTTAGGTCTGAAAATTGATGACTTTTTGTGTTGGGATCATCATGTAAGGTACATAACTACCAAACTGAATTCAGCATGCTATAGTAATTTCAAAATATACAAACTACTGCACTATAAAAACTGTATATCACGCAACCATATAATCAGATATGGAATAATCTTTTTATTATTCAAAAAAGAACATTGAGAATCCTTTGGAACAAAAAAATTTGGGGTAAATTTAAAGGCAGTAGTTTACTAACTTTTTATAATATATTCATTCAGGAATGCCTATTATATTTTTTTAAAAATAAGGAACATTTTGATCATCTGAAACCTCAGGAAATTTACAGCACAAGAAATAACTTCTATAATTATCCCCATCACAAACTAGCAGCCACAGAAAAAAGCATGCTAGCCAATTGCTTGATATTTTACAATAAACTCCCAGCTGAAATAAGAACTATTGATAAACTGTCATTGTTCAAGAAAAAAATTTTCAAACTGCTTGTGGAAATTGAACCTTATTCACTCTATGATTACTTGTCATTTAATTTAACCCAGTAAATCAAAATGTACCTGACCATTGTTTCAATTAATATGCTCTATGTAACCTGTTATATATTGTGATATTCCTTGAAATAAAATGTTGTTTATTATTATTATTATTATTATTTCTGTTATATTTTCGGCGTTTATGCTTTCTCCTAGCACGATCTCTAACTCGCGCCTTTTGCTGTGCCATCTATTGCATTCAAATATCATGCGCTCGGCTTTGTCTGACATTCTGCAATATATGCATATATCGTCCTCGGTTTTTCGGATTTTTTTGGTATAAGCATGAAAGGATCCATGGCCAGGGAACTGTGTTGTGTGGAAATTCAGGTTTCTGAATTTGCAATTTGGCCCATGTTTTACATCCGGTATCAATCGTTTTGTCCACTGTGCCACCGCTTGGGTTTCATCCCACCTGGTCTGCCAGTTTCTTAGCGTCACTGTCTATTCTATTTCCGCATTTTGCCTTCTATCTCCAATGCTCCGGCGTATCCCTGCTCTCTCTTCCACTAAAAGCTTTATTGGGGGGACCCCGGCTAGTACACAGGTTTCCTATAGTGATACCGTCCTGTATGCTGCAATCGTTCTTATGAGCATTTTCCGTTGTAGTTTGCTCATCATGTTTTTATACTTCTTCACCTTTATGACCTCCCAGACTGACGCCCCGTACAGCAAGACTGATTGCACCATTTCACTTTCGCGATGTGTCTACGTTGCTAGAGTTTGGGAGAAGATGGGTAAGGGCCGTAACTGATTTTCCCTAAACATTACTCTGTCATCTAGCCAGCTGCCCAGGTATTTGACACATTTGCTAGGACGGATGACTGTGTCTCTTACTCGGAATGTCACGTCTACTCTGTTCCTGGGTTAGGATTATCGACTCGGTCTTTTGTGCGGCTATCTTGAGGTCGTTTCTATCCATCCAGGATATGATTTTTTTATGCTGAAGTTTCCCTTTTCCATGGGTTGGTTTTATTTTGATTTAATGATTAAGGCTAGGTTGTCCGCGTAGGCCACTGTCGAACATCCAGTTGGGAGTTTCAGCCGTAATACTTGGTCGTATAGTATGTTCCACAGGGTCGGACTGAGGCCTGATCCCTGTGGAACTCCTTGGGTCATACTGATGTGGTGTTCTCTGCTGATTTGGAGGCGACTCCCTTGGAAATAGCTCTCTACAAGCTTGATCAGATAGGCGCTAATTCCGATGTTTTTAGGTCTGTTTAGGATGTGAAAATAGACTACTCAAACGGGTATGGGAGTCAACAGATGGGAGGTCGTACATTTCTCAAATGAATATGCAAAGGAAAGGATAGGCGGAGTTTTGAGCGAAAATCAGAACCACTTGTAACATTGATGCAAGATTGGCATCACATTCACTAGGTCTTCAATACATTTTTGTCGAAGAAAATCTTATTCACGCTTCATCAATCATTAGGAAAACCAGAAGAATTGGGAAACACATTTTCTAGAAGCAATCTCACATTGCAAAGATGGAAAATTTTAAGAAACATTTCTTTTGGAGTGGCACTTTGAAATAAGTGTTTTTTGACATTTATAATCTGTCATGGGGTTTGATAGATTGATTTGTTTGAAAATATGATATTCAAATCTTTCTCAAGAGCTTCATAGTTGTAATCGTGATAATTTATCTCAAAGGCGATGTATCTTAGGAATACATGTTGGACTTTTTCCAATTTGTGTACATGGGTGATGAGGAGACCAGTCGCAAGCAGCATATTCTAAGTGAGGGCGGACTAGTGAGCAGTAGAGCGACTTGATGGGGTGAATCGATGTAAAGTCTTGAGAGTATCTTTTGATAAAACCGAGCATTTTGAGAGCCTTAGAGGATATGTGTCAATTGTAAATGAGGTCAGAGTTTAAGAGGATGCCCAAGTCTTTTATGTTTTGTACTGATTGAACATTTGACTCGTTGATCTTGTATTGATGGGAAATTTTATTTTGTGATCTTTTGAAGGATATTGCGAAGCACTTAGCAGAGTTCAGATCCATGCAGTTTGCGGTGCACCAGTCTAACAAGTCGTTTAGGTCAGATTGTAGTTCGTGGCAGTCTATGTCATTTTTAACAATGGAATATAGCTTTAGGTCGTCAGCAAATAAGACGAACTTCGAGTGGTGAAAGCACTCGTGGATGTCGTTTATTAATATGTTAAATAAATAAATTCTCAAATTGTTTGTGCGTTTGCTGCTATTATGCACTTTTCTCTGATATTATATTGATATGAAAACGCAAGATAAAATTGAATTTTTTGACTGATATGTCAAGTTTTTATTGAAGTGTATTTTCACAGTGTGTTTCTGAGAGGGTTGCTTAGCTAATACGATAAAATTGAAAACAACAAATTACATGGCCAATTTGGTGTAAAATGCAAACAAAAGATAAATTATAAAAAAAATGAAATAAATATAATTCGGGCGTGAACATGCCCCCAGCCTTGAAAGATAAAAGTCTTTTAAAAAATCTTCATTCAAGATCTGTTGATTGGTAACGGACAAATGGAGGATACTGCTCTTCGTAATATGCCTAGGGAAGTCTGGATAGAAACCACTCTTATTATGCCATCTTCGCCGGGATGCGTATCGATGACTCGTCCTAACTTCCAGGAAAATGGTGGAAGGTTGTGGTCCTTGATTAGGACAAAAATGCCCTTGGTTACTTGGGGTCCCATTTTCTTCCATTTCTGGCGTTGTTGGAGCTCTCCGATGTACTCCTTGGACCATCTAGTCCAAATATCTTGTAGGTATTGCTGCAACCTTTGAAAACGATCTAACCGATTCTCCTTGAGGTCACGTAGATCAGGATCGGGTATAGCTGCAGGGGTCGACCGATCAAAAAGTGAGAAGGGGTGATGGGATTCAGGTCAGAGGAGAGAGGGGAGAGAGGACGAGAGTTTAAAATTGCTTCAGTCTGTAATAGAACCGTTTGAAAATCTTCGTACACAAGATTTGCACCACCAATTACTCTTTTTAAATGAGCCTTCATAGATTTTACCCCAGCTTCCCATAAACCACCAAAGTGTGGTGAATTTGCTGGACTAAACTTCCAATCAATTCCTTCATTGGCAAGAGAAGAAGCTATAGATTCACTTTTGTTTTTGAGAAAGGTGGTTAGAATTTCAATCTTATTTTTTGCTTGGTTTTCCTCTTCGAGCACTGAAACGGCGCAATGCAGCTATAAAAGCATCCTTTGTTAGGTCAGTGGCGACTTCTAAATGGACGGCCTTGGTTGTGAAGCAAATGAATAAACACACCCAAGCCTTGTAAGTCTTACCTCCGCGACCTCGACGCTCCTTGAGAATAAAAGGACCGGCATAATCCACCCCACTTATAGAAAATGGAGGCGAAGGACTCAATCTCTCCTTTAGGATTTCACCCATGAGAGGATGAATTGTAGTTGCCTTAAATCGACAACATTTCACACACTGGTGAACAACTTTTCGAGCTGCATTTCTACCAGAAATGACCCAAAACCGTTCTCTCACAGAAGCCAATAGTTGCTGTGGTCCAGCATGAAATAGCATTTGATGCTCCTCACGAAATATTAAAGTTGTGAGGTGGTCCTTTGCAGGAAGTAAAATGGGATGTCGCTTATCATAATCAAAATTTGAACGACTAAGCCTACCACCTACTCTAATTATTTTATTTTCATCCAAAATGGATTAAGGTTGAGAATTTTGTATTGGATCTATGGGTTTATTTTGCTTGAATGAGAACAGTTCTGAAGGGAAATGCCTTGACTGTACAATTTGTATCAGAAGTTGAAGAGAAAGTTGTATTTCTCCTGATTGCAAAGGGCCAAGCGTTCTAAGTTCCTTTGGACTGGAAAGGTTATGTTTGAATCTCAAACAATATGCTGTACATCTTTTCAAGCGTATTAAACTCGAAAAATTAGTGATTGGAAAATCATTGTAAAGAGTAGTGAGAATGCTTGTTTGAGTGCATGATTTGAATTCAGGCAAATTGGAATTTGAAGGTAATTCTGAAATTGGCCATTCGGAAGAATCTTTTGAGAGCCACTGTGGTCCGTGCCACCAAAGGTCATGCGAAATTAGACGCCCTGGATTAACTCCCCGAGAAAGTAAATCGGCGGGATTGTCCTCCCCACGAACATGTCTCCAGGTGCAGCTATGTTTTGGACTGAATTTCAACAACTTGATTTGCCACGAAGGTTTTAAGCATACTTGGAGATGTGTTTAACCATCCTAGCACCACAGTTGAGTCAGACCAGTAACAAATTTGATCAATTTGCAATGTTAGGGATTTGACAACCTTATCTAATAAACGTGCCAATGTCAATGCACCCAAAGCTCAAGTTTTGGAGTGGTCAACAATTTTAGGGGTGCTACCTTAGCCTTTGCACATAACAAGTTGACAGAGATTTCTCCATTGAAGTTGATACTGCGAATAAATATACATGAACCATAGGCATCGTTTGAGGCATCACAGAATGCATGCATTTCAATGCGAATTGGATCGATGCATTTGACATGCCTGGGAATTTGAATTTCATTTATCTGACCCAGTTCATCTCTAAATTTCAACCACTGAGTATGTATACACAAAGGTACTGACTCATCCCAAGATAGTTTTTCCTGCCATAACTTCTGTAGAATTATTTTTGCGACAATTGTACATGCGCTCAAAATACCCAAGGGATCATATAATTGTGCAATACTTGATAATATTGCTCGCTTGGTGATATTTTTCATTGATTTAATTTCAGGACTATGAAATAAAAGAAAATCATTTTTTGATGACCATAACAAACCCAAAGTTTTCATGCTCTCATGTGAGCCGAGTTGTAACACGTGTAAAGGGGATGTCGAAGTTTCAACATGCTGGAGAACGAGAGGGTCGTTTGAAACCCACTTTCGTAAATCAAAACAGCCAAGAGATAGAATATCAAAGACCTGTTTTACTATGACAGCAAGTTGATCTAATGAGTCATGAGACGTCAAAAGATCATCTACATACATATCTCTCAAAATGACCTCAGAAGCTTCTGAAAAAGAATGCTTGTTCTGATGTGCCAATTCTTGAACGCATCGAATCGCTAAGAAACTAGCTGATGATGTCCCATAACTGACAGTATTGAGTTGAAATACATCAAGTGGTTCGGTAGGAGAACTTCTCCACAATATTTGCTGAAGTGACCGCTGACTAGATTCAACCATAATTTGTCTATACATTTTGCAGATGTCGGCGGAAGCTACATACCTACATTGTCTGAAACGGAGTAGTATTGACAGCAAATCATTTTGAATTTGAGGACCGACCATTTGTATATCATTAACTGACCAACCTGAGGTAGTAGGACATGAGCCGTCAAATATAACCCTAAGCTTTGTAGTTAAACTATTCTCCTTGAGAACTCCATGATGCGGAAGAAAGTATTCGATTTCCTGAGGATCTGAAAAATCCTTTTTTGTCATATGACCTAAATGCTCATACTCATTTGAAAATGAAACATACATTTCCCGAAGTTTCTCATTTGATTGCAATTTGCGCTCTAAATTGTAAAAACGTTTTAATGCTTGGGATTTTGAATCACCTAGCTTGTTTACCGATTCCTTTAACGGTATGGATACAATAAAACGTCCTTCAGCATTCCTTTTGTGAGTGGAGGTAAAATGTTTTTCACAATCTAATTCTTCGCTAGAAAGGATTCTATCAACAGGACATTCTTCAATTTCCCAAAATCGAGATAATTGTTTTTGAACATCAATGTTCTTGGCAAGATTACAATGGGACTGATTATTGTAATTGAGAGTGAGTGGTCCAGCCACAATCCACCCAAATTTGGTTTTTTGCAAAATAGCTTGTGAACTGAGTTTTATTTGCCCAACAGCTAATACATGCCAGAACAGATCAGCTCCTATTAGTAAATCAATTTTCTTTGGAATATTGAAGTTTGGGTCGGCTAAATGAATATTTTGAGGAATTTTCAAAGATGGAATATCTATTAATGGTTGGGAATTTTGTCACAGATGCTATCAACAATTAGGCATGACAATGTAGCTGAAAACCCATTGTTAGTTGACTGAATTTGAATGTCACATTTTTCTTTTATATTTGAAGATGCTTGTGTAATACCTATGATGGTCATGTTGATTTTTTTCTTTTGAACGCCTATCAATCGTTGAAAACTGCTTGAAATGAAATTTGATTGAGACGCGGAATCTAATAGAGCAGTGCAACTTTGAATGTTTCCCGCCCTTGTTTTAACATTAACACGAATGGTAGACAAAAGAACTTGTGCTGAAACCGGCATTATACTAGTGCACGACAATTGAGAGTGAGCCTGTGATACGTGGGCATCTGAAGAAGTCTCTCTGTCTATGTGCAAAAGAGAATTATGCTTGCCTGAACATTTTTTGCAATTTGAGTAATTGCACGTTTCAACTTGATGTCCTGCATTTAGACAGTTGATGCACAACTTCAAGTACTTTACCTTTTCTATACGAGCATTGACAGAAAGCTTAAAAAATTTCGAACATGAATATATTTTATGAGAACCATGACACATGTGACATGGACGAGTTTGGGAATGCAAGATTTTTTGGGAATAGTTTTTGATATCTTTGGATTTGATATTTTTGCTAGAATAAGACTGCCGTGCTTCTAATTTCTCCAAAGTTCCAGCCTTGTCACGAAGAAAACTGAAAAATTCCTTTAATGTTGGAACGTCCTCTTTGCATTTGAATGTTTCCCAATCACGCAGAGTTATGGAATCTAGCTTACTTGTGAGCATAAAAATAAGAAGTATGTCCCAGTGTTCTGTAGGCTGACCCAACATTTTCAAACATCGTAAATGTTTTGATACATGATCACTCAAGTTTCTGAGATGCTCGGCTGATTCCTTGGAAAATTATTTTATATCCAAAAGAGCCTTTGTATGATTGTGAATTAATAGAGACTTATTATTGAACCTTTCGCAAAGTGAATCCCAAGCTACCTTGTAATTGAATGAAGAAATTTCTAGAGAGGAAATGAGTTTGGCAGCTTCTTTTTCTAATGAAGCTCTTAGATAATGAAATCGTTGTATATCATTAATACTTGAATTCTTATTTATTAAAGAATCAAAAGTGTCATGAAACTCCAACCACCCTTCATAATCTCCTGAAAATGTTGGAAACTTAATGATGGGAAGCTTTACATTGAGTGATGAGCTATCATTTGAGGTTAGACCATCCTGTATCGGTGAATGTGGTGATGGAAAACTGGGGTTCCACCATTTTTCGACAAATTCTGTGGCTTCTGAAATGGCAATAAAAAATGAATTTTCGAACTTCTCAGACTCCTGTAACTCCGATTCAGGATCATCTGATAAGTAGTTGATGGCACACTGAACCTCATGAAATTCGTTAAGAAGGTATTCTGTGCGTGACATTCGACTTTTCAATTCTGAAATTTTTATTTTGGAAGTGTCAGTTTCCGTTTTGTAATTTTGAAGAAATTTATTGAAAGATGAAAGTCGTGAATCAATGCTCATGCGTCTGAAATGTAACCTTTTCAATTCTTCCTTCTTTCCAAGTTCTTCAAGCTTTTTGTACAGATAAACGTGAATGACTGCAAATATGTGTAGTGCAAACCTGTATGAATAATGAGATCGAATTCTGAAGGTGAATTCTGACCACAATGCAATGAAATATTCTAATGAACTCGCGTGCAATTTTAAACCAAGTAAGGAAAGGTAAAACTGGAATAGACTCGCAGAATCTCGGCGATATACCCCTTTCTTCTGCTTCGGACCTCTCTTTCAACTGGCGAACTGGAGCGATGTTGTCACTGATATTCCATAAGTGATTACTGGTAATTAACACTTTATGCGACTAGAAGGACCAATGTTTGTGCGTTTGCTGCTATTATGCACTTTTCTCTGATATTATATTGATATGAAAACGCAAGATGAAATTGAATTTTTTGACTGATATGTCAAAATCTCCATTCAAAACCCGCTTTTTTTAACTGGTATGCATATAAAAACCACGGATGTTTGTAAGCCATTCTAACCTTGGTAGATTACTATTTGAAGACTTTTCAGGACACAGTTCTGCCCCTTCTTCCGTAAAAGAAATTGCTTAATAAGTTATTTGACAAACAATTGTTGAATATTGTCAATTTGACAAGTTAACATAATTTAATTTTATAATGTTTATTTTTTCCAACATGTCAGGTTTTTTCTTTTGTATTGAATAGGGTTATAACTCAAAGTTGGTCCCATTTAAATTTGAAAAAAAAACACCTCTGTTGAAAATTGGCATACTTATGTAGTTCTGATGACAGTGCAACATAATGGAGACATGGAGTTAATCTAATGATGGAGACGGAAGACAGTCGAGGGAACTCCTCAACAGTTTACAGCAGCTACCTCGTGTTTGGGCCTAACATTTGCTTGCAACTTTTTTTTTTTCATTAGTATATTCTTCCAAATATAGTGTTCTCATTCAAGCAGCATTGTTTGCAGGCATACCCATGTTGGTATAAAAAGATTGTTATTTTATAAGTACTTATATTATATAACAATTAATAGATAAAGTAGGTAGGTAATTATATTATATAACAGTTAATAGTTGAAGCAAGGTAGGTGAGTATTTTAAAAGTAATCAATCAAGGAGGTAGTAATTAGTACATTTTAGCAACAACAAAATTAAAAATAACTTTTTAACAAACAATTTAACTGACTAAAAAAGAAACTGAAAAGCGAAAAATAAAATAAACATTTTTTGTCTTAATTACTAAGCTCTTAAACTAATATAAGTAACTTACTTGTTACCAGAATGAAAACCAATACGACCGAAACTTCCCTCTCAAATCTACTGAAGGAAACCTTTCCGGAAGTAATTTGTGAGCAGATTAAATCCACACATCCTTCAATATATTCTTCTTTCAAAGATAGAATATTAGCAACTAACTTCAAAAAAGCCATGGAACCAAAAATATGGCCTCATGGATCTTATGTGATCCGTTTTTTATACCGCAGGAAAATAAAAGCGGACGCAATGAATTAAAATCAAGTTCAAACTCCGGTAAATCATATTCAGTTTGCCACATCAATGTTAGGAGCCTAAGGAATAAAACGGACCAGTTAGAACTTTTAGTAGAATCACTGAACTTTCCGGACATCATCTGTGTTTCAGAAACATGGTGCAAAAATGATGAAATTTTACCGATAACTGTGAAAGAGTATCAGTTAGCTGACTACTTTTGCAGAGACACCTGTATTGGTGGTGGAGTCGCAATTTTTGTACGAAATAATTATAATTTTAAGAGTATTAAAAAGCTGACTTTATTCACTGAATCACTGACGGAATTGATGACAAAAACATTAGATTCCAAATCTAATGCTTTAACATTTTTTTGTGGGGACTTCAATGTCAAATTTGACGATCCCAATTGTCAAGAAGCAAACTCTTTGTAGAATTTATTTCTATCATTTGGACTTCATAAAACAATTCATGAATATATACGTATTCAAAATAACCACAAATCCACAATTGATAATATTTTCAGCAGTGTAGATCTCAACGCAATTGATGCAGATGTTATTTATAGTGATATTTCAGACCATTTCATGCAGATTATTTCTCTATATTTAGAAATTAAGGAACAAAATGAGCCAATAGTATATAAACGTTTTTTCAACAAACAGGAAAATATAAGTAAATTCCAAAATGAACTTTCAAATATCGAATGGCCTTGTATACAGATCAATGATTCTTTTCAAAATAAATTTAACAGTTTTCTTAATACTTTTATGGATAACTTTCTATACTGTTTTCCTTTAGAAAAATATTCAGCAAACAAGAATAAGAGGGGGAAACCTTGGTTGTCTCCGGAAATAATTAATGAAGGTCGCTTATTGAGAAGTAAATTTAGAGAATATAAGATCTCCCAAAATGAAAATATTCATCACGAATATAAGAATCGGAAACGAGAACATGCTAAGAGAATTGCTGAATCAAAAAGAGCCTATAACAATAGTTTGTTTATGACATCAAATAATAAATCAAAAACGTCATGGCAAATAATAAAAAATGAAATAAATACAAACAAGGTCGCCAAGCTACCAGAGTTTTTTATTGACGATATGAACAAACAACTTTGCAATCCAAATGAGATCGCTGAAAGTTTTAATAATTTTTCAATCAACTCGATAAAAAAGCTAACGGAAAATATGCCCTTACCTGAAATTTCCAATGCTAGAATAAATGTTCAATCACTTTTTTTAGCTCCATACACAGAGGAGGTATATCACATTATAATATCAGTAACAAAAAAAAATTCCTCCGGTTCTGATAATATACCATGCTCTTTATTAAAACATGTGGCAACTTATATCGCTAGTCCTCTTCAGAAGGAAGTTTCCCTGATATTTTAAAAATGGCAATCATTCAACCAATTCATAAAAAAGGGGACATTCATGATATCTCTAATTATAGGGGGGTGGCATTGTTATCAGTATTCTCCAAAGTTTTTGAAAAAGCATTCTACCAGAGACTGGTGACATTTCTTGATAACAATACATTTTTAACCGACGAAACCAAAAAGGAGGAGGTTCTCTATTCGACCCATATATTTTATGTTTTTCCATCATATTTTTTTATGTATGATCACGCATAACTTTTTACTGAGGCGTCCGATTCCGATAATTCTTTTTTCAGTGGATAGGGTGTACTTCGAATTTGGTCCCATTTGAATTTAAAAGATGAAATCTACCCCTAAGGGTAGCGAAATGAAGGATATTGATCACTCACCCTCTGAATTCTGGTCCGTTAACCGATTCTATCAGGCATAACTTTGTACTGGGTTCTTTTTATAATAGATAGGGTATACCTTATATTTGGATTTCGAAAGGAATTAGCCACCCTTACGGGTAGAAAAATAGGGAATAATTGATTTTTCACTAGTGAACATTGGCACACACATACGTAGTCGACAATGACAGATCGCTACTGACATTATTCTTGTTCCGTCAAAATCAGTATATTTTATGAGAGGATGGAATGATATACAAAGTAATGAAATAAACTAACCAGAACAACGAAAATAATTTTTATTACAACAAATAGTAAAAGTAGATAATCATATTATTTAACTGGTAATAGTTGAAGTAAGAGTGGGTAAGTAAGTATTTTGGAAGTAATAAAGAAACAAGTAGGTAGTAATTGGTAGATTTTAGACAAAATTGAAAATAAAACTTTTAACAAAATCAAACCGACGAAATCGAACTGAAAGTAAAAAATAAAACTTACTAACAAAATTAAACCGACGAAAAATCAACTGAAAAGCAAAATTAAATAAACCTTCTTAGTCTAAATGATATTGGCTCCTAAACTAATTTAAGTAACTGATTTTGAGTCGGCGCCAAACAAACTACCAATTGAATTAGGTGAAGCGTAAAATGATGGCAGCGAGATGCGGCTGCTTTTGATGACTTCTTTCATAGATAATGATCTTCGATAATTGTTTGTTTGGCGCCGACTCAAAATCAGTTACTACATTAGTTAGAGCTCAATATCATTAAACAAGGTTTATTTTATTTTTTCTTTTCAGTTGATTTTGACGTTTAATTTTGTTGAAAAGTTTTATTTTTTACTTTCAGTTCCAATTCATCGGTTTAATTTGTTAAAAGTTTTATTTTCAATTTTATGCTAAAATCTACAATTATACCTACGTTTTGATTACTTCAAAATACTACCACTTCAACTATTACCAGTTAAATATTATGATTATCTACTTTTACTATTTGTTGTAATATAAATTATTCAGTCCCTTTCAATTCGGTTTTCGAAGTGGAATGTCTACCGATCAAGCAATCATAGCACTGTATAATGAAGTTCTTCAAAACTTAGATAAAAGTAGGTTTGCAGCCTGTCTTTTTTTCGATTTACAGAGAGCATTCGAAGTAATTAACATCGAACTCCTACTTCAAAAGTTGGAAAGCTATGGGATACGAGGAAATGCTTTACAGTGGCTTGAGGGATTTCTATCAAATCAAACGCAACGTGTTAGATTACGACTAAACGATATTTCGTATTACTCTGAAGTAGAAGCGGTAAGCAGTGGCGTCCCTCAGGAGAGTTTGCTGGAGCCTCTATTATTTATAATTTTTGTAAATGATATAACATACAAAAACATGTCTGGAACTCACATATCGTTATACGCAGATGACAGTTCTGTTACCTGCTCTGGGGAATCACTAGCAAACCTGAACAACACATGTACTGAGGCCGCAAATTATATCAATAATTATTGTCAAAAGAACAACCTTATATTGAATCAAAGCAAGACTGAATTAATCATGTTCTCCTTGAAGGATTCAAATAAAAGTTTTGTGATAAAATTACATGTTGAATCTATTGAACAAAAGCAAGTAATAAAATACTTGGGAGTCTTAATAGACTCTAAACTTTCATGGACGTATCAAATTGATAACGTTCTAAAAAGATTAGCGAGACATTGTTTTGTAATCTGGCAACTTCGATCAAGAATTGATCACAATCTCTTGAAATTGTACTATTATTCATACGTTTATTCAACCATGAATAATGGGATTCTTGCCTGTGGCAACAGTTCTAGGTCTAATGAAGTTTTTATTCAACAGAAAAAGATTGTACATAACATGATGTTCAAACCCAGGACGTTTTCCTGTCGCCAATTGTTTAAACAACTTGAGCTTTTAACATTCCCTTTTCTCTTCATTTATAATTGCATATTATATATAAAAAACAACCCAGCTATTCTCAACCAGTCTCGTGAAAATATAGTACACAACTTAAGGCAAAACTTCAATATCAATATACCATTCCATCGTTTGTCAACCGTAGCTAACAGTCCGTTGGTTTTGCCGATCAAATTATACAACCACTTACCCACTAGGCTTAAAATATTATCAAATGTGAACAAATTCAAATATGAAGTTTCCGGAATATATGTGTTGTAACCTGGTATAACCACCTACTCATGTACACTTTTATACAATGTCCTTTATATACTTCTTTATACACTGTTTTTTGTCTCTACTCTCTGTTTTTTATATACATTAGCATATATTATATACTATACTATTATATATTTATATTCTGTAAAGATTGTTTTTCAACAGATTATTTAAAATTGACCTGACAATATCCCTATACTTATACTTATGTATGTATAAGTCTGATTGGAAATAAAGAAATTGAATTGAACTAATTTTTTGTCGGCGCCAAATAGACAATCAAAGATCATTAAATTACTTTAAAGAAATAATCTAAATAAAATAACATAAAAATACAACGTGAAATCTCCAGCGATAAACAATATCATTCCAAAAGTGCGCTCTCTGCACGACTACTCGCAACAATGTGTGCCCGTTCGCTGATGCTAACTTCGGGAATGCTCGGCAATTTCCGCCGCTGCCGCGCATCCCGCTGTCATCAAATTACGCTTAACGTAATTAATTTGCTTGTTTGTCTGTTTGGCGCCGACTCAAAATTAATTAGTAACATTAGTTTAAGAGCTTAGTCATTATTTTTATTTTAGTTTACCCCATTATTTCTAAATGTTTATAAAATTTGACTATGTTTCTTCTACCATGGAAGAATTCCTAACAAGTGCGTAATCAAGTGGAGGGTGATGGAAGTCAATATTCCCCAAGAATGGATTTTGAAGATTATGTTATATTATCAATCTTTTTTATCAAACTTCAGTAACACCGGGATATAATTAAGTGAAATAATGATCATTCTCAAAATAATTTCTATTTCAAGCTCTAGCCTTGAGAGGTTTCAGTTCAATAATACAAAAGGGAATCTATAAAGAAATCGTTTTTTTTTTCTCAAAATATATTTTTTTATTTCGATTTTTGTTTTCAAAATTGTGAACGAAAAGTTGAAATTCACTTCACACTAGCCTCCATCACCCTTGTCACACTTCACCTCTTAATACTTATATTCTGCATTGGAGTCGTGATAATTCTAGTGATTATTTTTTGATATTTCTAGAAACCAATGGAAACTTTCAATTCAAATCATTCATGTACGTTTTGGCCAATCAAAACATCATTATAGTGAAAATTTTACCAAAATTGCCGAGGGAATAATTTGAGGTATTTTGTTTTATTGTCTGACAACGTATATGTCTAATTTGACGTCTGACATCAATGCGCATGAAAGGTGAGAAATGAATCAAAACCGGTTTAGTACATTGTATCATTGTGCGAGAAAATGTGTTTATGATCGTAATATAAAAAAATAATCTATAGAATACCGTACGAGAGTTCGATAAAGTAGAAAATAATTCTCCAGATTTCTTTCTCAAACTTGTTGCCATTTGGCAATAGCCACTCGAGCCCGTTGGGCTCCCGTGTCTATTGCCTGGCAACAAGTTTTCGAAAATCTGTCGAATTATTCTTACTCTCTTGTGATATTACAACTGATAGTTTTTTTTTCACAGAAATGTGAACATAATATTTTTTAATCTATAATTGACCAAAGAGGGAGAAAGGAATCTGAAGTTTAATAAAGTTGGTAAAAACTATTTTCAACATTTTATTCAGTTATACATCAACTTAGCTATATACAAAAATCATTCCAAATTCATAAAATATGAAGAGTAACTACTCCACTGCCCCAACAAACTGTACAACTCAATTCGAAATTCATCGTATTCATTACTTATGTTTGGACTTCTTCTTCTTTTTCTTACTCTTCTTATGCTTCCTTTTCTTCCGTTCTTTTTCACTTTCACTGGATTCAGATTCTGAAGATGAACTACTGCTGCTGCTACTTGTTTCCCTCTTCTTTCTTTTCTTATGTTTTTTGTGTTTTTTCTTTTTGCGTTCTTCCTCTGAACTGGAATCGGAATCCGATTCAGAAGTGGAACTATCAGATTCTTTCTTAGATACCTTTTTCTTCTCCTTATCATCATCGGAATGGGATTCGTCATAGTCTGGTTCAAAAGTGGCTTCATCAATAGTAGCTTTTCGTTTAGTTGCCACTTGGGGTTGTGGTTCATCTTTCTCCACTTTCTCCTTCAATTCATTGTCTTCCTTCTTTTTCAATTTCTCTTTCTTTGGTTTCTTTTCTTTCTTCTTATGTTTATCTTTCTTATCTTCACTTTCACTTCTCGAACGGGACCTCTTCCTTTTAGATTTCTTGTTTTCATCATCATGTTTGGATTTCTCTTCCTTCTTGCTTTTTTCCCTTTTACGATCATTATTTTTGTCATGTCTACTGTGATGTCTCGTGTCATTTCTGATTCTGCGTCTATCTCTACTATTTTCCCGTCTTCTTGATCTTGATCGTCTGTTTCTATTTCTGAATTCATCTACTTCAACTCGTCTTTCCCCAGCACTAAAGTTTCTCCCACTTTCACCCCTCTTACTAAATGGAGAAATAGTCCTTGATCTCCTGCTGAGGTTTATTACTTTATCTGTATCTTCCACTTTAACACCCAGTCTTTCTTTCGCCGATAACCTGACGGTAGGCTGTTGAACTGGATCATTTTTAACAACTCCAGATCCTATGGTAGCCTGCTATATTTGATTTTTTTCCGGTACTTTACCCCGGGGGTTTTTTTCGAATCTGATTTGTTGCTATCTTTGGGGCTAGTGACGCCATCCTCATCAACTTCCCATTTTGATTTTTCTGGAACTGGTGCTAATATATCACTTTTATCAATTTCCGTTTTCAGATCCATATCGGTTGTATGGAGTTTTCTAGTACATCTTTCCTTAAATTTGTTTCCCCTTCTTCCATCGTATCTTCAGGTTCATCTTCTTTTTGGTTGGAAATCATTTTCCAGTTTTCCGTAATTTTCCATTACTGCAGTATCAATGTCCTCAGTTGAAATTTCTCCGTACAAATCTGGTTTAGGTTCCTCTGGTTCTGGTGTATATTCTTTTCTTTCTTCTATAGAAATTCGTCGTACTTCTTGATCAATTTGTTTTAATTTTCCGTGTTCTCGTTTGTCAACATTTTCTTGGATCTTTTTCTTCTCTTGCTCCGGACGTTTTTCTTCTCTCAAAGTTTTCAACCCATTTTCTTCCTTAACACCCCAACCTCTTTTCTTCCTTGATAGCTTCCAACCTCTTTTCTTCCTTGAGTCTAGTTTCTCCCAACTCAAGTTCTTCCATTTCTCCTCGCTTCTTTTTAGTTGGCAGCTTTTTACCCAAGTTTTCATCCTCATCTGCATTCTTAGGAATGATTTGTTTGAATTCATCTTTTGGCTTCTTCTCCTTACCCTCCTTTTTGTGTTTATCTTTTTTATCCCGTTTCTTCTTCTTCTCCGATTCCTTTTTGTCCCTGTGCTTCTTTTTGTCTTTACTCTTCTTGGATCTTTCATCATCGGAGTGATCTCGATTTTTGTCCCTATCTTCTTTATCAGAAGAGTTTCGTCTTCGCCTCCTGGGTTTTTCTGGACTATTTTCATCTCTAGATTTAGATTTTATTTTTGGACTGGGATTCCTAGCTTTATCGGGTGTTCTACTTCGTTTCTCGTGCCTACGTTTTCTGTCGTTCGATTTATCGCTTTCTTTTCTATCTGATCGTTTTTCAGATGGAACAATTTCTCTATTTCCTTTAGGACTGCCCTTTCTCTCAGGATTGAATGGTGGTTCCTCTACACCTGGTGGTGCTATATCATCGTCAACACCAGGTGGTGCGATATCTTGGTACTGCCTTTGAGGTTGGATGTTGTGTATAGTTTGAGGAATAGGCTGATTGAAAGGGGGTTCTTTATTCATGAAAGGTGGTCCGTAGTCCCGAGGAGGACCCTGCCCAAACCTAAACAGACATGAAAAATAGTATTACAATTAAGTAAATTGACTGTCATATGAAAGTCATATATTCCATTTATGACCCGATTCACTTGGTTATTATTTGTGAGTAAGTTAAAAAAAAAACGTTAAGTATCAACAGACATTATAGATATCCATTGAGTCGAGTCACGCAAAACATTGAAAATTTATCAGTTTGAGGAAACCAACTTGTATAACTTTGTTGATTCTCTGCAGGTTCTCAGCTATACAAATATATAATTCTTCTTCATACAGCGATGGCTCCTAACTGAAACAGATACCTTATACACAAAATATTTTTCGAATAAAGGACACAAAACAAAACAAAAATCTTTATTAACTTGAATATTTACAGAACTAAGACCAATTCTCATAAAATCAACATTGGATTAAATAAATAAATAAATAAATTTATACCAAAAAAATAAAATTTGCATTTTTTCATGGGACGGTTGAAAATGAAAAGTTTTGCGACCAAACTACAAATCAACGCTTTATAATTTATTACAGAGGTTTGGTCGGTCTTAACTCGGATCAAATAACAGAGACTAGACGAGTAACACACATATTCCTGAAGGCAACATCTTTTCATAATTTCATTCAATTGACACGTCGCATTTTATAAGTTATATATTAACCTCATCAGTTCGATTTTGGTCGTTATAGTTACGATGTTGAAAAAAAAAAGAGTTGTAACCGTAGAAAATAGAATGAAACGTTTTAGCCAAAATAATTATATGTCCAGGTACTCAGTTCTCTTCGTTTAGGCTATTTTTTTTCCTGCTTAAATACTGTATTACATGTATATCTATGTGAATATATATGTATGTATGTATGTATGTGTGGAATGTATCTATGTATATGTATGTGTGCAAGCATTATATGTATGTCTTATTAAAAATTCTAATACGTTGTTATGTTTTAGTGTCGCATGAATGAATAAATGGGATATGACACGGACAGCGAAAGCTTTGTATTCTTTCTCTTTATTTGTTTGTGTCAGAGTACTATTACTTAATATTATGTCAAATTATTATTAGGATTATTAACTATTGTAGGTATTACTGATGCAAATAAATATTATTATTATTATTATAGTTGTTGTTTTAGAATCATGAAAAATTCCATTATTCAGCGGTTTTCTAACAAGAACAAATCGTTTTAGGTTATATTCCCAATGGTTTCCGTATTTTAATATTGTGGGTGAATAACCGAGATAAATTGAGTTGATTTGGCCGGGATGCTTTGTTATTCATCTGGTCTATGTTATTTGATTGAAGTCTGAAGTACATGTGAACAACAAAATATTCTATAAATAAACAAACCTTAAATCACGAAGTTGTGAGTTCCCTAAATCCTAGTTATATGAATCTATAAAGTTTTTGAATTATCATTCAGACATAGGAAGGTGGTGATGCATTTTTCATAAATCTTCATGAGGCGGATGTTACCATTTTATTATTGAAAGCAGAAACGATGATGCTTGCCATTATAATATCGCTGTTATTTCAGTTGTACATTGAAAAAAAGTGACGCATTTGCATCTCATTTCAAATGTTTTAGTCCACAGGACAGGCACACTTTTTAAAATTTATTACCACTCCTCTGTAACTTCGTGTGTGGCTTAATTTTAACCTGTCTGCCAACTTTTTCATGTACGAATTTTTTTTAAAAGGTATGACCAACAATTAATCTTGTAATTTATTGAAAAGGTAATGAAATGAAAAACGCGAAAAAAAAAATGTCCGACAAGAATGTTTTGTCCACCGCCTGTAAGTTGTTGAAATACCAACAAGCTGATTTTTTCAGGATTGCTTGATGAATATTTTGAAAATAAGACGGTGATATTGTCACACAAAATATATGCCATATTGTCTGTCCGACGCTCTCACAGTGATAAACCTTTCACTGATTACCAAGAATCAATTTTTTTGTTTATTTTTATTAACACGCTTTCATTAGCTTCACTTGTAACTAACAATGTGATCAAATCTTACAAGTTAAATTTGACCCACTTCTAGTTGTCCGATTAACGTGAAATTTGGCAGGTGTTCATAGTTCCCGTGACAATGCATTAGAGGAAAAAACAAAATGTGGAGGTTTTCAGGGTCGAAGATTATGAATTTTTTCTCAAAATTCATTAAATCAAAATGACGGCTCCAAGATGGCCGACGATCTCTGTGATTATGGTCCGATTCTATTCAAAATTGGTATGTGGGGTTTTCGGGGTCGGAGATTATGAATTATTTGTCAATATTCATAAATTTAAGATCGGCGGACGAGTTTTCTAATTATGGCTTTTATGAGCTTCATTTATAACTAACAAACAATGTAATCAAATCTTGGAAGTCAATTTTAATCTACTTCTAATTGTATCGAAATGAAACTTGGTATGTATATGTAGTTTGGATGACAATACTATGATTTGGTATCTTGATCTGATGATGGAGCCAGGAGGTGAATAGTGGAACTCTTCAGTGGCTTTTACCAATAAAATATGGTGAATGCACTGAGTCCGTTCTCAGCATATTCGCCAAAATTTAGTTATTAATAACTTCCATCTCATGTGGATGATCAATAGAAGAGTTTTTCTCCCGTAGTCTTTTTTAGTCTTCTGTAGCAATATGGACTAAAAAGTTAAGAATAAAATTATAGTTTGAAAAAACTAAAAAACAGGCATATATGGCAATAAGGACTAAAAAGTTGAAAATAATAAGAATAAAGTCATTGACAAAAAAAAATTATGTAAAAAAAGCGTGGGGTTATCACTCACTTTTCATATTGATATTAAGATAACTGATATCAAGCACCTCACGCTTTTTAACATAAAAGAAAGTTTTTTGGTCAATGACTTTATTCTTATTATGTTCAACTTTTTAGTCCTTATTGCCATAAATGCGTATTTTTTTTAGTATTTCAAACTATATTTTTTTTATATAGAACACACTGAAATTGTTGTCCGACAATATTACTTATGCACTAAATATGGAAAAAATATATTATTAAACATATATATTTCATATTAAACTTTGATTGTATAATTAATTATATTTCCTTCATTAAATAATTAATTTACTGTGCATACAGAATGTTATTGCGAAAACATTTATTTCTATTGTCGGACTAGCGACTAGCAACACGCTCTTCCACATGTGTGATTATTGTCCGAGTGGTAATCAGTGAAAGGGTTATCAGGAAAGTGACACTGACGATATGGAGCATACATTTTATCGGACAATGTTACCATCTGATTTAAAAAATATTTTTGAAACACCTGCTCTGAAAATTCAATTTTAGAGCGCTATGTATCATGTCGAAAGCCTTGGCTATACATTTTACTTTACCGCACTAGTGCACAGTATGCATTACTATAGAGTTTTAACTACTACTATGCTCCTGTAGTAACTTTAATTTTGCTCTCTATAACTCAATACGTGTCTGTATTTATATTTTTCTCTCAAACTGAACTTTCGAAGTAGGTTTAGCAAAAACTAATGCATGCTATTCGTGGACAAAGGATCGAATAGGACAATCGTGATCACATTCGCCTTAAGGTTTATATTACATTTACATGAGGATGAATCACGATACCACGATTATCAAATAATTCGCCTCTTAGTCCACTTGTTGCATAAATTACTATTATCAAACAATTCTGAAAAAAAAAACAGCTTGTTGGTAATAAATTATCATGTCGGTATTTCAACAAGTTACAAGGGGTGGATGCGACAAACGGCGCAACAATCTTGCCAGACAATTTATTTTTCGTGTTTGTCATTTCATTACCTTTTCAATAAATTAAAAATCAAAGTGTTGGACATACTTTTTTAAAGCACTGCCAGATTAATTCTTTTCGCGACTGCGAAATTGAAAACGCTGCATAACAATAATTTTCGTAGATAAAAGTATGCCTTGTCCCAGATGCTATTAAGTTAACTCATGGGAATTTGAAAGCAGATGTGTTTGTCTCTTCTTTAATGAATTTTATAAATAGTTTTTAGAGTATATACCTCAACTCATAATGTGTATCTAAGTTTGTCTATTCCATTAAATGAACACGGCATTCTGAAATTATTATTTGAAAAAAAAAAACAAGCGACGAACAAACGGATAACGTATATTTTCTGATAGAGAAATACTTCAAGTATACTATTTATCATTATGAATTGACTGATTAACAAATTATATGCCGAAATAAGTACCAGTCATCTGCCATTTTGCGGATTCGAATGGTTGAATACTTTCTCGGGTTCCTTTTCACGTATTGTGATATTTATTGGTCCTAAACATTTCTGATTTCACGACGTTTCGGAAAAATCACATTTGACACCTTTAGGAGATGTCTAGTTGTCAATCGAGTTTGAATCAACTAGACATCACCCGAATATGGCAAATGCGAGTGGCAGAAACGTAAACGAATATATATGTTGTCAATATATCAAGAATCATATATTCTGCCCATTGTTTGTTACTATATATATATATATATATGTATTATCAAAAGAAAAAGAGATATTTGTTTCAGTTACAGTGAGTTTCAAAAAGTTTGCACCACATGGGAAACTTTTTTATTTTCCATTGTCAGAAAATTGTATTCTTGATAAAAATTGGTGCATTACGGAAAACTTGCATTTGAATTGTCGAAATTCCAAATTTCTAAACGGTGTACAGGGGAGAACAAAAAATAGGAATTTTGATCGAAACTACCCTTATTTTCGACATTTCAATAAAGTTTATTTAGAAAAGTTGTAGAATTAGAAACAATATTCAGATTTGAAATCACAGCCACCTACGCAACAAAAATGTGTTTCCATTTTTTAATGGTTCTACCCTCATAAAAAGTACTAGTATCTCATATACAATTTAATTTTCCTCCAAAATTTAAAAACGTAATTAAATATTTAATTAATTAATATTAAACAATTAAATAATACAAATCTGTAAGTTTACGATCACTTTAATTATAGTTCTTAACTTAAAGGGTATCCTAATTTACGTATTAAACATAAACATTAAACATAACTTAATGTAACAGGGAATTATCCAGAACGGGGAATTGACTATTCGGTGCTTCTTGACAGTTTTGATGTAATTTTCCTGAATACACGTTTTTTGTTACTATTTCTTTTCTTCATAATTTGACGCACAATAATATTCTTTGTTCCTTGCTCTTACAAAAAATTAATTACCTCATACCACGTCTGAATTCCAGATATGAAATAACATTCTATTGCGAGGCTTCTCGAACCAATGTGATGCGTAGGTCGCCTGTGTCTTTGATGTGTTGGAATTTTAATCTGATTTGTGACCTGTGTGACTTAAATAGCAGTTCTCTAGAGCAGATTTTTTTCCTGTATAATTGATAGAACACAAAATGAATGATTGTTATCTGGATAATATGATTTAATTTAATTTGTTTTTTGTTATTTTAAGAATTTTCACTACTACTAACATGATTTAATTTAATTTGTTTTTTGTTATTTTAAGAATTTTCACTACTTTTCCTGTAATTGGGTGTATACCTGTTGGAAATAAAGATCTATCTATCTAACTATAAAGAATAATCAAATTACAAAAACGTTCAGAAACCTGAATAATTAATCATTGAATCCTTAAATTTCCACATGTATTCTTTCCATCGCCAAACATTTTATTGTTCGTGCACAAAATTCTTTATTGACATTCTTTTTAAAAGATTTCGGTATACAGACACAACACTCCCTGATAACATTTTCTAATTCAACGATATTTTGAAATAAAAAAAAAGGAGTGAGATCGAGATACCATGGATATATTGAGTATCTACCAATGCATTTTTTTACTCTCCAATTTGTCATCGAGATATTCTTTAATTAATGTCGTACTATGACACGATGCTCCGTCAAGCTGGAACCATAGCTGTTCTCTTTCTTGCTGTAAGAATTGATCAATAATTGACTCTATCTCAAACATGAAAAATGTAAGAACATTTCTCTGTTCATATTGTCACGGAACAAGAATGGACCAATTAATTTGTTTTAAAGGAATATTGGTTCATGCATTCTATTTTAAAATTCGTCGGCTCACCACCGGCAATTTTGCGAACTTACTACTCCATTGAGATGAAACTTGCCTCATCAGAAAACAACACATACTTTGCAAACTGTTGTCATGCCCCATAATTACAGAAAAACTTTCATTCCTAAGAAACAACACGATATTCCTTGATATAAACGTTATAGCCAGAAAACAAATTCAATAGGAAGAAAAATAAATCTCAAGTCAAATACGCGACAAAAAGCTGACAAGCCCATGCCCGTTAAAAACACTTCATCATCTGTTGAAACAAGGAAAGGCACTTGAGAATTCCTATAAAAAAATCACCCTTTTTTCGATAGAGCTATTAATAAATCACCTCCTAGTTACGCATATCTAAAAAAGTTCTTGGTAAACAAAGTCTCTATAAATTAATAATTGTTGTCAGCTCGCCTAATTGCCTTTCGAATACTAAATACCATAAATCTGTTTTTATATATTTTTGATGACAGAAACAAGCCATTAATTATTGAGCCGCTGACAAGGGGAAGATAACTAGTGTGGGAATGTAATTCGTGGATGAATCATGGATAGGGTCGAAGGATATAAAAGCGCGAGGCGATCGCCATCAAAAGCCAGTCATTACATAACAGTGCTCCGGTAATATGTTCCTCTCAAAAATGAGATTAGATTTCATTCGATCACAATATAGTGACATAAAGATGAGAAAAGTAAGAATATAGTCGTCAGGCAGTGAACTTAAGTAGCCATTAAGAGAAATTACAGTCAAATCAAGCTAATCCGAGTAATAACAGTAACCAAGTGAATTCACCAGTGAACCAGTATTTTTTTAATAATTACCTATTGTTTATCAACGCTTCAAGAACGAGATAAGTCAACGAAAACCCTCAAATCAAAAGTTCATGACCTCATAGAAAACCGTATCCATACAACGATAATCTAATATACAGTGCGAAGTAAAGAATCAAATAAATATTTTTCAGCGGGATTAATCCAAATAAAAATACAATTAAACTAATTAATTAATTAATTTTAACAATTGATGTCACTATTGCTTTTTCGTCAATCTATTTGAATTGTAGACTGATAAAGAAATAACTTTAAGTAAACTACACTCTATTTTTTTTTGAATATTGTATCATCTTATCCGTATGTAGAACGGATGAAACACTTTTGTTAACTTTTATTAAATATATATGTATATTCTTAACATTTTTATGAGTGCATTATTATTTTTCTTTGAATCTTTCTGAAAACGGT
Source organism: Gonioctena quinquepunctata (assembly GCA_018342105.1). Classification (NCBI taxonomy): domain Eukaryota; kingdom Metazoa; phylum Arthropoda; class Insecta; order Coleoptera; family Chrysomelidae; genus Gonioctena; species Gonioctena quinquepunctata. The sequence continues at coordinate 186,315 of JAFIRS010000665.1, forward strand.
ACGTACTTCCTGGATAAACAACTCAACGCCCAGGCATAGAAAGAGATATTTCCTGTGGACCGCTCCAGTGACATAATCTCGATTCGACCATCCTCAGACAGTCGATGCTCTTGATACTTATTTTCACAATCTAACGAGTTTGGTGTTGCAGGTGTGTTTTGTTAATTCATAACATCCTGTGTATACCTATAGGCCGGGCTTAACATTTGGTTGGTCAGAGGTGGGGTATTTACTTCCCCAACTCTCCCCGGCTTTAACATTTGGTATGCAGATGTGTGGTTTTTAAATAAATAACACACTGTATATCTCCAGACTTAACACTGTCTATATTCTTCTATCTCTCCTTATATCCACGCGCAGAATTCAAAACTCCGTTCATAATCTCCTTCTTTCAACGTATGCATAAATTTAAGTTTATAAGGGTGATATTTATGTTTTAATAATATTCTTTGTGCTGATTTTTACGCCTGCTATGGAAGATACAGCAGCAAGACTACTTCTCGGATTCTCAGTTACTGCTAATAACATATTTTGTTGTAATTCATTGTTTCCAGTGACCCATTTAGCATGTTTTGTGTTAAATTTGTTTTCCACTGATCCCGTGGACAAAATTATTTGATAAATCTGCCCTACAGTTGTGTGACATGCCGGATTTTCGAGATGACGCACATTAAATATTTCTGCTGTTTCTCGATTTGATCTATTTTCTCAATGAGTGAGAATTATTTCAATTTTGTCATTTGCACTCAGCTTTGTGAACAAATCTCAAACTTATACGAACACATCTCTAATTAATAAATTTCACAATGTGAACACCCACAGTTAAGAAACGCAAAATTCTTTACTGCTTAAAATGTCAAAAAGTCAAAGGTAATGTGATTTTAATAATTCATAGACGAATTTCCCATGTGAAATTATTCCTAATATTGTACGATAATCGTTAATATTGGAAGTACATATAAACTTTCGTTTTGAAAAAAATATACTTTTCTTCTATGAGGTCTTAAGGAAAAGGTGATCGAAGACCATTTCTTCAAAATATTGATGAATTAGAAAATGTTATTAGGGAGTGTTGTGCCAGTATACCGATTAATTTTTTAATTACAATAAAGAATTTTGTGCACAAACAATAAAAAGTTTGGCGATGGAAGGAAGACACGTGGAAATTTGAGGATTCAATGATTGATTATTCAGGTTTCTGAAGTACCCTTTAAAGTAACACTATGATTAAAGTCATCGTAAACTTGCAGATTTGTATTATTTAATTGTTTGGCATTAATTAATGAATTAATTTAATTGTTATCTTCCGTTAAATCATACTGATAGTTATTACGGACATAAATTGAACCAAATTTTGCAGTAAAATATTATTATAATATGAGGGAGGCGCCTAAGAGAAGAAAAAATGTTGCGTAGGTGGCTGTGATTTCAAATCTGAATATTATTTCTAATTCTAAACAACTTTTAGAAAAATAAAAGGGTATTTTACTCCTGATCAAAATTCCAATTTTTTGTTCTCCCCTGTACACTGTTTGGAAATTTAGAATATTTACAACTGAAATGCAAGTTTTTAGCTAAGCACCAATGTTTATCAAGAATAAAATTTTCTGACAAATAGATAATCTGGTGCAAACTTTTGGAAACTCACTATATATATATATATATATATATATATATATAGGTAAAAAGGGATTTAGTACAAGTGTTGAACTATGAAAACTCTTATATCTTTGACGCTTCGAGTGATATAACACCATTCCGACAAATTTTTGGTCAGTAATCTGAGTGGATGATAAATGAATATTAACTTATTAACTTTAAAGAAAAAATGTAAAATATGTAAAAATTTGTCGGAATGGTGTTATATCTTTGACGCTTCGAGTGATATAACACCATTCCGACAAATTTTTATCTATTTTACGTTTTTTCTTTAAAGTTAATGTTCATTTATCATCCACTCAGATTACTGACCCTGAAGAAGTTTCAAAATTGAAACGAAAGCTCGGTCTATCGTATTAAAGAGTTTTTCATAGTTCAACACTTGTGCTGACTGAAGATCCCCGTTATTCCCCACTGTTCCTACCAATTTTCAGCCGTTATTTCTAAATTTATATATATATATATATATATATATATATATATATACAGAGTGGCCACTTTTTTAATGGGATTGTATTGGTAACTTTTAAACCATAAGAGTTAGAAGGTCGGTCAAATGGAGAAAAAGTTGCATTCATAGAAGCATTGTCAAGCAGTTCAAACAAATCGAGATTATCAGGGCCGGTTATTGAGATATCATAAAAAAAGTAAATTCTGTCATTTTGATTTTTCTTTTTTTCCCACTTTATTTCGAATATTATCAAAAAATGTCACATAATCAGATTTTGTATCCAACGTTTCGTACGCTCTGGGCCACCCTCAACCTCATTTTTTTCAATACGGACCTGCATATTTTATGACACTTTTCGGAATAACTTTTAACGCTGAATTCAACGATATATCATACAATGTCATTCAAAGTTGATTTTCAGGTGATTTTGACCCTTATCCAAATTTCTTTGGGTCGGATCTGTATTACATTTAGGTACCTTTAGTTTAATTAACAACATGCAATACATTTCGATAAGAAAATCAACTTACTCATCTTCAACTGAATGGAACGTAACAGAATCAAAGCAAGAAACAAGTAATAATTATTTACAAATTTCAAGAGGTGAAAAACCTAATTCATAATAATTAAACGAAACTATCATTTGATGAAAGAAAAATCAAATGATTATTCGAAAGTAAATGATGAACATTAATGAAGTAAGTGTTCGAAATGTCCACCATTTTGTAAAATGCATTTTGCGGTTCTGGAACCCATACTTCTTATACATTTGCTTATTTCGTCTCCTTGAATACCTTCCAATACATTCTCAATCTTCTCGCGAGGAATCATTATTGTTGGATTTGTCATTTGTTCCGTTAAAACAAGTTACAGAATCGAACTTTATTTTGAGATCATTACAATATAATTTTTGCAAGGCTTGGTATTCAAATTTAAAATCATTGTATTCGCGTCTCTTGACTATTTTATTAACAGCAATTTTTGATAAATTGCATTCACTGGCCACAGTTCTCGATGTTTTTTCTGGTTTCAATTGAATTTGGGTCAGAATATTGATATCGTTGATAGACTTGTTTTTTCTTACATTCTTACAACTCTAGGTTTATTGAATGTATTATTTTCAAGTAGTAGGCCGTGGATAAAAAAGAACATAACAAGAAATGTCATATTATTTGTCACTTCGTTTATTATTGTGTCACAAGAACTCGTCATTAAATACTTTTCTGAGTAATTTCAATTTAACTTATTCGATACACAAATGAAGAGAAGAGGGATATGTACGAAGTGTACATAAAACTAGATAGAAATTCGTTCAAAGCACAACAAAGGTATGGTGAATTATATCCTGAAAGAACAACACCAAATATTAAAATGTTTCGACGTTTATCTACAACGTTACTTCCACATAATTCATTCATCAAACCGATAGTCCTTATGTACGACGAAACGAGCCTATCAATGACATCAATGTTCTGGCCCAAATTCGAATGAATCCAGGAATAGGATCGAGAACTATGGCCAGTGAATGCAATTTATCAAAAAGTGCTGTTAATAAAATACTCAAGAGACACGGATACCATGACTATAAATACCAAGCCGTGCAAAAACTATATCGCAATGATCCTGAGAGAAGGTTGCAATTCTGTAATTGGTTTCAACGGAAGGTGCGGAATAACAACAATTTTGCGCACAATATCATTTGGGGAGACGAAACGACATTCACAAATTCTGGCATGTTCAATCGAAGGAACAAACATTTTTAAGCCACAGAAAATCCTCACTTAATTCATGAAGTTAGACATCAATATCGTTTTTCTTTGAACATATGGTGCGGTTTGTTGAATAATAAATTACTGGGACCCTATTTTATTGACGGCAACCTAGCCGGAGCAAAATATGTGGAAATTATAGAAGAAATATTGGATGATCTTCCTATACGGTATCGGCGTAATAGTCCATGGTTCCAACAAGACGGATGTGGTCCACGCAACTCAAGAATATTCACAGACTATCTAAATCGAACTTTTCCCGATTCATGGATTGGAACAAGAGGTCCAGTAGCATGGCCTGCCAGATCTCCTGATTTGAATCCGCTGGACTTTTATTCGTGGGGATATCTCAAAAATAAAATTTATGATACTACGAACCCGACAATAGAGATTCTTCGCGAGAAGATTGAGAATGTATTGGAAGGTATTCAAGGAGACGAAATAAGCAAATGTATAAGAAGTATGGGTTCCAGAACCGCAAAATACATTTTACGAAATGGTGGACATTTCCAACACTTACTTCAATTATGTTCATCATTTACTTTCGAATAATCATTTGATTTTTCTTTCATCAAATGATAGTTTCGTTTAATTATTATGAACTAGGTTTTTTACCTCTTGAAATTTGTAAATAATTATTACTTGTTTCTTGCTTTGATTCTGTTACGTTCCATTCAGTTGAAGATGAGTAAGTTGATTTTCTTATCGAAATGTATTGCATGTTGTTAATTAAACTAAAGGTACCTAAATGTAATACATATCCGACCCAAAGAAATTTGGATAAGGGTCAAAATCACCTGAAAATCAACTTTGAATGACATTGTATGATATATCGTTGAATTCAGCGTTAAAAGTTATTTCGAAAAGTGTCATAAAATATGCAGGTCCGTATTGAAAAAAATGAGGTTGAGGGTGGCCCAGAGCGTACGAAACGTTGGATACAAAATCTGATTATGTCAAAATGAGGATAATTTACTGTCAAATAAAAAACTCCTGTGACAATTTTTGATAATATTCGAAATAAAGTGGGAAAAAAAGAAAAATCAAAATGACAGAATTTACTTTTCTTATGATATCTCAATAACCGGCCCTGATAATCTCGATTTGTTTAAACTGCTTGACAATGCTTCTATGAATGCAACTTTTTCTCCATTTGACCGACCTTCTAACTCTTAAGGTTTAAAAGTTACCAATACAATCCCATTAAAAAAGTGGCCACTCTGTATATACACAGGGTGTTATGTAAGCACGTGGCCAAAATTGAAGGGGTGATTCGTTGAATAATTCTAAGACGAAAAGTTCATATAAACATAGGTCCGATAATGCTTCGTTTTTAAGATACAGGGTATCAACATTTTTGAAAGAAATAGTTTTTCCTAAATATCTTAATAATCATAAAGCCGATTTTTTTCAAATTTATCAGTGTTATTTGGGGCAGCAAGGGGCTAATTTAGCCTTGACTAGATTAAAAAAATCATGTCCAGTGGCGTCCCGGAAGACACCTTAACCAATATTTTTGACAAAAAAAAATGTACGCCACTGATTTTTTTGTAATTGTTTTTGCATTAAGCTACTAAAACTACAACTTTTTTATTTATAGCATTTTTTCATATCTTCTTGTTGCTTTGTTTTTGAGATAAAAAAATCACTTTATTGTTATGTGGTAAAGCCGGAAATTAAAAAAAACACGAAACAAGAAGAACCCTTTATTAAAACCACACATAATCAAATGGTACGCAGTTTTTTTCATTAAGAAAACATTTAACAATAAATATCACAAAACTTACAATAGTTTCTCAAAATGTCCTTCAACTTCAATGCAAGCATTACCTCGTCTTAACATCGATTGCCGAACACGTTGAAATATTTCCGGCGTATGTCACATGAATCCCGAATGAATGAAAATGCAAATTTTCACTTTCAAAATATGTATCAGATGTAGTTCAATGTCCATCGTGGCTTTAGCCGGAGAAGTAGTTGTTTTCTGTTAGATATTCACAAAAAATAACTTCATTTTTATCGTGGATTTTTCAATTGCCAGAAAAATATTTCTATTCAATATTCAATTGAGAACGTTTTCCTTATCAAAAAAACATTTAGAATATTATCGCAAATGATCCAACAATAAGTGTTGGTGTATCCGGAAACGTTGAAAGCACTCTGAGAACAACTTATACATCCCGATCACTTTCAAAGAATGCAAGATTTGCATCATGCCGATTTACCACGAAGATTAATAATCATGCCATAAACAGAACAAATTCCCAGTGAAAATTAAGTATCAATGTTCGGGATGGAATTATTTGGAATCGTCTGATAGGATCAGGAGTTACCCAGGAGATTGCATATCTGCATTTCTTACAAAATCACCTAGCAATACTACTCGAAGAAGTACCATTACAAATACGTCGTGACTTGTGTATTCTTTATGATGGCGCCCCACCGCATTTTCCTGGAAATATTAAAGTTTACCTTAATAACACGAATCCCCGTCGTTGGATCGGCAGGAATGAGCACATTTTATGGCCATCTAGGTCCCCAGATTTCAAGGCGGGGCGATCCGAAGTCAGTAGTGTATGATCAAATTAAAAACGAAAATGAAATGCGACATCGGATTTTTGCAGCTGCCGAGGTTGTACGTCATCATTTGAATGAATATGATAATGATAATCGCATTCGTCATTACTACAAGCTAAACTTAAGTATTTTCAGTTTTTTTATTTAAATGTTCTTACTTATGACACATTCTTTGACAGATGAAAAACTAAGGTCGTTTACTTAGAATTTCAAAGAACATTTTAAACGATATTCTTTGAGAGAATAACATTGTAACGAAGCATTTTCTTAAGCTCCGTTACTAAGAACGGCTAAAGAAAGTTTAGAGCAACTTCAGTACGTCCTTGACTATTTGGGTTTAATTTCAATCCTGGTCTACCAATAAATTATATTCATAGTTTAGAAAATAGGTGTACATACCCAACGCTACTGGAAAGAGCATAAAACCAAGCGAAAGCAGGGCTGTTTTTTTTGCACCGTACAAAACGGGTGAAAGGCTTTTCGGACTGTTTTTAACCGACGAAACCAAAAAGGACGCGTATATTTTTTTATTTTTTTTTATGTATGATCTCGCATAACTTTTTACTGAGACGTTCGATTCCGATAATTCTTTTTTCAGTGGATAGGGTGTACTTCGAAGGTGGTCCCATTTGAATTTTAAAGATGAAATCCACCCCTAAGGGTAGCAAAATGAAGGATATTGATCACTCACCCTCTGTATTGTGATCCGTAAACCGATTCTATCAGGCATAACTTTGTACTGGGTTCTTCGATTTGGATTTTTTTTTATTAGATAGGGTATACCTCATAGTTGATCATATTTGGATTTCGAATGGAATTATCCACCCTTACTGGTAGAAAAATAGGGAATAATTGATTTTTTCACTTGTGAACATTGGCACACATATGTAGTTGACAATGACAGATCGCTAATGTCATTATTTTTGTTCTCCAACATCCGTCACAATCATTATATTCTATGATAGAATGGAATGATATACAAAGTAGTGAAATAAACTAAACAGAACAACAAAAATAATTTATATTACAACAAATAGTAAAAAATAAAAACTTTTTAACAAAAAATTAAACCGACGAAATACGGAACTGAAAAGTAAAAAATAAAATAAACCTTCTTAGTCTCAATAACTAAGCTCCTAAACTAATGTAAGTAACTAATTTTGAGTCGGCGCCAAACGAACAATCAACGAAGATCATTAAATTACTTCAAAAAAATTATCAGAATGTCACCGCGCAACTCGATGCCATCATTTTACGCCTTATCTAATTCATTTGCTTGTTTGTTTGGCGCCGACTCAAAATTAGTTTTTAGTTGGAAGGGCAAAAAAGTTAAACTCGCGATAGTAAAAACACACTATTTCTTGTGACAAGAGACAAGCAGTCAATCAGACTTAGATCAAACGGGCAAAAAGAGCGCCTTTTTTACTATGGTTCTTATCCCAATTTTCTTACCAATTCTAAAGATATAAAACGCGAGATTGAATTAGAATCGAGATTTGTTCTGACTTTGTGCCCGTGGAGCTTGCTCCTGTAAAGAGTTAGTGAGTAGAAGTCTCTACGTCACATTCAAGTGTGAAGCCATTCTCTCATTCAAGTAAAAATTGTTGATATATTGAAAGTTTTTTAGTCCTGAAGTGTTGAGGTATACGTAAGTTGAGGTAGTACCGCCACGAGACAGTTGAATTAGGAAATTATTAAAATTTGGCATACGTATTGTTTAACATGTGAACAACACCTCTATAAACAAGTTTCACCATCCCGAACCCGAGATATATATATATATATATATATATATATATAATTGAAGTTGACTCAATTAACACATAACATATGGACCATGCATAGGCAAACATCACATTATTAATTCTACCGTTAGTACTAAAATTAAGAAGTTTATGAAAAACGAGGAGGAGCTAGAGCAGGATATCACAGATATTGTGAAAAAAAATCAAAGTGATTGACCATTATCTAGTTTGACAGATATAATCAAAACTACTCTCGTTATTCAAAATAGTCCACGGGAAAGCGCACTTTATTAATTCTACCGTTAGTACTAAAATTAAGAAGTTTATGAAAAACGAGGAGGAGCTAGAGCAGGATATCACAGATATTGTGAAAAAAAATCAAAGTGATTGACCATTATCTAGTTTGACAGATATAATCAAAACTACTCTCGTTATTCAAAATAGTCCACGGGAAAGCGCACTTTATTAATTCTACCGTTAGTACTAAAATTATGAAGTTTATGAAAAACGAGGAGGAGCTAGAGCAGGATATCACAGATATTGTGAAAAAAAATCAAAGTGATTGACCATTATCTAGTTTGACAGATATAATCAAAACTACTCTCGTTATTCAAAATAGTCCACGGGAAAGCGCACTTTATTAATTCTACCGTTAGTACTAAAATTATGAAGTTTATGAAAAACGAGGAGCTAGAGCAGGATATCACAGATATTGTGAAAAAAAAAACAAAGTGATTGACACTTTAATTAACTACTCTCGTTATTCGAAATAGTCCACGGGGAAGCGCAGAGCCTAAGGGGGGGCGTAGAGAAATGCGGATTGTGCCAGGGGACTTTTTAAAGAAGGACGGGGGACCATTTGAGGGTATGAACGCGAAAAAAAAACTCCTCCTAGTTGACCCCATCGATTTTAACGATACCCCCTTCCCCAAAAAAAAAGTTCAAAAAGAGTACTACAAAAAAGTCCATTGAAGTTTTATCGAAAAACGATATTTTTTTCCCATGACGTATGATTTCTAGTGAGGGGGGGGCCGGGTCTGATTTTTTTTTTTGCTGCGCTTTTCAGGGACATCAATTTTTTGAGTCGCCGACTTTCTATAACGAAGAAATTTTCTAGAGTCGATTGGGGGGGCAAGTGCCCCCCTTCAAAAAAATTGTTTTTTCGCGTTTCCAATCGAAAAGTCCTTTGAAATTTTTCGATTCCGTCGAAAATAATTTCCTAATTCAACTGTCTCGTGGCGGAACTACCTTAAGCTTTCCGTATTCTTGAGCACCCGTAATGTTTCCTATTTTTATTCATATTTTCCGTTCTCTGCATTTGAGTTTAAGTTTATCGTGATATTGAAGCGCTCCCATAATTTTGTTTTGCAGTGAGTCAGAGGTGAGGTGTAAATATTTTCAGAAAAACAACTGTTCATTGTCTTCGTACCCAGAACATTCTGAAAACGCATCTTTTTGTTTAGCAATTGATAATCATATGGCCCTTGCAGGTGTTTTATGATTTGGAATCAGTCAAAGCATGTTGATAGATTGTTGCCATAAAATTACAGGTGTTTGAGTTCAGGGAAAAATACCGAATGAGAACAACTGTCATGAAATATTACACCATTTAAAATTCTTACATTATGTTATCAGGTGCTTGAGTTCAGGGATAATAACGGACTAGAGTAACTATCGCGGAATGTTACACAATTTCTAATTGTTAACTTATGAATCGGAGCTTGAGTTCAGGGAAATACCGAATGAAAGCAACTGTCGTAGTGCATCATTTCGAATAGGCCTTTTCGCGACTGGTTACGCGCAAGCGCATCCGCCATGTTAAAAAACCGGGTAATATGAAAATTTTGGACACTTCTAGTAAATATGGCTGGATTATTACTACACTCTATTAAATTCTCGATTAAAAAACAAAAAATCTGCGGGATTGGATGAAGTTCCAGGATTTGTATTGTTAAGAGTATTGAGGGTGATTATTGAGCCATTGAAAATTTTAGTTAAAATGTCTTTAAAATCTGGAGCATTTCCACAAAGCATTAAAACTGGAAAGGTTGTACCTCTCTTCAAGAAGAATGATCGTACTCTATCAGAGAATTATCGCCCGGTAACTGTACCATATAGTCTCGCAAAAGTTTTTGAACATGCATTCTTGGATAGACTTTCATCATTTTTGGAAAAACACGAAGTCATAAGCAACAGTCAGCACGGTTTTCGTCATAAAGTGTCTACATCTACGGCAATGTATTCGTTACATAAACGCATTGCCCAGTTTATCGATAGGGATGAATGCCTGTAGCAATATTTCGCGACTTGAGCAGAGCTTTTGATTGCGTGAACCATCAGAAGCTGCTTAGATATATTGGAGAGTTTAGGCATAAGGGGTATACCATTAAACTGGATTTCATCCTTTTTAAGAGATAGGAAACAAATTGTTACGCTGCAGTTCAAAAACGAAAGCCAAATCAAAACCATACGTTCGAGTAGTAGGGAAGTGGAAATGGGTTTTCCCCAAGGCTCCATCTTGGGACCAATTTTATTCATTTTGTATGTAAACTACCTAGGTGCTATCCTTGGTAGCGCAGATTATACTGCGTATGCAAATGACTTTTCATTGGTTTTGTCCTCCACAGATAGTGAACACCTAATATCGAAATGTATTGAAACAGTTAATACAGTATCATCTTTTTTCAATAGCAGAAACTTATTTTTCAATATTCAAAAAACACAAATGTTAAGAATTCACTCCCATCAATGAACTATTGACGATCTTGAAGTTAAAATCGGTGAAAGCACTATGTGTGAGGTTAGGTTTTTGGGGGTGTCTCTGGATGAAAACCTCTCCTGGAAATCCCATTGCCAACAATTATGTTCCAAACTAAATTCTTTAAGATTTCTATTAATCAATTTACGACCTGTACTAGAAGTGAAACAGATGTTGAATGTTTACTACGCTCAAGTTGAATCGAGACTTAGATATGGCATTTGCCTGTGGGGCAATGCACCTAGTACGAGATATGTCTTTATTGGACAAAAACGAATCTTGAGATGTATCACAAGAATTTCTGACAGACAATCGTGTAGAACATTTTTCAAAACATTTTGTATCTTGACACTTCCATGCCTCTTCATTTTCGAAACCGGTGTCCATGTTTTAAAAAATAAGGGAACTTTTATAAGCAATTCTGATATTCATGGTTATGAAACAAGGAACAAGCACGATTTTCATGTAAATTTAGCTCGAAAAAAAACCATGTGCTCCTGATCATATTGGACTTGAAATATTTAACAATCTTCCGTAATAACTGAAGGGTATTAACATATTTTATTAATTCAAACATGAGTTAAAGAATTTTTTATTGAAAGAATGTTTTTATAGTATAGATGATTTTATACAAAATTAGACTTTGTGATCAATTATGTGTGACGAAAGTGTTTCTTCTTTAATGTTTTTTATTATTCTATTGTTGGCTTCTGTATACACTATGCATGTCATTTTTTATATATACATTCTTCTTTTTTTAAGAGTAATTTTTTGTTTGTTTGGATATACTAATGTAATTGTACTAACTAAATGACAATTCCAATACAAGTAAACTATGTCGAAAAAATGGAAATAAATATTGATTGATTGAATTAAGTAAATGAAAAATAAAGATAAATAATCGAAAAATACAAATTATCAATAGTAGAGCTAAACAGATCTTTGCTAGATTGATTTATTTGAAAATATGAAGAGGGTGTTCATACAATCAGATGTGGAATCATATGCGGCTCAAAGATAAACTTTAGCCGGGGAAGTAGTTGTTTTCTGTTAGATATTCAAAGAATAACTTCATTTTTATCGTGGATTTATCAATTCACAGAAAAATCGTTCTATTCAATAGAGAATGTTTCCCTTTTCAACAGATTTTTGCTACTTTTACCTGTAAAAACATTCATCAATTGAGGTTACAGCAGAAACTATTACTATAACAATTAAATGGATCAACAAATTACCTGATGAAATGATTCTTTTTTACACAACTGATGGGATACGGATGTTCTATTGTTGGACCACTTTCTACTACGAAGTGAAGTGAACAAATAAATATATGCATCTTTATTAACATCATCAATCAGTTCGAATCGACCATCACCTCGTCCACATCTTATAACCCACAAATTAAATTTAGGACACATTTTTAGATGTTTTTGTTTCGTTGGCTTTGGAAAACTAATCAAATAATATAAGTTCTCCGAAAATGTTTTATGTTTTACTACGTGTATCGCTGCGACATATCCCATAACAACACGTATAAAGTGTCCGAAGTTGAGGCATGCGCACAAATTTTTTTCTAGAATAAAAAGGCCTATTACATAATGTTCAGGGAAAATACCAAATTCGAACAAAGGCCGCTATATAAAAACAGGTTATATTTGTCCCTAAAATACTTGCAGAACAAAGTTATGAGGTAAAATAGCCCTGAGACGGGGATTTTAAGAATATTATTCCACGCCCGGTTCGTGAAGGTGATTTTGTAAGTATACGTATTTTCTCAGTTAAGGAAGCTATGATTTTTTTAAATGGAAATAAATTTGATGCCTCGTAGTCCGAATCTTAACCATATATTGATACCTGCCTCCAGCTAAGTTTATGTTCAGTTAGAACCAGGAACGGGATAGGGCAATAATTAATGGGTTGGCCTAGACAAAGGGGCGGTGCGACGTATCAAAGTTGGGGTTAGTTTGCACACGCAAAACTCATTATACCGAACCGAGGGGAATATGAAAAGTACATGTTTGAGGTTGCAAGGGTTTTAATTTGAAAAGGGGAAAATTTGATTACTACAGCCTAGAAAAATTACTCTATGAGCCCTCCCCATAACGGTATTATAGTAGTTTTCGTTTCAAAAATCCGAGATTCAAAACTTCAAAGAAATTTTTTTTGAGTCTAGTACTTTGGGGCCATCGACAGCGTACATTTCTACATAATAGTTTGATAACTGGTTTGAGCATTATAACTTCCGATCCTAAAAAAACACGTTACAACATCAACTAAACGTTTTGAAGATTTTTCTTCCACCACTCGGAAGTTGAGATAATTAACCCGTTGCGCTCTTTTACATTTCTCCATACATTAGGAGTAATCATTTTTCTAAATACCTAACCTAAAGTCTGAATCTTTAAATGAAAAATCAGACACGCAACTATTACTATGCCATTGTTTGCATTTGCATGCATGCAGTGAAAACATTTTAATTCTTGTGGCATTTCTGGTTTCACTGAAGTTCGATTTGCTCTCATGATTTCGATCTGATTTCTTATATGGTACGACGGCTGCCTTTTATATTTCGGGAACGGACGACCCTGCTGCTGCCATCTGACGCCTCCATCGTAAAGTTTGACCTTTTTGTCGGTATACTTACTCAGAACGATTTGATGTACATGTCTTTTTTTTGTTGTTTACAGTGACTAGAAAAATTCATCATTACCGAAAAATGGAATTATGTAACTCGTGAACATTTCCATGCGATTATTTTTTACCACAGATTACCTCAACAACAGTGCATCGATGAACTTAATTCGACTTTTTGATATGAAGCACCATAAAAACCACTGTGTATCGGTGGTACACCGAATTCAATAGAGGTCGTCGTGGAGGTCGGCCCAAAGTCGGTTGTTCCAGAAAACATTGATGGTGTTCGTGTATTAATATTGCAAGATCGTCATATGACTTATCGTGAGATCGAGGCATATTTGGGCATTAGCGGGACCAGCAAACATTCAATATTGCATGAACATTTGGCCGTCAAAAAATGTGTTCGCGTTGGATCCTACATACTTTGACCATGGCACAAAAAAGGGCTCGTGTCGATTGGTCGAAAGAAATGCTTAAAAAAATGCGATCGCGGTGCTTCAATGACATTGTAAGATATGACGAATCATGGATGAATCATGTTTGCGCACGAGGCACTTTGAAGCAAATGGTCGTCTGTTTCTTCGGAAAAATTGGACATTTGACAACTGTGAATCATTAGTGCAACGTCGGACGGTGCGATGGTGCACAACCATTTGTTTGCCAGGAGTCTTCGGAGAAATAAGGAAAACCAATCGCCAAAGACGGACAATGCGAGCTTTCACACATTGGTTCAAACAAGAGACTCTTTAAGACTTGAAAAATCGAATTGACTTCTTTTTATTCCCGCATCACAAAAATAAATTGCGAGGTCAACGTTTTTCGCCTCTCAAGAAGCGGATAATGCGTTAAAAATGCAGGTTTTGGAGGTACCTCAATCGGAGTTGGAAAATTGCTTCGAAAATGGTTTCGAGCGCTTGCGAAAGTGAATTAATCTTCATGGAGAATATTTAAAAAAACAATAAAGCCATATACGATGATTAATTTTTGTTTCTGTTGTCTATTCCCGAAATATAAAAGGCAACCCTTGTTTTACCCATTATCGCTGCCCCTCAGAATTGGAACCCAGGTTTAAGACAGTTCAACTAGAAACAATATTTTGAAAAAAAAAATTAGCATAAATTAATTTTAAAAGTTGTTCCAAGAGGTTCTCCGAAGGTTTATTGTAGATTTCAATAGGAATACTATCTTTTGGATGGGATATAACTAAATTTGTTAACAAAGTAGAGGCCACATTTTTCAACCGAATGAACGAAATTCGGCACAAAAATACAAAACTCTTTTGCCACTCTGAAGCTACCAACATGAATTCCTTTACATCGGTGTAATTGAATGTTTTGTCAGGACTGTCGTATCAACATTTTGGGTAATAAAATTCCATAGGAAAATGTAATCATAAGATATCAATCTGATATGATAGATATTACAAAATAAATCAGGGAACATCAGCTACAAACTAATTCTGTTTTGGAGGGCAAGGGCAAGCATAATAATAAGAAATGTATAGAATTGTTTGCGTTACAGAAGAAGACACAGTATATATTGTTTGGAGCTTATTTTTTGTGCAGGAATACTCATTCTCACTCTACATCCATGGTAAAGTAGTTTCAAAATGGCGGCTGTTGAAAGATTAAAAGAAAATCTCGAATTTTTCATTTTCATACCAATATCGGAAAACGATACATCTTTCAATAGAGCTTCATGAGCACTACAACTTTTATATGAAAAGTTTTTTTATGATGTACACACAAATAAAAAATCGCTGTAAATTGCCATTCATGATTTTGAATTTTTGTTTACCCTGTATAATCCTTTCATTTGAGGTTCATTCGCTGGTGTCGATCAGATACTATTTGAGTTTTTCTTCCGCCAATAAATAGAACATCATTGTATAAGATATATTTTACAGAAATACTACCTATTGCGGACGTCACCACAACAGGACTTCGTATATCTTTTCGATCATGGTCAATTGTTTCTTCAGTTACAATGATATACATTATGTACTAATAGCATAGCAGTGAATATTGATCATTCACTGCTTTTAGGTAGATTGCCCAGCGAGCACAAACTCTCCCAGGGATGTTTTGAACATGTAGGAACGAGCATATTTTTTTGAGACGCAATATGCACTTCCCAAAGAGGACTTGAAAGGATGTTGTATTGTATTTGTTCTTCTGTGGCATTTCTTTGTATGCCTACTTAGATGTATTGGCGAAGTCAAAAAAATGTTAACGTGTGGATGTCCTTTCTAGACCATAACATAGTTCGCCTTGAGAGGTTCATACCAGATATTGAATAAACATTTATTTCAAAGTTTCATAATGGTTCTCAACAATTTTTTTTAATAACTTGATAATTTCAGACAACAAAAAGTAAAAAATTGCATGTGAATTAAATCTTAGAATATTAATATTTTTCGACCCCTCACTTTCAACTATTTATTTCATTTTGCATTCCTTCATTTTAATACCAATACCTCCTATTTTACACAGGACAGAAACAACATTCTTATATTTTCATAAGCAAATGAAACCAATATTATCCATTATACTAAATACCAATGTCCAAATGACCTATCCACTCATTTTCTGCTTTCATTTTAAAATTCCCGCCATGTTACAATTTGGCCATTCGTGTGATAAACCTCGAAGAACAACACTGGACTGTATGCCACATGGAATAATGTGAAGCGTTGGTTGATTTTTTGAAAATTTTCAACTGAAAAAACCCAATTATATAATAGACATTTTTGATATCACTGAATAAGTTAATAAAGTAAGTATTACATGAATTAAATGTATTAGCATAGTCCAGAAACATAATATAACCTCAAAAGCATACCATGTGTAATTTTTGATAGGGTGTTCGAATCTGTATTAACATGTTCAAACTATATCATTGAAGATTTTTGAAAAAAAAAACACGACCTGTTTTATACATTTTTCCATTAGGAACTTTGTTAGTTTTCAGATTATGGGGAGTTGGAAAATAAAAAACAACTCCTCATGTTTTCTAACAGACTAATGCAAACTGAAATGTATTGTCTCTTCAAATAGAAGAATTCGGTTTGTGATAAAACTGAAGAATCACTGTAAAAATGAATATTTTTGTAAATATAATTTCAACTAAATCTTCCTTCCTAGAGTTACAATTGAAATTATATATAAGAAAATATCTTATAATATTGCAATTATCTTCAAAATTGGTGGTTAGTATATTTCACATCGAATTTTAATTTCAGTACCCTAAGAAATATAAAAGCTTTGGAACATCAACACTATCGTCCTAACAGAATAAATTAATGGAAACATTTCAATCAGAATATGTCAAGTTCGTTTTTTCAAGAAGAATCTTCATTTAGATTACATGATGAACATCCTAAAAGAGGAATGCTTTCTTGGTGGATAAAAATTGAAAAAAAAAAACTCAATTTCAAATAGAATGTGACATCTTCAAATGTCCACATAAATAACAAAAGGCTTCAGAAAGTGATCTCTAAAAATGTTTTATTTACAGCGATTTAATGTGCGCAAAACGTTTTGGGAATGTTCTGTGTCTATGAAAAGGCTATCAGAAACTAAGACAAGTTCTTTTTGTGACATCCCTGGGACATCCTGAAAATCGCCACCTGCGGCGGACATTGGCTGGTCTATAAAAGTTCTATTCATGTATACAGAACATCGCAGTGGATGTTCAATGTCTCAAAATCTCGCACTTTTAACATCTCTGAGATGTTTTTGTGTTCGCTAGATGAAGACGTCACCACAATAAGACTTAAAAAAATTAATATAACTTCGCTGATCATGGTTCCCAGAACCCAAAAATACCATTTGAGTTTTTCTTCTGCCGACAAACAGAACATCACATTATTTAAACATTTCTCGATTTCAAATTTAAACTATATAAATAAATATTAGTTATTATTTTCCTTGAAAAGTTTAAGGTTTATACAAAAATTGAAATGCTATTTTTGTTTCTGTTAGCACGATTGATGGCAATTTCAGAATCAATAAATTCTGAAAACTATCTTTCCGATTGGCCTCGCCAGCGGATTTAAAAAAAAATCTGTTGAACAGAGAATTCTTCGAAACTTTTTGAGGTATATTTTTGTTATCATTGGTAGGTAGCATGTGAATTGGATTAATTGAACCACTTGGTTTGAAACATGCTTTAGCAACATTTTTCGTCCATTTAAAATAATTTACATAGAAAAATATATTTCTAGGATTCGTCCGGGAGGTGGAAAAGGTCCTGTGATAGAATGATAGAAGATAGTTCCCACACATGATGTAATGAACATTCTGTTCATAACTTAAAAAATACGATATTCATATTAAAAAGGAAAGATTCTAATTGAATATTGAAGTTACCTTGAACGATGGGAGATAGTGACTTAGTAGTTATCTTTCAGTTGTGAATGATTCCATGTATGATTTTTATGAACGTCCTGAACATGAGTTTTTGGGTGGGGTCAAATTGGGAGGCCTCAAAAATATTTTTTCTATCTCGACGTATGAGGTATCGAATGAAAGATGTTGAACTCATCCATATGTGATAGAACTATTCCAATGTTGTATTTTATTTATAAAGTGAAAAGAATAAATAATCATTCTTATGGTCAAAACTGAAGAGATAAATTAGGCGCTGTAAAAAAGTTACAGGCGCAAATGTTTTGGATGTATCTAAATCTTTATCCATCCAACTTAACGAATCACTCATATGAGAGGCACGACTAGCACTTGAGACAGTTTTTCCTTCATACGAAAAATTATTTGCTATAGGTACGCAATAAATAATTGAACTTAATTAAATTCCTCCAATGATCCAGTCTTTTGTCCACTTCATTGTGAAAAGTACTTACCAAACTTTCGATTACTACATGATGTTCGTGAAATATTCATCGACGTGTTCCGCACTTTCTTTGATCCGACGCTATGCTAAAAACATTGGATTATTCGCAAACCGTTAGCCTAATGCTTACCGCGTGTGCCCACGGGTTTCGCTACACCGTCCACACATACTTATTCGTTCATACTTTCAACTGTAGAGCTCGTCCAATATTGAAACGACCACTTTGGACTTCCCCTACCTAACAACCAATTCTTCTCGAAGATGCCCGAACTGTGGCTATTAATAGAAATTCCATAGGCGTACCAAATTATTTGGTATAGGCGATACACGAGACGTAGAGAACTCCTATAACTTCTGAATGAAAAACATATTTTCCGACAAATCTGCCAGAGGGATATAGATATATTTTTATAAGAACTGTCAAAATCTAAAATGACCGTCCGGTTTAACAAAAAATATATTTTTTAAATAGGGTCATTTGAACGTTTGACATTAAATACTGAATAAGCTACTAATATGTTGTCTACTACAAATTTTGTAATCGATATTCCTGATTATCCAATCGATACTAAAGTTATATTTTTATTAAAGTGATTTATTGTTCAATTCCATTCAGAGTTTTCAGGATTGGAGATTATAATTTTTACAAGCTTTTATTTAGCTTCACTTGTTAGTTCGTTAGGGTCAAATCTTGCAAATGAATTCTGACCGACTTCTAGTCGTCCGATTAATTTGAAATTTGGCAGATGTTCATATTTCCGGGGACAATGCATTATAGAGTTTTTGTTAGAGAAAAAACAAAATGGCGGCTCCAAGATGGCGGAGATTTGTTATTATGGTACGATTTGATTCAAAATTGGTATGTGGGGGTTTTCGGGGTCGGAGATTATGAAATTTTGGTCGAAATTCATGAATTTAAGATGGAGGACGAGTTTTGTGATTATGGCCCAATTCGATTCAAAATTGTTATGCGTGGGTTTTTGGGGTCGGAGATTATGAATTTTTTGTCAAAATTTATAAATTCGAGTTGGCGGCCCCAAGATGAAAAACGAGTTTTCTGATTATGGTCATATTTCATTCAAATTGGTATGTGGGGGTTCTCAGGTTCGGAGATTCGGAATTTTTTGTCAAAATCTATTCAAAATTGGTGTGTGGGAGTTTTTGGGGTCGGATATCTTGATTTCTTTCAGCTCAAAACTTACAGGGAGACCTTGTAATAACGATACTGTATTACAAATGAACAGATTGAGGCGAACTAACTAATAAGAAAAAAATAAAATTAATAATAAAGACACTTTTAAATACACGCTTTTATTTAAGCCGTGTACTAAAACGTATAAAATAAATTTAAGTCATCGCTGACAATGATTTAATTATTTTTTGTTGAATTAATACTTCGACAAGTTGTCTACTTTCATGAATACTTTATAAAAATCAAAGAATTTGACAAGTTCTTACTTACCAACTAATCACTGCCCAATCAAATTAATTGGACTTTGATGTATATATGAAGATACCTGAGGGGTTGAAGACTGAACCAGGGAGAGTGTGTCACTTGAAGAGAAGTATCTATGGTATCAAACAATCTCCGAGGCAGTGGAATCAAAAGTTGATTTCTGTACTGAAGGAAATACATTTGAAACAATCTTCAATAGATCTTTGAATGTTTGTATCAGAAGACGGAGGACAAGTGGTTGCCATATATGTCGACGATTTGTTAGTTCTTGGATCTGAAATGAGGAGAGTCCAGGAAGTTGAGGATGTACTCAAAGTAAATTTCGAAGTTACTTGTTTTGCTACACCCAGACTTCTCCTTTCAAACCAAATTTCATTGTTTCTTAAATCGAGTCACTTTATGTCAAGAACTGTACATTTTGAAAATACTTGACAAATATAAAATGCCAGACTGTAAACCGTCACCAACTCCAATGGATTGTGGAGCAAAACCACAAGCGGCAAGAGCAGAAGATGAAAAAACTGATAAAACAGAGTATCAGTCTAAAATTGGTAGTCTGTTGTATTTAGTAGCGGGTACAAGACCAGATATAATGTTTGCTGTCAATGCCCTATCACAATTTAGTTCGAATCCTACAAAAGTTCATTCGAATATGGTGAAGCATATATTCAGATATTTCAAAGGATCAGCACGGAAGACGTTGGTATATACATGAAGACGGATGAAGTCAAAATTTGTATGTATACGGATGCCTCATATGCAAGTACCATTGATGACAGGAAATCTCAGAGTGGTTTCATAGGATTTTATGGCAAAGCTGCGGTTACTTGAACTTTGAAAAAACAGAAAAGTGTTGCCGTTTCATCTACAGAAGCGGAATATATGGCTTTATCTCTCGCCTGCAGGCAGGTGATGTGGATGTCATACTTGATGAAAGATTTGAAAATAAAAATATGCCCTTTGTTGTTATGTGATAATCAGGCAGCAATTCACATTTCATCGAATTGTGTCATGCATCAACGGAGCAAGCATATTGATGTACATTTCCATTATGAGAGGGAGAGAATATCAGGACAAGATGTGAATATTGAATATATTTCCACAGAAGAAAATATAGCCGATATGTTAATCAAACCTTTGGAAAAAGAAAAATTCAATCACTTGCTGACATTTCTTTTTGTAAAAACAAAAATCTGAATGCAGACCCTGAGGGAGAGTGTTGAATCAAGCAGTGATCTGTATTCATGATATATTCATATGTTTTATTTTGACTTGTATCTGTGTGACTTATGTTTGTTCAATTTTATCATTATTCTTCAAGATTTCATCAATTTCTAAAATAGAATGTATTCTAGCTTTCGTAGATTTCTTATTTTCATCGAATAATCGTGTAAAGAATAGTTATTTATGTAACAAGTTTGTAAAGTGGTACTTTTTTTACGAGTAGAAAATATTGACGGCAATTCCTACGAGTAAAAGAAAAACACTTGTTGCATACAATATTTTTTCTTCAACTGTTAAAAATAGAGACCAACCAAGTTTTATATCGTTTATTATCTACTCAACTTTTCACAGGGTTTATTTTGCAAAAGTGATATTGAAAGTACAATTGATTGCATTATTGGCTATTAAAATTCTTCACCCAGTAGAATAATCAACTGTGAATGAATCGCTCCAATACTCCCTTTTAGAGGGGTATATGTTATTGCCGCGGGTCGCCTTGATTTTGGTTCGCTTGCTGTCTCGCTGAATTCGAGACCCGCGAGAACATCATTATTTCATCGCCTAGCAACAACCGTTAAAAAAGTGCACTTTTTTAACACTTTATCATCGCCTAGCAACAACCGTTGAAAAAAGTGCACTTTTTGCACACTTTTCCTTAAAATTATGAAACAGTATTTTGATATTGAAAAATTTACACGCACACTTTAGGTATGCAAATACTTGCAACTGCTCCGTGATTAGCGCGGAACAGGGGTGGATCTTATATATAATAACTACCAATACTGACAACACTCCGTAACACCCAATGTAAACAAAGTGAAGTCAAAGAAATCTGTCTGTCCTCTTTCACACCGGTTCTCGAAAACAACTGCGCATGTGCAATTATTTAATTACGACACATGACAAATATTTTAGGTCATTTATTAAGTCATTTATTTGACATTTTCCAGCAAAAAACATTTATCAATCAATTTCTTCAATATTATTGGTAGTTGATTCAATTTGAACCAACGTTTTACAGAACAGCCAAAAGTACTGAAATTTAATAAAAATCTATCTTCGTTAATAATAATCCGAAAATCGTCATTCATGTTGGTTTAGAATACGTGGAATAATCAAACAACGCATCACGCTTCTGTTAGTTCAATCCTCATATCAACTACGAGGTATAACTGTATACGGAAGGGTAGGGATGGTAGTGGAATTGGTGAAAACACTAACCAGTAAAATCGGATTCTAAATTACCTCTATTTGCATTCCGAATGTGTCAGTTTCAATGACTCGGCTGGATAAGATAATTCAAGATCTTATTCTTTTGTATACATTTGTTTTTTTAAATTTTTCATAGTCTTTATTATAGATTTAAATAATTCTGAAAAAAGTGAGGTCCGGGTAGTCAAAAATTATGGAACATACCTATAAAGATGAAAATAAAAAAATGTACTGGGTGTCTGTCAAAACTTTGCAGGATTCCTTGTACTTAAGCCAATGTGAATTTGGAATATAGTTTTTCTCCGCGAATTTTCCAGACCTTCTGTTACATTTTTCTTATTTCAAAATTGACGATAATTCACCTTAAAAAAAAAAAAATGAATATGTTTGTTTAAAACCTGTGCATTTTTTGAGTATCTATAGAAGTAGCACTCAATTATATTCCAGCAAAAAATGGGATAGAAGAACACAGAAAAAAAAAAATCTAAAATATCTGCGCCGGAATCTAGACAAACGTACGAGAACGATGCGCGCCGGCCCTCTCCGCTTGGCCTCGCAATAAAAATCAAAAGCAACGTACGATGAACCACCGAGAGTACGAATCAATGGAGGACTTCGGCTAAGGTTCAGTGATACCTCAACAAAGTTTTTGGCCTTAAATCTACTGACACATTTTTTGGCTATTTTTGATAATTTTAAGATGAAAAACACCTTCTGATACCCCAAACCAATATTAAGAAGATGCGGAATTGTTGAATTATTTAGATATTTCATAAAACACAAATGTTTAGGGAATTTGTATTTTTATAGTGATTATTTTTTCCTGGAAGGCGCCAAATTCAAAACAATAACATTAATATCTCGTACGACTATCCATTGTCAAATTCGTCATATGGATATTAGAAAAAAAAATTGAATATCTGACTGAGCACTGTTGTAAAAATTGTTTAATAGACTTTTGTTATCTACCTATTAGTTTTTATTAACGTTAAAATGGTTTATCGATGTAGTTATAAAAATTGTAAAAGTGACTCCAGAAAGCGTTATAAACAGCGAGTGAAGTTTTTTCCCTTTCCCAAACCAAAAAGAGATTTGGTAAAATGTCTCAAGTGGATTGAACTCTGTGGAAATGAAAACCTCCTTACATAAAAAATAAGTAGAAATACTTATGTTTGTAGCCTACATTTTGGGGATAAACGCAAAAATGAACCATTTTCCAATCTGGAAGTGTGCGAAAATGTGGCTGAAGGAGAAATTATGTTGTGTGAAACTGGTGAAATCTCAATAGAGCAACGCAGAAATCATTTCAACTAATAACTCCCGACATCTTTTTGAAACCCCTGATGACTTGAGCACCATCACTGCTAATGATGAAGACATTTTAACTGAAAACTCCCAACATCTTCCTGACACCCGCCCTGATGACACCACCACAGCTAATGATGAAGAAATCTCCTACGTAGAGTCTTATACGCAGACTTTGGAATGTGCTCCGAAGGCAAACATATTTTCATATAATAATTTGAAAAATAATTCAAAACATTTCAAATATTTCACAGGACTTGAATTCTGGCATTTTGAGGCACTCTATACTCTTTTAGATGAAAATATTATGGACAAGCTTGTATATATCCTTATAAAAATTATGAAATGAAAGGAAAGAAAGCAAAGTCAAAAATTGAGCAATCGGGATAAATTAGCGTTAACATTGGTGCAAATTAAAAGGGGATTCACATTAGATGAGTTATCATTTTTCTGCAATTTGAGTAGAAACTATGTGTCCGTCACTACATCATATACTTGGATACAGTTTATGTTTTTTTTAAATAGAAAGAATGAAAAAAATATATTTTCCAGTGCTAGAGATATTAAATGTTTCAGAAATTTTTCTGGCGACAGTATTACTTTTGTTAAAGATGCCACAGAGTTGTTGATGGAAATGCCTATTATAAATTTCAGGCAACAAGGAAATACCTTTTCTTATTATAAACATAGTAATACAATTAAATTTCTTGTTGCAATTTCAGTAACTGGTGCAGTGATATACTGTGGTGAGGGTTATGAGGGCTTTATTTCAGAAAGAGATTTATTTGAAAAGAGCGATATTAGACAGTTGTTGATGGAAAATGATGTTATTTTAGCTGATAGATGAGGTTCCATAATCAGGGATTTGTTAGATGAAATGGGAAATAAATTATATATCCCACCTTTTATGATGGGAGGCAACAACGGACAGCCGAAGAAGAAATAACTAAAAAAATTGCCAAAGCAAGAATTCATGTTGAAAGGGCTATCTATCTAATTAAATCATATAAGATGTTTTCAAAGAAATATCCCATATTACTAATGCCCATTATTTCGAATATTTTTGCTATTGTTTGCTTTTTAGTAAATTCGTAACTTGAAATAAAAAATCCATTAAGTATCTTGAAAGCTATATTTAAATGAGAGTTTAAACAAAACGTGTTGGTTTTTTATTTAAGAGGTACTAGAAAGGACCCTTGATTACTAAAAATGGAATTGCACACCCCTTGTAGACATTCTAAACTTTCCAGCGGTTCACACCATTATTAACACAAGAAAAAATATTCTATCTGAAGATCATGAAGTCTGAAACTTTGCAGACACTATTGACATGCAATAGGGAGCAAAGGACCAAACGAATATTTTTATTGTTTTTGACAAAAATGATCTATAAATTACATATTTTGCCATATATAAAAGTGTGTTAGAAACGTCAATGTTCTAATTGCTGTCGAACATTTTTTTTTTCAAGAACTGTAGCGAAATAGCATATAATAACTAGCAGGCAATATATCAATGAGCAACAGGTTAGGTTATTCCTTATTTGGTTTTTCGCTTTAGCGTAACTTTTCACATTTTACTAGCATACTTATTTTTTTTTTAGTTTTTTATATTTAGTTTTAAATAAACTTATTATTTCTGCTTTATATATCAAATATATATTTTCCTGACATTATTCCTTTCATAATTTTTATAAAGGTACACAAGCTTGTCCATAATATTTTCATCTAAAAGAGTATAGAGTGTGCCTCAAAATGCCAGAATTCAAGTCCTGTGAAATATTTGAAAATGTTTTGAATTATTTTTCAAATTATTATATTAAAATATGTTTGCCTTCGGAGCACATTCCAAAGTCTGCCTATAAGACTATAAGTAGGAGATTTCTTCATCATTAGCTGTGGTGGTTTCATCAGGGGTGTCAGAAAGATGTTGAGAGTTTTCAGTTGAAATGTCTTCATCATTAGCAGTGATGGTGCTCAAGTCATCAGGGGTTTCAAAAAGATGTCGGGAGTTATTAGTTGAAATGATTTCTGCGTTGCTCTATTGAGATTTCACCAGTTTCACACAACATAATTTCTCCTTCAGCCACATTTTCGCACACTTCCAGATTGGAAAATGGTTCATTTTTGCGTTTATCCCCAAAATGTAGGCTACAAACATAATTATTTCTACTTATTTTTTATGGAAGGAGGTTTTCATTTCCACAGAGTTCAATCCACTTGAGACATTTTACCAAATCTCTTTTTGGTTTGGGAAAGGGAAAAAACTCGCTCTTTCTGGAGTCACTTTTCAATTTTTATAACAGCGATCAACCATTTTAACGTAAATAAAAACTAATAGGTAGATACCAAAAGTCTATTAAACAATTTTCACAACACTGCTCAGTATATTTTTTTTTCTAATATTCATAGGACGAATTTGACAGTGGAAAGTCGTACGCGTACGAGTTATTCATGTTATAGTTTTGAATTTGGCGCCTTCCAGGAAAAAATAATCACTATAAAAATACAAATTCCCTAAACATTTGTGTTTTATGAAATAACTAAATAATTCAACAATTCCGCACCTTTTTAATATTGGTTTGGGGTATCAGAAGGTGTACTTTATCTTAAAATTATCAAAAATAGCCAAAAAATGTGTCAGTAGATTTAAGGCCAAAATTTTTGTTGTGGTATCACTGAACCTTAGCCGAAGTCCTCCATTGGCAGTTGCAGTCCGGCCGACCGAGAAAGCAGTTGAAAGTTCGAGCAGAGCAGCATTTAATTACGGCAAACCGAATCGCTGAAACTTCTAACATGTCAACATTCAAAATATCCGTTTGTCTTTGAACGGCGAATATTGGCCCAACGAACATCTACACTTGAATTTCCGCAATAATCACTATACCGAAGAGCATTTCAACTACACGGAATTTATCTCAAGTTATACGAATTTCATGAAAAAATCATCTCTTTTGAATTACCTCGTATTCAAATATCACGCCTTATTCGTCATCGATTGTTCAAAACAGGAAGAGAACATGAAATCCGGTACGGTTGAAGTACGATTGGATATCGAATCGAGTGCGGGATTCCCCGATCGGACTCGTGTCTATTGCATCATCATTCTCGATTGGTTGATGGAATATCATCCCCTCTCCGAGACGATGAGAAGCCTAAATAGATCGCTGCGGCGCGGCGGCGTTCATTCATTCATCATCCAGCCATCATGCGTATCGCATTCGTTGATATTCAAGCCTTCCAAGTCAATGGCACCTTCTATCCAAAGGAGGTGTCAATAATCGTCGGCAGCCAGCGGCACAATTTTCTATTCAAGTCACCTGTGCCCTATACCAACCTGGATGCCCAAGACAGTACGTTATTTGAAAAAATCTGTGCATGGTATTCCATACGACACCGGCTACATCGCATACGAAGAAATTGACGACATCATCCTGAGACACATATTCCCAGGCCGAACGGATATATGTGAGAGGAAACCAGGAATACGATTTCCTGAGGAAAAAATTGCTGGAAATGGGTATGTCACACCAAGTTGAAATCTACGATGTTGTCCACTACGATTCAAGCCAATGGTCGACGGAGAAATATGAGACCAGTCCGCGCAGGAGCAATCAGTGGAAGGGGAAATCAAGCTGAAAGCCACTTGGAAGCAATATAGAACGGCATTCGAGCGACAAGTGAGCAACCGGTAACTACGCGAATAATTGGAAGTAGTGTTGACTCCGTCCAGAGTGCTAAAAGCGGTATATATTGAAGAGGTAGGCAGTCCGAAGTTGAATCGGATATATTTTGATAGTTGTTTGAAATGTTCCCAATATTCCCGCGAGCCTGGCGCTTTATTATTTAATTAAGAACTCTCCGTGGCTTTTGTGTTGATTGAAGAATATATGCTGTCTGGAGTAGACCGTCCGTGTGATATTTCTCCTCGACAGTGGCGTAGCCCAGTATTCTTATCTTTTCTTTCGTTGGAACGATCTGTCTGGAGTAGAGAATCCGTATGACCTTTCTCCTCGACAGTGGCGTAACGTAACTGTAATTGAAATTCCCAGTAGCCCGTTGTTAGAACTGTATTATATTTTCTGTCTAGAGTTGAGCGTCCATGTGACCTCTCTCCTCGACAGTGGCGTAACGTAATTGTAATTCAACTTCGCAGTAGCTCCGTATTCTTTTCTGTACTTGCGTTAGAACTGTATTATATTTTCTGTCTGGAGTAGAGCGTCCGTGTGACCTTTCTCATCGACAGTGGCGTAACGTAGCTGTAATTGAAATCCCCATTAGCCCCGAATTATTTTATTTTCTTGCGTTAGAACCGTATGATATTTTCTGTCTGGAGTAGAGCGTCCGTGTGACCTTTCTCCTCGACAGTGGCGTAGCGTTAAATGGTAAAACCTGAGAATTCCGTGGCGTGGCGCTTATTGCGAACTGTTGTAAAAAAAAAACAAAACCGCGGACGACTGCTAACTGTCTACCATTAAAGTAATCACGGCCGCTTTGTCGTCAACCCTGTTTTTGAAAGAACCGCTTGCAACCCGCTTTTGAGTTTAGATAGTACTACTTAAATGCCCATCCGCATGTGCTTTTGATCGTTGTGCTACCTGTATAATTAAAAACACCCTCCCCGCTTTTGCTATGCATTGCTTTGGCCTGTATATTGTTTGAGGCTTCCGACAGCCGCCCTGTATAATTGTGATTTCATTTTATTTGATTAAAATAAAATATTGGTCTAGTTGTGAATCAAGTATTTTATTTATCAAGATTTATTAAGGTAAAGATGAATATAAAATAAATAATGTAAATAAGTAAAATGTTCTATTTAAAACTGTGATTTGGTGTCCTCTTGATCATAGAAGAGGACGTATGCTCCTCCACTCACGATATATTTTGGTGATAGCGGTGATACTCTCGAGTCATTGTACTCGTGCCAAGTGCCTGCATAAGGGTGCCTACAGTAAGCCGTGTAGTGTCCGTTAAAAGTTGTTCCACTATGGTTGGATACAGCATACAAGTTGTAGCGACACGGAGCTGCGTTATCTACTGCATAAATATTCATATCTAATCCATCGAGAGGAAAGTCAATGAAAACATTTAGTTTTTCTCTGAATCTCTCCATCTGCGAAAATCTTTTCAAGTGAATTACTAAAATTTGGGGGAATTTAAGTATAGATAATGACTTCGTGCATTTTCTCCTTTCCTTGCATTTAGAACAAGTGGGTTTTTCGTCATCATCCAAAATTTCTTCCCTAGTAAACAAGTCTAAACATTGCGACAGTCTGAGTTTGCCAGTACTCTCTGGAATAGGGAGTGAAAGGTCCCAGAATGGGTCAAAAGTGACAGAACAGTGGCACAGAAAGTACATTTCAACGATGATTTCAGTTGACCAACAAAGTTATCGACAATTTTCTAGTTGTCCATTCTAAGATATCTTGACCAAGACTCTTTTGCCTTTTCATTATCGCTCAAATTTTCATCGATTTCTATGAACAAATGTTTAGGCCTTTCTCTGTTTACATCTTCATGAAGACCTTCCAATAAATATCTGAAAAATTCCTTGGCATCCTGTTGAGCGTTACCCATAAAACGAGGTGCAAATCTTTGTATCAGGCTTTTCAAAGAAACTGTGTTAACCACCACATCAGACGAATCTTCTGACCAAAGTTCTTTTACCACTTCTTCGAATGCTTTTATCAAAGCACCCTTCATACTTGATATGCTTGTGTTGATATCCTTCAAATGTTCGTCTTTTCTCAGATACTCGAGCAACCATCTGGTATTCGATAAACATTGTATTGCGCTATTCATAAAGCAGGTATTGCCAATGTTTTTCAAACCATTAAGACCAAGAGATGCGCTCACCGCTATTGCTATCTTCGAAGGAACAGTCTCTTATGCAATGATTTTCTCTATCATTGGAGCGCCGCAATAAGGAACTCGATTGGAGGCTGCTTGAAATCGAGTTGGATAAAGATATGGTAGATCGCGTTATTTTTTTGGAAGTGGTTGAATCCAAATTATACTTTTCAGGTATTTGGCTCCGAATAATATACTTATGGATACTACTTGACATATTTATTCTTTGTGGACGAATAAATATATCATCCAAACGTTGAGTAGCAGGAATAGAACCCAGAATTGACGTTGCGTTTCCTCTTTGCGTAAAACTATTTATTGTGCAGTCAGCACCGGGGTTCGAAACCCAGTCATGGGTAATTAATGTCTGCCCTTCTGGCCCCGTTGTGTTGGTCAATACTATACTGACCGCTGGAGACTGCCATTTCTACACTGAGACTGCCCGGAGCAAAGTGGCCTTCCCACTATAACTGAAGGTGGCGCCCGAGGCAAATCCAAAACTAGTGCGAGGCGCCAAAGTTTGTTAGTAGAGGGAAAAGACCCTTACAGTGTAATATTTTTTTGGAAGAACATTCATCAATTTTTACTAGCGTCCAACGTTCTTTCGTGAACAATGGAATACACCATGGCATAATAAAACATCGTAAGTGAATGTCTGTTAAAAGTACCATTCAAAGAGGAAATAAGAAAGTATGATCTATTTAGTTTACGACATACTGTGTCATTTTTTTACGGCATAGCATTCACCAATGTTCTATCATTTGACTTCCTTTCGTGAACAGCCATTCGTTGACGTTTTCGCAAATTCCAGGAACATTCAATTTTGTTTCAAATATTATTTTTAGAGCCAATTACCAACGCCGGCCGGTGACCGGACTTCCCCTGACCGGAAATTTTGCTGAACAAGATCTAGTGCCGAAGTTCAGCACAGAAACCTTTACGGAAGCCATATAAATTTTTCTACAATTTATCTAGAAATTAAGTCAATCGGATATACGAGTACATACATTTTTCACATATTTCAGATGTGGGATACAGAACTAAAATACCTCTGTAATTCTCAACAATATCGGGTTTACCTTTCTTAAAGTAATTTTTTTAGCAAAGCATTCATCAATTTTTAAAATCATCTAACGTTCTTTCGTGAATGATGAAAGCCATTTATTGGCGTTTTTCCTGATTCCAGGAGAATCCAATTTTGTTTTTAATATTTCGATTTATTTAATGTCGGTCTATTTCTGCGACCAGGGCCAATTACCAACGCCGGTGAGCACACTTCCCCTAACCGGAAATTTTGCCGAATCCTCTGTAGTTTTAGAGCTCAACATCCATCGGCATCTAAACAGCTATTTCGAAAAAATAGTCCAGTTGCTAGCAAATTCTTGTCAATTTGGTCGTAAATGCGCTGAACAAGATCTAGCGCAGTTTACCGCAGAAACCTTTACGGAAGCCATATTTATTTTCATCAAAAAATTATCTGGAAATTACCTTAATCGGATATACGAGTACATACATTTTTCAAATATTTAAGATGTGGGATTCAGAACTGATATACCTCTGAAACTCTCCCACATTAAATATAATGACCCAACAAATTAGCAATATGAATCGATAATAAATCATTGCATTATTTTATCAGACATGTGAATTTGTCTTTTGTATTTATCTTTCCCTGAGCAGCTCGAAGAAGATGAGGAATTATGGACCCGTGCAAGCATTCCTATTAAGGAACTGATCTATAATTTTTGTTCTCAAATCTTCAATTCTTAGACCCGGTTGTTCACTCAAGGATGACTAAGTGATTGGGGATAAACCAGTAATACCAATTTTGTTTCTGTTGTTCAATACGGGTTTATGAGATAAACCTAGTTTAACACTGGTTTAAGTTAATCTCATGAATTCGGGGGTTTAAGGAGATAATTTGCCGATTCTAACCTGATTGTTGACATTTCAATAGACATTGACTATTCTGAAAATCATTATTGTGTTGAATGATATTGTTTCATACCCGACTGCAAAGATGTTCAAAGATATAACAAACTATGAAGGTTTTTTGAAGTTTTTGATATTATTGCCCCCGTATTTAGACAACTAGAAACCATTTGGAAGAAATGGACAGAAAAATAATTTTTGAATATATTTCGCTTGCCAAAGGAAATCGTCCGCAACTAACAAAAATACAAAGAATCACCCCTTAAATGACTATAAATCGTATAAAATAAACTTCCAAATAAAAATCAAATCTTGGTTTTTCATACCAAAAACGTGTATCATAAAAACTAAAATTATATCATCACAATTTCAAAATGAAAAACTAAAGGATCTGATCTCAAGAATCTCTAACAAATGTTGATTTACTATGTTTCAAATATAATATTTGTTTATATATCTCAATCATATGGGTTTTCTCTAGATTCTATTCTCCCTCTGTAGTTCCAAGAAAAGCTGGTGTTTTTATCTCATGTGTATTAATTTCAACTTGTGTTCTTCGAATGATCGTTTTTGTAAACAATATCTGCTTTGGACAGAGACCAAGTAGGAATTTTGTCTTTTATCCGTTTTTTTTACATTCTACAATATCTTGGTATTCAAATGAGAATGTTTTCCTCACCTTCATTTTTTCTTGAGAGACGCCTCCAATTTATAGAATACACTTGGCATTTTTTCAAACAATTTTTCTGTATACTTTTGACAAAACTATGAAATCTTAGGTTAAGTTTGATTCAATGTTGATGTTTCTGAACTGTCCGAATGATGGTACAAGCGAAAAAATTTGTTGCCAACATATGAAAACAACGAATTAAAGATTATTTTTCATAAAAAAAATTCATAACGTTCTAATCCATAGTAGTTAATTAACAATCCGAGTTTAGATAATCAACGGTTTAAATTCGCATTGAACAACCGGCCCTTTAGCAAATCAACTGAAGATTTAATTTTTATCATTATCACTAATCTTTGAAGATTCTGGGTGAAAATCACTGTCGGTATTATTTGTTTTCATCAATCTTGATTGGAAAAGCATTTTTTCTGATAAATTGTTATGAACTTCAGGACTGTGAGGTTGCTTGTTGCTTCCTATTTAGTTGGGGGAGATAAGAAAAAAACATAACGAATGACACGGTGTGTTTAGTTCCAGAAATATATTTAGGCCTTGAAAATAAATGTTTGTGAAGTCTTGTCTACCATCAGAAGTGGCGTGCCACTAGGCTCAGTACTTGTGCCACTATTATTCCTAATATCTGAATGACTTAGCCAGTATACATAGACTGAGAAAATTTACAATGTTAGATGATAGCATAATACTGATGTGAAATCAAATAAACATGATGAGAAAAGATGTTAAACACTGGTGCGACTCTAACCACCTCTGTTTCAACTAAAGAAACCTAGCCTTCCAAACTTTCAGATTCACGCACCAATTACTTATGTTACACACCAAATTTCTTAGCGTTGTAATAGATGATACTCTCAAGATTCAATATCCATATTCAAAGCCTATAAAAGAATCTGCCATCAGATTGCTTCGCAGTAAGAGTTTTATATACGAGGAAGAAGGTCTGTCAATGAATTGGGTAACATATTTTTCCTTGCTTTTATCACACTAGAGATAATGCATTCTAGGGTTATTGCTGTGAATAAAAATGGTTTGATTCTGTTTTTTCCTTCAGAAACCGGCAGATCTATGTATAGAGTTAAAACATAACAATCTCACATTAGACTCTAATTATATACATGCTCGGGCACAAAACATACATTCTCAATACTGAACATTTCTGAATTCGAATCCTAAGAAGTTAAAACTTCTCCCTTATAAATTTGTATCTATGAAATTTTTTATTTAACAAAAAACGGCAAAATACGCCATTTCTATTTCATTTATCTGCTTGAAATGTTTTTTTCATGAGTGAATTACCCCCATTGAGAAACAGGTTATATCTCAGAAAATATCGGTAATACGAGAATTTTATTTTGAATGAGGCTTAATTTCAGGGGTTGGAACGTTATGGGGGAGGTTTTTTCCAAATATCAACGGGGGTTAAAACTACCCACTGAATAATTTAATAATTTTTATCTATAAAACTGTTAATTTGAAAGTAAAACGGAGAAACACGCCATTTTTATTTTATATTTTCGTTTCAAAATACTTTTTTGTTTAAAAATAAGTTGTTTGAAAATAATTTTTTTGCACCCAGGCTGTAAAAAATACAGGGGTTGTAACTACCCTCTGAACCTTGAATAATTTTTAGAAATGGCAAACATGGCATTTTTATCTTATTTTTAAATTCTGAATTTTGCTCTAAAGGCATGTAAAAACTATCTCCATTATACAACAGATTACTTATATCTCGAAGAATATTGCTAATAAGAAAATGTAATTTTGCACAAGGTTTACATTCCAGATGTAGGTACGTACTAAAAAAGGATCCCAAAAGCTTGAAACAACCGCCTGAATATTTGAAAAAAATTGACGGTACCTATCGCAGTTTTGTAACAATAATAACGCATAATGATCATCGGGGACATTGCCAACCTTTTTTTTTATTTCCTAATTTTTCAATTAAACTTTTTCTTGAATCTATTCGCATTGGATACAATGCGAACAGATTTTCATTACATTGAAACTTTTACTTTTAACCTGAAGAGGACAATTGAGTTACTGAAGTTTTTGTGTTCCAAAGATTCATTCCCTCATTTCCTGTGGTGCTGTTTATGAAGAGAGTCATCTTGTTGAAATATTCATTGAAATATGTGTAAATATTGAATTGGGGTGATTTTTTCAATTACAATCAACAATTTCCAAAATATTTTATGAAAATGCTGACTCTTTGCCCGTTGTGGCTTTACTCGTGATGTTGCAGAAAACACCCTGTGCTTGTCGGTTTATATTGGACAAAGATTCCACTTGTCAGTAAAAAACTATATTTGTAAATACTTTCTAACAAGATAGACAACTTCAGATTAGCCAGAAATTGACAGGAATCACTTATATTATTATTCACATGGAAACAAGAAAAACTCAAATTAATCATAAGAACATTGATTTTGTTTTGCTACTTCCACAGTTCACTGATCTTCGGACGCTTTTTATATCATCCTCTCGATGTGACTGAGTAGAATCTTTATCTCTTAATATTCCCACGATATTTTTTATGAACATTCTGGCTAGCTCGTAAGCAGATGCAGTTTTGGTATATTTCTGTGAAAAAAATTCACAAAGTTTTGGTAGGTTCTTGATACTCAATGATTCACTGATTAAAATAATATATTCGTCAGAATCTCTTGAATTATCTTGGAAAGGATACCCGGAAAATGCAGTAATTTTTCTCTTTACCGCTTTCGCTTTGGGAGGTTCTCCATACAGAAGGAAATAAACGTTTTCGACTATATTTTTATCATTCGTGTTCTTGAGTTTCAATGAGATGTCATGAATGTCAGCCAACGTCACTTTTGTTGTCGACATTTTTAAACTGAAATTGGACTTTTTCACCAAAAGGTTGATTCTTGGACCACTTGTCGGTTTATATTGGACAAAGAATCCACTTGTCAGCAAAAAACTATATTTGTAAATACTTTCTAACAAGATAGACAACTTCAGATTAACCAGAAATTGACAGGAATCACTTATATATTCTACATGGAAAGAAAAAAACTCAAATTAATCATAAGAATCAATACAAAGGGTGTTTTCTGCAACACGTGATATTCAGAAAAAGCAAAGGGCACCTATGGAAATCATTAGTGAAGTGATAACCGAAAAACTTAGTCAAACATGGAACAATAAAATACTTACTGAATCAAAACTATAAAATTTTGCAACTCGATTAAAGGTCGGCAACATCGGAGAATTTTTCTGCTCAGGGAGAACACATTTGTAGTGACATAGTTGGCTGCAAGACGTTTTTTTTAAATAATATTCCACTTGGTACAACAATAATAAAAATTTCGGAAATGTTTGATAATTTTGCCCGAGGAACCAGTGCATTGTTAGGTTTTCCTTCTCAGATGACCACTCTTCTCGCCGTCACATGTCATCAGGTAAAAGCCAAACTTGAAGATGCCCATCCTAGTCAACTGTCATTTTCTGTTCACGGTTTATGCGATCACTTCTCTTTTTGGTGTCAGAAAATCAACAAACGATTATTCCCAAACAGAACAATTTTCCTTCAGTCAGGGAAGCGACGACACAGATCTTCATCCTCAAGTTGTTCCACAAGCGTGGATAATATTCCTGGACTGAAGACGAACATAGGCAAGTGGATTTTATAACAAAAAAAAACAGTTAATTTAATTTCCCGCTCTTTGTAAGCCAATGTAATTCCTAAGATGACAATCCGCTTGCATATTTTCCGCCTAGTGGAAATTTGGCCTCAGGGAAGATCAAGGAAATGCAAAAAAAAAATTGAAACAGCGCAGGGATGCCTGAAACGAGGATAGATAAAATGGCCGACGAAATATTAATCGGAATCCCAGGAGCTTCAGCATGTTTCCACCATCTCAGCCTTTCAATTAGAATAATGATAATTTAGAACTAACAACTAGTACGGGTTTCGGTAGGTGCAGTAATACTGTTTTTTAGCACTACCACTACTAGACAGAATATATTTTAATTCCAAAAATTTTCCTGATAACATGTTCTAATTGCAAACGTTTTAGGACAAACCTCAAATTTAAAGAATATTGTGAATCATGAATCAGACTTATTGCAAATCTTATTGAATCCCATACAATTATATTCTTTGTTATAGACCTTCGACTAGATCAAGAATCGGGTCTACTTTCCGACCAGCTTTTGAATCTGAGGCCCTGAAGCTTTTAGGTGATGCTAATTTCCACCACCACAAAACTCAGAGTCCAAAAGACACGGAAGACTCCAGAGTTTTATAACATAAGTCACAGACTCCTCATAAACACAACAAGAAATCTTTTCTCGAAAAAATATAATAATACAACTCACTCGCGGAAGATATTGTATAGTTCTATGGGTGGAGCCTTCAATAATATATTAGAAACGACTCAATATACCCTAATGAAAATTAGATATAAAAAAGAAAAACTCTTTCCCACTGAGTTATTATATAATGAAACCAAAATATTGAAGATTAGAACCCTTTATATATATATATATATATATATATAATATATATATATATATATATATATATATATATATATATATATCACTGTTTGATATGGATGTACTCAAACTATAAAAAAATTATATTTGAAAAAGAAAGAACAAGATTCACGATGAGAGTAGCAATCAACATCCCTCGTTTCAAAAAAAGCGTTACGCTAAGATCCAGTTTTTACTATGGCCCGAAGCTTCATAGCTTGCTTTCGGATAACCTCAAACATAAAGTTCGTTTCAGAAAATATTTATAAATAAAGAAGAAACAAAAAATGATTACTCAATAGCTCAAGTTCATTGAATATATTTCTTATTTTGTTTATAATATTTCTCTTCCCTTCACAGCTACATTGCCTAAAACCATAGAACAGACATTAAGTTGCCTAGGTGGTCATATAAGAAAACACTTTAGGTGAAATGGAGGGGAATAATTCATTTTAACAACACCAGCCGAAAGAGGGCGTTCTGTGAAACTGCGGATAGCCAAAACTGTAAGAATACTTGGATCATGTGAGAATATCGTTGGGACTCGATTAGAAGACCCTGGGTACTGCGTTTGAATAGTACACCCCATGTGAAGAATCCCTTGAAAAACTATCACTTGCACTATCGTTAGGACACAATAAGACTTACCTGTCAGATTGCTATTGTATTTCCTGATGGAATAATTGTCTGCGAAATGAGCTGATTTCTGGATAGAAGAGACACAGCTGGAAACATTCGGAGAACCATCAGGAAATCCTTGGATCATTTGTCACCGAATGAATACAAAGCCGCCATGAAATTAATTGCTAAAGAAAGTGACGTATTTGAGTCCACAGGGTCACCACCACGACGAGCCAACCTAGTCTAGCACAAGACAGACACCGGTCAAGCCCATCCAATTCGACACCCATAAAGAAGATTACCATTTGCCAAACTACAGGAAGTGGAAAAGCTTCTCGAGAAAACTACCAAAGATGGCGTAAACGAGTTCATGGTCCGCCCCGATGGTACTGGTATCCAGGAAGGATGGATCTACAAAATTCTATGTAGATTATAGGAAACTCAATGGCGTCACGAATGACAGCTATCCATTACTAGAATCGACGACACACTGACTACATTAGCAGGTTCACAATGGTTTTCAAGACTCCATTCACTACTGTTATGCCTTTTGGTCTCTGTAAACCTTCGAAAGATTGATGGAGCTGATATTGCGTGGAAAACTTGCCTGTTGTATCTTGTTGATGTCATGGTTATGAGTTATGGTTATTTTGGGGAACATCTGGCCAATCTGCGTGAAGTTTTCAGACATCTAAGGAGTGCCAACCTCAGGCTGAATCTTTAGAAGTGCTTCCTATTCCAGATATCTTGGGCCACACAGTATGGTCAGAAGAAATTCAAATAACCGAATAAAAAATTCAGGATATTCGTGACTTGCCGAGACCAAATGATAAATACGAGATGGGGAGCTTTCTAGGCCCGTGCACTTATATGTGCGTTTAGTGAATACGTCACGACCTCATTTTTTTGTTGTGTGTGTCAGTCTTTGGATGCAAACAAACTGTAACGCGTATAATGTTAACACAGCACTTTATCCAAACATTTTATTTAAAGAACTCTTCCACAAATACCTATATGGAAGGCAGTTTCTCATCAGGACCGATCAAGGGGCCCTGAAGTGGCCACTGGAGAGGAAAAACCCAAATAATCAATCAATCAATCAATCAATCAATTTATTAGTTAAAAAAGTGTTCAATTACAACACAGGAACCTACATTGTAACATACTAACTTAGGTAACACGTCAGATGAGCTTAAAAAAGACAGATACCAATCTACATAACATTAAAACTAGGCTGTCAGAAGCAAAAAGCAGAATTTGTACACAGAAAAAAAGTATTTGTAAACGGAACAGTATGCACAAGTTACAATTAATAACACACACTATACTTAACAAGACATGTTAAAAGCAACTATTTTTATAACAATCGGTGAGAAAATTTCATTTCTGTAGAAATTCGTCAACGGAGTAGTGTGCTTTCAGCACAAGATGGTTTTTCAGCTTAGCTTTAAAGGAATGTAAGCTAGAGGCAGATTTGATATTGTCGTCAAGAGCATTATAGAGTCTGACACCAATTGATCCCGGATGATTCTGCGACACTGATAGTCTAGCGAATGGTTGTTGTAGTTTATATTTATTTCTAGTACTATAGTCGTGAGAGTGTCCACAAGTAGGAATATTAGTAATATTCCTTCTCACATAGACAATGCAGTGGTATATAAACAAACATGGTAGAGTCATTATACCAATTTTAACAAAAAGTGGTTTGCAATGTTCTCTCGGGCGTACCGCCATCATTAACCTTACTGCTTTTTTTTGAATGGCGAATATTTCTTGTGCCTTGGATGTAGCACCCCAATGAATTATTTCATAGCACATAAATGACTGAATAAGACTAAAATATACCAGTTTAGAGACTTCAAGAGAGAGTGTGTTTTTCAATTGACGGAGTAGAAATATGTGTTTACTGAGCTTGAGTTTTATATACTCAATATGATTGCTCCAGGTGAGTTTAGAATCAATATTGATTCCTAGAAATCTTGTGTCAGAGACTTGTCGAATTGATGTATTGTTCAGCTTCACTAGGTGGCTGCTATCTATTGAAGAATTTTTTGTAACAAAATTAATCATTTGACTTTTGGTTATATTGAGAACTAGTCCATTCAAATCACACCACTCGGAGAGTTGATTTGTAGCATTCTGCGCATTACAAAGCATAGTGGGAATACTATCAGCTGATATAACGAGATTGGTATCATCTGCATATACAATCGATAGAGAAGCAGCAGAGCAATAAGTCGGAAGGTCATTAATAAAACAAATAAACAGCAGGGGCCCGAGTACTGATCCCTGTGGTACGCCTGTCGAGATATATCGAATATCTGAGAAGGTATCGTTCAGATATACTCTTTGGCTACGAACTTCAAGGTAAGTTACGATCCAATTCAGTGCTGGTCCCCTTACACCATAAAGTTCCAATTTATATAATAACAGATCATGGTCAACAAGATCAAAAGCCTTACTCATATCAACTAGATGGATAGCAAAGCTGAATCAGTACCATTTCAAATTCACACATCATCTAGGAAAATTACATAGTAATGCAGATGTCTTATCTATAAGACCGTGTCCGGAAACATATTGATTCACATGAAGGAGTCACCGACATCAGACGAACGAAACTATTAACGGAAGACGAATGAACGCACGTATGAGACAGGACTAAGACACTGGAAAGGGAATGGAAGTGGGAGACCCCCCCTGGAGAAATATTCTACTGAGTTCAATGTCGGGACAACGTGGATAGCTGGTACAGAAGATATTCAGAGTACCGACCTACTAAAGGTCCCAAAACAAGGTCCAGGGGTGAAATGAAAAAATACAACGTGGGTGTTCCATTTGAACGGATCGCCAGTGAAGATATTTGTCAAGTATTTTTGGAAATTGTTATTAGGAGTAAAAGGGTTTATGTGGCGAACACGGATATTGACGGAAGCCGGCCCACCAAGCGAGCAACCCGAAACTTTTGCACCGAATAGCATATGTAACTCTTCATCCACACATAAAAATATTCAAATCGGAAAAAAATGAACTTTATTTTCAGTCAATTTTTTTGCTTTGACGCTTTCTAGTCTGCCAAAATAAGGTTCTGGTTATTTACGATTCCTAAAGATGTATTTTCTGGAATATAATTCTGAGATTTTATAGTTCTGAAAATGTTTATGGACGCAAATAGTGTTGAAAGTGTTAACGGATTTATAAATTCCAACATTATTAAGGAATTCGATTTTGCAGAAACAAATACTAAGATTATATTACTGATTTTTAAACTGTGGGAGTTAGTCTACACTTATAGCTAATTTTGGAATTGAGCAATGAGTCAGTACATTCACGGGTCAGATTCGAAATTTTATGTTTTTCACTCAATGGAAATGTGTGCCCACGTGGTTGAAAAATATTTGGAACTGTCCAATCAACGAAAAAATATAATATATAATCGAGTTTCAAAATTTTCGTGCGACGTAACAAGTGGAATGAAGAATATTGGGAAGGTCATAATCATACTAAATCTTCCTTGCCTCCACAATGGTGTTACATCAATTATCGACATAAAGAAAAATAATCTAGGTAATTGAATCAGCACCACTTCAGTGTCTAAAACAGATGAGTAAGACACAATTCCATCCATTGTGGTCAAATCGATTTCAAGAAGTTATATTCAAATGTATTTCAGCACACAATACTCGATATATTTTTAATAACCATGTAGTTTGCCCCTGCGCGGCTCACAACGCACATTGTGTGGAAAAAAATAACTTACCTTCCTGTGCATCTGTATATCTCCCAGTGTCACGATATACAAACTCATTCGTTTTCTGTGCGTTGGAACGGGGAGTGAATATTTCAAATGTCATTGAAAAAACTTGTGGCAAATTTTGCGTTTCTTTCGGTCCTGGAGCACATAGAGTTCAAAAGGCAAATTATTTCCACTATCGTTAACATGATTCTGTCAGAGCAAAAAGTAATCTACCAAAAGAATTCGCTATAAATTCTTATCACTTTGTTTGTCGTTTCTCTGTTCGAGTCGGAAGCGAGTGGGAAGACACAGGACCGCACATAAATAATTTAATCTTGGAGAGTTATATGAAATTATTGGACTCCTATCATTCTTTTCACCTTCATCAGTTATGAGCCCCGTAATGATTTTCAGGTCAGTTTCGAGTTCAGTATCATCCCGATATATTTGAGCACTCCCTTGCTCTGTATAGTTTCTCCTTGAAGTTTTATGGGGCCTAGTCCCTCCAGTTTACTCTTCGAGTGAATGTTACTATGTTGGCTTTTTGAGGGTTGATGTTCAATTCCTCTAAATCACTCCATCTGGTTATTAAGTTAAGTGCTTCTTGCATGCGATCCCTAACAGTGGTGTTGAATTTCCCCTGTTCTAGGACAACTATGTCGTCAGCGTATCCAGGGGTTTTATGACCTTCTTCTTTCAGAGACCCTGTCCATGACCAGATTCCACAGGACTGAAGAAAGAACTCCCCCCTGAGGATAACATCTGGCCGCCAGAGCCACTACAGTCTCCTCCATTAGGGTTGTATGTATCATCCCGTTTCTTAGCAATGAGTCTATCCAGGCCACGCAAGGTTCCTCGATTCCTCTCCGTTTGAGGGACCTGATGATGGAGTCTATAGAGGTGTTATTAAAAGTTCCTTCTATATCTATAAAGGCAGCTAGTAATATCTCTTTGTTTTCCAGCGTGTTCACCACTCTCTCTACCAGTTTGTGGAGTGAGCAGCCGATCCTGCATATTGTTCTCGATGCAGTGGTCTTTCTACCAGTGCACCTTCCCTTATATGCCTATCCACAAGCTTCTCCAGAGTTTTCAGTCGAAAGGACATGAAACTTATCTTCAGTCCAAAGGACTTCGCCGTTTCCTGTCCAGTTTTTGTTCCTCCGTGACTATGGTATATATCCAAGAGCCAGGCTGCTGCCTCTGAGTATTTCACAGAGCCTACTATGTGGTAGTTCCGTTCCCTTCTGCAATAGTACTGGGTAAATCCCATCCCGTCCAGTTGATTTGAATGTTCAAATGAGCTTATTGCCCATTGTTCTTTGTCATATGTTTACCACCTTTTTTGCTATTGTCCAACTTCCCCTGGAACCCCTTATCACAGCTTCCAGTCTTTTGTCACTAACAGTTGATAGTCCATAAAAAAATAACAAGATTTTTCCTTTGAAATTTTTACAATAAGTCCTTAATGAGCCAGAAAAAAGAATATAAAAAAATGCTACCTAAACTTCGCTGTTTCGCGGTTTCCAAAATTTTTACGAATTTTTTTGCAATTTTTCAACACTAATTCGTTATAAAATGGCATTATACACTCATTGTTCACGGGTATGCAAGAGGTTATATTTCAACCTGTATATACACAAAAAAACATACCTGACGAAGAAAATGAGTTGTTATAGTTTTCTCCTTTATTCTTGGATTATCAAAATTCATTGGCTTCTAATGAAAAATTCCTTAAATCGGTGTTTAGCAAAAAACACCCATCAGGCTGGGACCTCGTTCTAGCTACTGCTGAATTATCAGGTGAGTTTGGATTATTAGGAATTTGAATAGTTGTTTTACAGACAATAGTTCTTCCAAACTTGAAGAGATACTATACCAAACAATGGTTGAAACTATGTGTTTCAAAATTACATATGTGTTTATGTATGTATATATCATGGATATATCTCCATATGAAATAATTCCATGAACGTAATGAATTTTAGGATAATATACGAAGGTAGGCTGATAACAAATGCACACATGCTTGTACAGCGCGAACGAAATGACCTTCAAAAGCGTGCCAGGTGGAATGTGGAAGTGACATTCCCCCTCTATACGCATGTGCAGGTTTGGGTCGTTAAATTAATCAGGTGTATTTTGAGAAGCGGAAGTATGGAGACATATTCTAGTGCTATGTCAACGCGAGTTAAACAGCGTCCTGTTATCGAATTTGTAACCGACGAAACCAAAAAGGAGGAGGTTCTGTATACAACGCGTTTTTTTTTTTATGTATGATCACGCACAACTTTTCACAGAGCGATTCGATTCCGATGATTCTTTTTTCATTGGATAGGGTGTACTTCGAAGTTGGTCCCATTTCAATTTGAACAACAAAATCCATCCCTAAGGGTAGCAAAATTAAGGATATTGATCGGTCATCCTCTGAATTTTGGTCCGTTAACCGATTCTATCAGGCATAACTTTGTACTGGGATCTTCTATTTGGATGATTCCTCTTTTATCAGATAGGGTATACCTCATAGTTGATCATATTCCAATTTGGAATGAAATGATCCACCCCTATGGGTAGAAACATAGGGGATGATTAATTTTTCACTTGTGAACTTTGGTACATGTAGTTGACATTGACAGAGGAGGGTCCATCAAAATGATTACATTCTATGAAAGGATGGAATTATATACAAAGTGATGAAATCAACCAACCAGAACTTTCAAAATTAATTTATATTATATAACAATAAATAGTTAAAATAGAAAATCATATTATTTAATAGTTAATAGTTGAAGTAAGCTAGGTAAGTAAGTATTTTGGAAGTAATAAAAAATTAAGTAGATAGTAATTATAATAAATAAATAAATAAATAAACACTTTATTGTCCAAACAGGAGTACACCCAATTACAGGACAGATTAAGATTATTGTGATATGTGTGTTACATTTTATTTGCAGTTTTCAACTTTTTCAGTTATGGGCTTTTAACTGTGATTTGAATTGGTCCAGTGAGCTTAGGAATGGGTCAATTTTTTTACAAAGTGTGTTAAAATTACTACACATTGAATTTATTGGTGAGTTTGCCATGATATTTGTTCGCGGGACTGAAATGTAAAATGTCTGTTCGGATCTGCTGTTAATTCTTGGTACATAGAAGTTCAGTTGAGCAGTCAGATCTGGACAGTCTACGAGATTGTGGATGAGTTTATACAAAAAAATACAAGAATAATTAATTCTCCGTTCTCTAAGTGAGAGCATTCCAAAACGTTTTAAAAGGATGTTATTGTCTATGCCTTGAGGGGGATATTGTCCATCCGTTTTCCATGCCATGTACTTCATGAGGGTTCTTTGAACTGATTCTATTTGCTCAATATATATGGTATAGCTTGGGGACCATATTAGTGAGCAATATTCGATTCTGGACCTGACATATGCATTAAATAGGGTTGCATAACATTAGTAGTAGTAGTAGTAATTAGTAGATTTCAGCAACAAAAAATTGAAAACTAAAAACTTTTTAACAAAAAATTAAACTGACGAAAAAGTCAACTGAAAAGCAAAAAATAATAAATAAACCTTCTTAGTCTAAATGATAATTGAGCACCTAAACTAATGTGAGTAACTGATTTTGAGTTGGCTCCAAACAAACTAGCAATTGAATTAGGTAAAGCGTAAAATGATGGCAGCGAGATGCACGGCTGCTTTTGATTACTTCTTTCAAAGTAATATAATGATATTCGATAATTGTTTGTTTGGCGCCGACTCAAAATCAGTTACTCACATTAGTTTAGGAGCTCAATTATCATTTAGACTAAGAAGGTTTATTTATTATTTTTTGCTTTTCAGTTAATTTTTTTGTCGGTTTAATTTTTTGTTAAAAAGTTTTTATTAACTGCTGAAAAAGTTA
The DNA here is from genome assembly GCA_018342105.1 of Gonioctena quinquepunctata. Classification (NCBI taxonomy): domain Eukaryota; kingdom Metazoa; phylum Arthropoda; class Insecta; order Coleoptera; family Chrysomelidae; genus Gonioctena; species Gonioctena quinquepunctata. The sequence continues at coordinate 231,182 of JAFIRS010000665.1, forward strand.
CTCCTACTGAGATTCTTCGACGTTTAAAGGATGTTTATGGTGAAGATGTTGTTGATAGGTCTACTGTAAATCGATGAGTGATACCTCGAGCGCCACTGACCTCGCGCGCCACTGCAGAGGCTCTGCGAGACTTCAAGGGTAATCATTACACCTCGGTCTATGAGGTGAAGGCAGCTGTCAAGTCAAGTCCTGGATTAGAGAAAAGTCGGAAAAAATTTTCAGTGACGGAATGAAAAAACTTGTTACACGTTTGGAGGAACATGTTAGCCTTAACGTGTTCTACCAGCATGACTGAATTTGCTTTCAGCCTACCCTCGTACATAACGAGAATAGCTGTTACAACAGAGTGAAAGGGATTGCCATTAAACTATTTCGAGGTATGTATTCCCGAGGCGAAAATCTTTTTGGGTCCAATCTCAAAGAAAATAGTTTAAATCTTGGCTTTGCCTAATATTTCAAATATTTCGGAATCGCCATCGGTATTCAGATATTTCAGATTTTCATAAAATACATCTGATCCTGGAAAACGAAACCATGCGTGCAAATCTACTGTTTTCATTCAGGACAATCGGGAGTAAATACTTCTCTATCAAATCACTACAAATCAGCCAGACAGAATTATAGTAATCATAATTTACTAGAATCAAAAATATTTCAAAGCGAAAAAAGATTACATTTTTGCTGGCCCCATTCAACATACATGTAGTTTTTACATGTAATGTAATAATATAAATTTATCATTGCATCTGAGTTATAAAAAATTTCCGTGTTTCGGACTGTTTATATTGTAAAAAAATAAATAAACAAGCCCTGTAAGATTCCAGTTTTGCAGCTCAGGTAAAAAACACACCAAGGAACTTTCGAGTCAAATTTCAGAATCGCTAAACGGGTCTAATTTCGAAATATATTTAAACTACCTGGTTATTAATGATATATCGAGGACTGTGTGCCAAAATACAATTGAACTATCAAACGAACTAAGTGAAGTTCGATCGTAATTGTATGTGGCACACAGTCCAAATATGTATCATCCCAACCCCCATTTTTTACGAATAACCCATCATTGAACTTGGTCCAGCATCTTTAGACCAAAGTTTGTGTATCGTTACACAGGAAGATATTTTGATGGATAGGAAGGTAAGTTGTTTTCTTCTAGGCTGAACACTGTGCGAAGTGAGCCGCGCAGCGGCGGACTATCTGTTTATTTATATTCAGACTGTGTGCCTTATACAATTACGATCGAACTTCACTTAGGTACGTCGGTTTTTGGCCATTATAGTTACGTAGTTAAGAAATAATAATTACATTTGATTAGAACGTTCTAGTCGTTTTTAAAAGGGAAACATTCTTAATTGAATAGAAAGATTTTTCTGTGAATTGAAGAATCTACGATAAATATAGGGGGTATAGGGGATTTTTTTTACTCTCCCCGTGCCCTAGTAAAATTAAAAAAATATATCAGGTAAATTATTATATAAAATTAATTGATTTCATACAATTTTTTTGATAGCTTTCAGGGAATTGTCAATATTGACTAAAAAATGAAAGTGAATACGTTCGTATTGCGGAAGACTTTTTTCTGATTTTCCCCGTGCCCTAGTAAAATAAAATATATTATGCACCGGCACATAAATCTGCAGTAAAATAACATGAATAACGCTAGGAATTAGTTCCTCATCTACCATATTCACCATATTTGCTCCCCCGGCGAAGAAGAAATGGCTCGGTGGTAAGAGATTTGGATCGAAAAAAGAAGTTATCGCTGAAACAGAGGCCTATTTTGAGGTCTCCTCATGAACGTTTTTATTGGAAAGTTAGGGAATTATTGAGAAATAAATTGAGTTTTGCCAAAAAAATTTGTGTTTTATTGCCTAGTCTGATTACCTTTCAGTCCGTCCTATAATTATCGTCTTGCAAAAGTTGAATTTTATCACTCATTTAATCATTTTGCAAAACTTATTTTGGCTATAGGCAAGGCCACATTTACACGAAATAGAGACTGAATAATTTTCATATTTCACATGTTTGACCAGTAGATATACAACGCTGTATGAATATGTGCATGGAATAACGTGGAAGAACTTAGACAGCAAGTAGAAAACACTCTGAAGTTATTCGTTTTCGAGGATATTTCATTTTTGCAGCATGTAGTGACTCAAGACTGCGCGGATCAAAAGAACTGTAATAACATTGATTATTGATTACCTATTTTTACAAGTGATACATCTCGTTAAATAAATCCTCACCAAATCACCACATGACTAAAAATATTTTTTTGAATAATTTGACGGATCCTCAATAATTCATGTTAGTGATTTAATTATTTATTTTGGCAGAGCTTAAACATCCAAACATTAAATGAAGTTACAAGAGGGTTGGATCAAAAGGACTATAGATATAATTAATTGTTTAAAAATAATGCAATTATGTTATGTTAAATGTATATTTTGATTTATGGGATACATCACAGGGTGTGATCCTACTATCATTAGGCTTCTATTCAGAAATATTGTTTTTATAGTTACATTTTGTATTAAACCACTATAAATAATTATAAAGAGACGTATTTTTTGGTGTTATGTAAGTGAATGTAACTACTGTTCCTTCACTTTCTTTCAATGGGGGTTTTATTCATTCCATATACAAGGTTGCCCATTTCAAAACAGAATTAATATCCACCAAATTTGGGATTTGAAAAAATAGTCTTCCTCTTCTGCCCAATTTGTTTTGAAAGTGTCATATATGTGCTGTTATGATGAAATATATGAAAAATATTTGAACAGATGGAGGCCATTAACGCTTAATGAAATATTATAAGTTGGGAACCATATTATGGATTGGAAATATAGTGTCATCCATCATATTATCAAGAGAAACTATGCCAAAGCATTTCAGGCTATATTTCCTGAATTTTAATGTATTCTAAATTGAATTAAATTCTCACTCTTAAAAAATTACCAAAATATTTTGTATTACTGGTTGTGTTCATGAAAAAAAAATGAATATTCATAAAATTTGTTTTTAACAGGTTTAATATTTTTTTAAATATAAATATTATTTTCTTTGAAGATCATTTAACAACATTCTGAATAGTTAATACACCAAATTCAATATTGAAATAAAGAATATCGCAGATTCGACTAAATTCTACCAACCTTCCAATATCAAATGGATCACCATATATATTTTTCATTCAGTTTTATCTTTCTATCCTCAGTAGGTATATACCATAGTTGTTTTATTTTTATTTCGTTTTCGACTAAAATCTGATATTTTTTTTTTCAATAATTACATTAGGGAATTCAAAGAAATCAAGACTAATATTTGTCGAACCAGAAGCAAGCCCGACTAAAACATTTTGGAAAATTTCAGCTTTTCATGAGTTGTGATTTTGTTTTTGAGATCATATAGAATATTTGGTAAAGTTTTATAAACAACATTTTCCAACTAAAAAAAATATTGATCAATCTGAAAAAATTTTCAAATATCATGTAATAGCAGATATTACTATTTGGTCGACGATTATGATTTTGAAATATATCAAGTTATACTCTATCCCCGGGATTGCGGAAGTATTAGACAAGTTTGCTTTGCTATTAGCGATGAGTAGTATATTTTACCAATATCTACGATTTTGCTTGTTGACATTATTGTTCAGAGAAAGAGGTGATTCACCCAAAAACATAATATTTTAGAGGGGGGGGGGGCAGAGTTACGAAATTAATAGAGCCACTGTTCATCTCGCACATTCTAGACTATGCGGCAGTCGGACTTTTTGATGACGCATAGAATCACGGGATAATTCAAAAAAAAAGTTCGAGGTCATTCTCGAGAGATTGCCACTCTTTTGGAGTATTCGGACGTGCTATATAAGCGGGTTGCACGCGACAGGCCAACAGTTTATGTATTGATGTTATTTGTGTGATCCATTCGAAGAAAGAACATACATATTTTGGAACCGTGATTATTTTAGTGTCACAGTGCATTAATGTGTTGTTTGAAGTAAAATAAACAGTCATTGAAATTAATCAAGTATATTTCAATAAACGAACCCAGTTTCGTAACAATATTGTTCAGAACATTTTGTTGATTATTGAATTTTTCCATCAAGGTTTCATCTAAACATGTTAATTTTTTATTTGCCATATGGTACGTTGAAAAAGGAACATTCTCAACTGATTTTTTTTTGAAAACTGAAAAATCTACGTTACATAGGATGTAGTTCAACATTTATCATGTGCTTTAGACGGGAAACTAGTTTTTCTCTGTTCGATTCTACAAAAAGCTTTACCGTGCCAAATTTCCACTATGTATATCAAAGAACTGCAGAAAAATTGCTGTGATAGACACACAGAGACGTGATTGATCTTAGTGAGGTTCCATTTTCTCCATAGTGTTATTGAAATTGCAAAAACCTGCATCTGCCCATAACTTTCATAATTAGATGTGGAGGATCCCCAATATTTCATTCATTCAAAATTAAATTGAATTCAAGTTTAAATACCATTTAAGATCCATTAAACTGTTTACATATACATGAAAAGTGTTCTGTATGTGAACTGTAATTTCGATTTTTATTTTTATACAATGCCTATAAAATCAGGTTACTCGAAAATTTTAAAAAGAAGAAACCAAAGTTCATTTGAAATATGAGATATTTCATAAAAAATTGATAATTGATAGGATCCAATTATACAGTAAAAAATGAGACACTTTATATCCATTTGCATAAATCTTTGCAATTACTCTATTTTTTTATTTATATCTCTATATATTTTTAGATAACACCAAAAGTGAAAAAAGTTAATTTAGAGAGAAATAATATGATTCACTTATATATCTCACTGTAGATATTCTTGAGAATAACATCAATTTATTGAAATAAAAAATTATTGAATACTTATGTGAATGTTTTTATTCCTATGATTTTAAATGTCAATACCTCACACCGTGAATGTCTTTATGAAAAGTTTTTATTTTATCCTTCTTTAAGAAATGTCAAATGATTCACTGACTAGTTTTGTACAACTATCAGATAAAATTCATAGCTTCTCTTTTTCTTTAATTGTCAACTAATCTTTTTTCATTTATTATTTGAATCCTAGATACATATATCATTTGAATCAACCAACTATATTGTGATTCAACGAGACATCTCCAAATTGGAAACAAAAAACACTCTGCACAAGAGATTGGAGTTTTCATATTTATTATATTTCTATGCCATATCTCAATATCATAATTTCCATTATATCTGAAATGCAACACCCTCGGATACAAATACATTAATTGTTTTCACCATATCTGTGATCATCAGCATATTCTAAGCGCTACCTCAGAAGGAATGGAAATTAATTTTTCCTGACTAAAATGTGACATATATCAACTTAAATTAGTGAGAGAAGTTGTTCTTTTAATATTTTTTTACAAGTGGTTAAAAGTGTTACCTAAGTTACCAATAAACAACCATCATACACATTGCTCATAGCAGCAGCAGCAGCAACGGAGTCCAATTATTCTTATCGAGTAGGCTGGTTTCCAAATTAAATGCACCGCAAGCAAATATTTTTATTCTTAGTAGGCTGGTTGCAATTTTGTAATGTTCTAATAAGTAATAAATAAAGACATGCGTGTTATCTTCTTCATTAATTTCTTTTGATTTCTGCGAAAATGAAAAATAATCAGATCTAAAACACGTGAGTATAGCACATTTAATCACTCGCCTGATTGAGGCACTCGCAGCTTCGTTTTTGGGGCGCCCAACATCCAGGCTCGTGATTAAATGCTACACTTTACTCACTTGTCCTGAAAATTGCTATTATTCAATGAATTGTGAATACCAGCAAATGAACTATGCAAAGATATATAATGGAGAGGTCAAACCATTGAATGAAAAATAAGGTGATTCATTTAAAATTAAAAAGTTTGTAGGTTTAATAGGACAAATTCAAATACACTATTTTAAATTTGATAAAGCTTTGAAATTTTTTCAATTTACCAAAGCACAAAACATTCCATTTTTCAATATTCAGTGTTCCCAAACCAATGGTTATAAACAAAATGGCTTCTCTCCGTATGTAAACATTATAGAGCTTTCTGCAGACACGTTTTTGGGGATGCAGAAGGATGAGATATTCAGTCTAGATTAAGTAAGCATTTTAAACATTCTTGAGATATCAAGACTGTTCCATACATTTAATGCACAGTGTATGTTCCTAGAAGCAGTTTAATGATTGGCAAAACATATATCCAATTCATAAGTCATAGAGTATTTTGTCATTCCTCATCCAAAATGGAGATGGTGTTTGGTATATTGATAAACAAAAATATTTGTGGACGAGTATCCGCAAATTCATAACATTCATTCATCCATTATATTTATGTTCAATGTAATTATGTGTACCTCTAATAAAGCATTCACACATTCCAGTCAGGTAAAAAAAGCATAGTAACCAGGGTTAAGTATTTTATTGATTTCTTTGAATTTAGGGAACTCTTACAAAATATCATTACAACTTAACATGATGATATATAAATAGTATTACAGTGTATTTACTATATAATATGTTCATTCACATTATAAAAATATCACAAATTATTACCCGTAATTATCACTGTATAAAATATCACAGTAGTTATATCACAAATGAGTAATATATGAAAATATCCACAGCTACTTCAAGTGGAAGTCATAAAACAAATTTCTTGTATATTACTCTATATCTTACAAACCAATACATGAGGTGATGTTATTTTTCGAAACAATTTTTCTTTACAGTAAATAATATGAAAAATAATATCACATACATATCAGACTAAAAATGAATATTTGATAGTGAGATGATCACACCTCTATCAAGTCCATGCAATCATATGTATATATGAGACAGGTTCATTTCCATATCCATTGTCCCACAAAACAAGAATATTATCATTTTGTCTCTGCATCATTTGATAAGAGCATTTTGGATGATTGGGAAGTCTGTATAAGAATGGTAAAAGCATTTTTTTACATATCATAAGAAAAGGACATTATTAATTCAATATTGAATCAATCTAAAATAAAATATGCCTTATATGCATTAATCTCAAATATATAAGGTTATTTGAAATAAAATTTCAAGAATAGACAAAACTCTATGTGTTATTCATTTTGAATAATAAAGTTATGTCGAAAGCACATGAAATATCAATAATAAATGTTAATTATCATAGGCGTTTTTTTACTGTTTTCTTCATCTTTTTTGTATTCAGATGTACCTCGTCAAAGGTAGGAAGTAATTTATAGGAGGGAATCCATCCATGTCATTCTTATAATGAATTATAACATTCAGGGAAATCATTGTCACATCAATTTCTTTGAATTATTTTCCATAAAACATATTTTAATCTTTATATGTGAGTATAAGAATTAGACAATGTGTTTTTTTGAAACCAATTTTGTTTATTGATAAAAAGCTATGACATAATAATTATGTGATTTATGGGAATTAAAAATGACAACACTAAAATTAACTTTATTAATAATAATACAACAGAAATGAGGGATTGCCTTTATTTTTGAAGTATCTATAGTTCTATGTAGTTGAATCATTCAACCTCTTGAATGAATTTTTTTTAATTTTTTTTAATTGCTTTTCCTTGGAAAAAAGGCCAATTTGAATTCATAATTTATTTTTTAGATATCGAAAAAAAATGAGACATTATTAATTGAAAAACGTTCCAGAGAAAAAGCATGGGAATTGAATAAAAAAAAATACAAGATTATTCACATTCTCATTACTAAGAAAGGGAAGAAATTGGGCAACTTTGCAGATTTTAGAAAAAAGTGTCCATGAAAATGACAAATTTTAAATCATTGAGAGAAATACACCCAAATATTATTGTACAGCAGAAAACAAGCTGGAATATACCTGGTATTTGAAGCCAAATCAAATGAATACGACTGGTTAGGAACAATTTTCCCCCTCAATTGTGGTCAACTGAGAATCAATATGTTGGGTATAGGTCACAATATTTATGTTACTTAATACCTCAAAAGGTATAAAATGAAACCAGAACATAATTTTTTTATTTCTGTGGAAATCACCGAAAATAACAATTAGATTACATGTTACTTATTCAATTAACACAACACAATGACACAGATGATTGAGGTAACATATTTCGTGAACTCGTTATATAGAATTTGCAGTTTGTCATGGGATGGAAATTTGCTAGTTGACCCAGGAGGAATTTTCAATAAAACTTCGCACTGCATTTAAATTTTTCTCTCGGTGAATACAACTGTACCTATATGTGACTAGTTTGTTTGAGACATGATACTGGGCAGCCATCTAATCCCAGATGTACCATTTGGTGAGCCTCAACTCGATTGGGTTTTGTAATGTATTTACGCTACTAAAACATTTCCAAGTAGCGGTCATCAGCTCTCGTCAACTCTCTTTGTATCGTCCATTAGCTCTCTTTAAGATTTTTTTAGTTAGGTGTTGCAAGTTAATTCCTAGTCTACCATACGCTGCATTGGCAGACCTACTTCTCTATTGCTCCTAACAACATACTCATTTTCCTTCTGTGTTCTGTATAGGCTTATCTAACTTGCAAGGCTATCCATCATCGAGCTCCAAAATTCTAATTTTAGTTTAGAATTGTGTTAAAAAATCTCTGGTCTAGCAGTGAATCAAAACCAGAGACCTTTGATCTCGTAGTGGGCGCTGATAAGTGATGAAATCAAAACTCACCACCCAATAATTCCCAGGAAGTAACAAATACAAACATTATTGTAACATTTTTTACTTGATGAATACCACTTAAGCACCAATTTTCAATAAATCACAGATACATGATTAACACAGCATTTATCAGTTACACGTTATTTGCTTGACACTCATTTAATACATCACAACTGACACTGCAAATTTTGTAATGAACAGAAGTGTAAGTTTCACAGTCAATATATTTGAAGAGCAAAAGGAATCAGTTAAAAGTCTTCAGTTTGAAAAAAAAAAAAACTTGTTTTGAGCAAATGATTCAATGCATTTGTGTAAATTCGGGAATTCAGTGATTTTTGGTTATGATGATGTTCAAGAAAAAAAGTGATATGACATGACGAATGGGAAAAATTAAGAGATTCCCGAATGCTTATGGGACCAACGAGTCTATACAAAAAATATATCTTTCATGAAATCATTGGTTTTTGCAAAAAACCGATTCTACATCGCGAAATTTGTATCCGATTGGCGCTGCCCCTACATTAAATTGAGACCGCACAGAATCAGTGTTGCCAATATTCAAACATTTCACTATTTACACTCCCACTCTTGGAAATATATGCCTACAAACTCTAGCTGGGCAGGGCGAGGAAGAAATTCGATTGTTTCCTGTGACGCGCTATTGTTTGCTCTTAAGTCAATTTCTACAGCACTAAAAAACAAACCATTATATTTATTTTTTTTGGTTTATAGGTTCATTTTATTATAATTCATTTCCGCAAATGAGAAAACTGCCTTTTTCAAGCCTGAATTTGCCATATCCAATAGTTCTGGGTCTAACTTGCTGCTAGTATTTTTATTTTGCAAATAACTAACATCAAGACTTTTTCGCATGACTAAGAAAAACAACATATTTACAGAAAAATTTAATATTTATAATAGATATAGTTGATTATATTCCATTTAATAGGTATATTTTGATCTGGATACAGATTAAGGTTAAGTTGTTTGCTTGTTTTTGATGCGAGGAGAGGTTAGGAAGTAAGTGTCGAAGGAGGATTTTTTCGATAGAACTGGCCAAAAATGAGCGATTTAGTGTTTGCAGTTTATGCTGGTTAAAAGAAGGAGGTATTTTGAGTGATTTTTGCGAGAGAAAACGGTGATTGAAATGATTGCTTGTTCTAGAACAAAAAGGGGCTCTAACTCGAAAACGGTATGAGACCGCCGCGTTTTTCTTCCGGATTCGTGTTGAGGAGGCAAAAACACATAAGAAAAGTCAAACAGCTATTTTCGGGGAGCAGGAGTGCTACCTAATATTTGCCCTGAAAATACTTGGCCTTCCATTCAATAATGATGAATGTCCATCTTGCGTAGTAGGGAAATAAAGAAGGCAGCCATTTTTCAGACAAAGAAGAAGTCAATACATGTCGGTAATCTCATCCATTCTGATGTTTGTAGACCAATAACCCCACCAACTATGGAAGGTTATAAGTTTGCACAAGTGATACTCGATGATTTTTCACATTTTGTTGTTGTGAAGCTGAACAAAATATGCAGAGACGGATTAAGAGGGGGGCAACCGGGGCTGCAGCCCGGGGCCTCCACAAGAGAGGGGCCCCCACAATATAAATTTTTAGTAAAAATTTCCTGACGATTACCGATTGATATGCAGCAGTTCTCTGACTTTTTCCACTTATTTATCGTTTTAAACATTCTTGTCAAAATTAATGGTTAATATTAATCTTTGATCCGATAAATCCTGTGTATATGCGGTAAACAATCACAAAGTAAATCATCACACTATTATACACTAAAGAAATGAATTCAACCACGTCGAAAAATAGAAAAATATATCGTATCGAAATTAGCTGATCTAAAACAAAAGCCATTTTCCAAAATGAAAATTATAAAAATAGGCTGCAAACTGCGATGAGACAAAGCCGCATATCCAAGTTATCGCTTCTTAGCATTGAGAGTGATTTACTTCGGGAGCAGGATCTCACCAAAATCATCAATGATTTTTCGTCGAAAAAAGCTCACAAGAATCCATTGGTTAATGCTGTAATTTAATTAGGTTTATTTCTTGTATTTTATTATACCTACATATGCTTGTGTTGAAATAATTTCATTTCTTCCGCAATTAATTATTCAAACACTTGAAAGAAAAAAATTGTTTAACTAGTTTGAAAAATAATTTGGGGCCTCCACTCCTTTGTTGCCCCCAGGGCCTCCACACCTTTTAATCCGGCCCTGAAAATATGAGTGACTACTTTAAAGAACTAGACCGTCAAGATGGAAGGAAAATCCGAAGATTACGTCTTGACAATGGCAGATAATTTATTTCCAATACATTCGGGAATTTCTGAGTGGTGTCAAAATAGAGTACACTAGTCCATACAGTTCTCAAATGAATGGTAAATCAGAAAGAATAAACATGAGTCTCCTAAATATGGAGAGGCCAAAAATTTCTGACTGGTAAACCAAAATTTCTATGGGGTGAGGCTATAAGATGTTCCGGATATGAATTGAACTGATCTTCAACATCAACATTGGTGAGAGGTGAAACCCCATCACTTTTGTGGAACTCACAAAGTGATATTTCGAAATTGCAAAATTTTGGTTGTGGAGCTTGGCCTCATTTCTGCCTGAAGGAGAAAAACTAGATCCAAGTGCAAAGGCTGGTGATATGATTGGATTCTGCGGAGGTGGCTACAGGATTTGGATTCCCAATGAAAATAAAGTCATAAGATCTAGAGATGTAACTTTTTTTTTAAATTATGGAAAAACCAGCTGAATCGAAGCCAATAAGAGGTTATTCAAAATTGAAGAAAACTTTCCTACTGAGGTAGAACAGGAGAGCTCTCTTATAACAAAGTTTCCAAAGAAGTTACAAATAGATCAACAAAAGAAAGGAAAATGCCTAAATAACTTGCTTGCTAACATCAGAGGCTGTACCACACTTTTAATGAGGCATGCGAGACACCATCATGGAAGGAGGCCATTGACAAGGAGCTGGAAGCTCATGAAAATTGCAAACCTGAACTCCACGAGAAGCACCCAATTAAAAAGTTGTGATTTCAACTAAATGGGTTTTTACCAGGCCAGGCTAGTTGCTAAAGGCTTCCAAGAACCTGTTGAAGGAACTGAATATTGCTAAGCACCAGTGTGTAGAATATAAACAATACGGATGTTAATATCCAGCCAATATAATTGGGAACTCAAGCAGGTTGATGTACCAACAGCCTTTTTGAATGGTTTTATAGACCACAGTGTTTATATAAAAATACCAGAGGGAATAAACAATGACTGTGATGGGAGATTATTTATATTATTTAAAAAAATGCTGCAAGGAATGTACACTTAGAAAGCCTAAAAGAAATTTATTGAGGAATACATTACTTTAATGAGATATCTTTATGTCGGAGATGGCCCCTCATCAAGAAAAAATGTATTAGAGAGAAGGAATGAGTTGGTTCATTAAGTTTATGAAATTCAAATTGTGAGAATCTTTTTTGACATAGCTGACAAGTTCGTCTTTGTTCTAAGCATAGGGGCATTAATTGACAATGATTTATAGTTGATTTTGAAGGAAAGTAAACAAAGGGGAACAATTTTTTTGTATCTAGGTCAAAATGTATCAATTTAATTAAATATGAACATATCAGATGACTTGAAAATTCTCAACATCAATCTGAAAAGAAAATGAAATGAATCAGGGAGTTTTTACATTTTTCATATTGTGGAAGATTGTTAATCTCAGAAAAAATGTCAAGAATGAGTAGTTCTCCACAAAACATAAGCTTCAAATGATTTTTTTCTGAATTTTCATGAACTACTGAATATGGCAATACGAATTGACAAACACTGAATATGAACAAGACATTTGACTACACTTTGTGCATGAAATCAGAACAAATTAGGAACTAAACCTTAATTTTTATGCTTATTTTGCAATTATGCCTAAAAAATTGTGGTTTGTGTCTCAGATTTTTGAAATTTCTGTCTGTGTGCACAAGTTACAATTTTTGGGCACCAGACTTGTAATAGCATTTGATATTAGTATTGCCACACTAAGGCACAGTACAATATTTGAAGTAAACTTGCAGTCAATTGTGAATGTCTAATCACAGATACCTACTTGTACTATTTTATAATGTGATCATTTTGTCATATTTGCTTAATTTTGAAGTGTGTTGTTTTTGACAATTGTTGGATAATTTTTAAGTGTGCCACTTATTTTGAAAAATACAAGCTGTTTGTCAACCACTCAAAGTCAGTTCGATATTGAAATGATTGCGGAATTATACTATTGATCAAAAGTTATTTTGCACTGTTTCATATTTTAATTGCAGTTTCTACAAACGTAATAAACATTTATTTATAACCAACGGCAGAAATAATATCATGGCCACGTCTAATTACCCTTCCTTTTGATGTAAACACAGTTATTATTTTCCCACACACATTTCATTTAGATGATATTTTCGAATGTTTTTTTTATTTAAAGATTGAATATGTGATAAATGGTAAGTAATTCTGCTTTTATGCAGCTACAGCTTCTGAAGAACATTACAACAGTAAGATTGTAGTAGAGGAAGAAAGGTTTGGTATGAGGCTTCTGCTTTGAGTCAAAAGATTGTTTACAACATGTACCATCAATTAATTATAAAAAATAATGGTTTGAACTATGGTGTTATACAAAGGATGTGTTGAATTTCAAAGCGAACAATTATAACTCCTGTTTCACGAAATGTTTTTTCGCCAAAGAAACGAACTAAAAGACTTTGATATGCCTAAATGCATGCATGCACAGGATTTTATTCAATAAACTTAACATTTGCCAGTCTGTTTTGGAATCAGCTTGAATTATTGGGTTGAGAAACAAATTTTTACACAAAATAAATGAGCGTTTTCAAAATCATTATTCAATCTATGATTGCAGATTTGTTCATGAAACATCAATTATAAATCTTTCTCCAAATACCTTTGTTATAATGGACAAGGCTCCTCAACATTTAGAAAAAAGATAAAAAAAAGGTTTTTTAGACATTATAGTTGTTCAGTATCCACCAGAAAAAAAAAATAGTTGCCCTTTTAAAAGGTCCAAATTTGAAAGGTTATTCGTTTGCCTTCAAACCTATAGAAGTCATTTGGAGTACCCTTGAGAGGGAGGAAAGAAAACGGTATGTATGTCACACCAACACTGTATCAGAGTAGAATCAGTAAAAATTACTCCAAATGTACGGTGTCAAAGTTTGGGATGTTGAGGACAGAGAATTACTGTAACATTACTTTATCGTTCCCATTAATCCAGTGAGGAGGAAAATGAAACTTTTTTTATATGCAAGTTTTGTGCTTTAAATTTCGTTTCTCTAATTCAAAAATCGAATGGGATGCAATTAAGCGCTCAGTTCACGGCTGGCAGCCCTGTTTTTAACCGAAACGCTCAACTTTTTTTTTTTGCAAAAAATATATGAAATTTTTACTTTCAATCACTCTCATTACACGCTTTATATTAGCTTCAATTGTATGTTTGTTTGTAACAGACTCCTTTGGACTTGATTTTCACCCACTTCCAGACGTCCGAATGATTTGAAATTTGGCAGGTGTACATAATTCCGGTGACAATGCATTGAGAAATTTTTGTGTGGAAAAAAAAACAAAATGGCGGCTCTAATATGGCGGACGAGTTTTGTGATTATGATCCGATTCGCTTCAAAATTGGTATCTGAGGGTTTTCGTTGTCGGAGATTATGATTATCTTATCAAAATTGAAAAATTCAAGATGGCGGCTCCAAAATGGTGGACGAGTTTTGTGATTATGGTCCGATTCCATTCAAAATTGGTATGTGGGGGTTTTTGGAGTCGAATATTATGGTGGACGAGTTTTGTGATTATGGTCCGATTCTATTCAAAATTGGTATGTGGGGGTTTTTGGAGTCGAATATTATGATTCTTTCGTGAAAATTGAAAAATTCAAGATGGCGACTCACTGTATATACTGACAACGTTAAAATCTGTGATGACTTCTAAAATCGAGATTTGACTATTAATACATCTGTACACATTAATGATTTGGAAAATAATTACAGTTACTAATAGTAATCACGGAATTAATAGTAGATTAGAACAAATAATGGTTTAAAAAAAATTAAAAAACGCTTTTATAAATAAACCAAACTAAAAAGTAGAAAATAAATATTAGTTTAAAAAAAACTAAAAAACACGCTTTTTATAAAAAACCTGAAAAAATAAATGAATAATAGTTTAAAAAAACTAAAAAACACGCTTTTATAGAAAACCAAACTAAAAAAATTGAAAATAAATTTCAATAAGTATAAATTGATAATAATGTAAATAAGAATTTTTTTAATTTTATTTAAAAAAAGCGTGGGGTGCTTTTTAAGATTCAGATTAAGCACCCCACGCTTTTTTAAAATAAAATAATTTTTTTTCTTATTTACATTATTATTAATTTATATTTATTAAAAATTTTTACACTATTCTTAATTCAAATTTATTTTCTATTTTTTTAGTTTGGTTTTCTATAAAAGCGTGTTTTTTAGTTTTTTAAACTATTATTTATTTATTTTTTAGTTAGGTTTTTTATAAAAAGCGTGTTTTTTAGGTTTTTTTAAACTATTATTTTTTATAGAAAATAAAAGATATTAATTTGGTGATTAGGCATTGAAAATGTATAGTTATGATTAAATGGAGGCATTGAATAATAATTAGAGATGAAAGTATTATTTTCTATACTCGTAGAAGTGAATAATTTCATAACCTACATTTATTTCCCTTTTTTTAATTTTCATATGGCGTTTTTGACTTTAAATAACCAGAAAATTATTTTTATACCTATTATATTCATTTTAGGAAATATTCAATAACCAAAAAATTGTTTTTATATTATATTTATTTTAGGAAATATTCAAGTTGATTATATTTTCAGTAGGTAATCTGAGACAAGCTAACACGTTTTTACTATTAATTTAAAATTGCCAATATTTGTATTGAAACCAATCTGGTCCTGACTCACATTTCACGAGTCTAACCAAAATAAACAGCCGTTTTTTTACTTTTTGAAGACTACCAAAATTGTAAAACAGTGCAAAATAACTGTATTCTCCTATGAAAGTAATTATTAACCTGGATATGTAATAGCAACGACAAATTTCAAGGGCAGCAACATTATAGTCAACCAGTTTAAAGAAATGCCTTCAAAGCTCATGATAAAAACAAAGACTTACCAAAACATCTGGACTACCTTTTGAAATAGATTTTGAATTTCCTTCCAGTGAAAAAGCGGAAATTTTGTATAAAATGAACTTAATGCAATAATATTTTCAACAAATTCAATATTTGATGTCTCCATTAAAGAACACACTATATTGGATTTTTTTCAATAGAAATTTGAAAATCTCTTTTTATGGGTAAATTAAATCACAAAGAAAAAATTTGCCGTTTTCAACATCCTTATTTCCACAAGCTTTTATTTATTAAATAAATAAATATATTTATTATTATAGCTATTGATATAACGAGATTATTATGCGATTTATAATAGTCGAGGACATTGCTAGGTGACGAGGCGACAGCCGAGTCACCCGCAATGTCCGAGACGGTGTTAAATTGCTAATAATCGAGTTACATTCAAAGCTTTATCGTATCATTGACACGGCGATGCGAAAATAAAAGCAACAAGGTTTTATGTCATTTCATTTTGGCATTTCAAAAAGTCATCATTAAAATCATGCAAGATTTTGATATTCCTGACGATATATTAGCTATTAGGTTGAACTTGCTTCCGGACAAATCTAAAATCCATTATGAGAAAGAATATCGGCAGTTTTGTAACTCTCTGATGATCGTGGACGCCAAATTTGAAAACTGTCAAAATATTGTTTTACATGTTCATGAAAACTAGTTCTAATATTATTTGGTATCTAACGTATTATGCTTTCGTAACTAACGCATTAAATTATGGTAACTAATGTATTATGAGTAACTAAGTTTTTATGTAGGTTTTGGTACGTTTATGATGTTAATAATTATTAATACAGATTTCATATAAAAATGTCTTAATCTTCAATGATACGATAAAAAATATTTTCATGACAATACCTTTCAACAGTTTTGTATTATGAGAATTCAAAATAAGGCAACTTTTGTGATCTTTGATTCAATTTTCTAGTCTACATTTTGTTGTTTTTTTCGATTCGCCTAAAACTCAATATGTGGTTTCAAAATGAAGCTCCAACTTGACTGCAAAAAGAAAAAAAAAGAGTTCTGTGAAATAGTTCACATAGAATGAATTTTTTAATAAATCAAAATTGGATTAAATTTGATTAAATGTGCAAAAATAAATGTTATATGCCACAAAATAAAGTATTAATATTAACATAAATGTGATTTAATTTCAAATATACAATTTTAACAACTCACATTATTCATCAAACAATTTTATTTACATTTGTAGTGCATTCGAATAAAAGCTTGTTGAAACAAATTTGAGACAAAGCATCTCATGTGATTGATCATTTTTATAAATAAGCATTATACTGGGATATTTTTCAAAAAAAACTATTGATGAAGTCAAATTTGAAATTATTTTTTATATTGAAAAAAAAAAAACATATGGTGTGCATACTTCAATGGTGACAGATATTGTTTGTTGCATCAAGTTTGGGTTTTATGTTAATTTTGTTGTATTTATTTATTTCATTATATATTTGGAGTTCAATATTTATTACCCGATTTAATTTTTACAATATTGCTTTTTATATCTTATTTGTTACTCTATTTCTTATAACTGGAATTGTTTTATGTATTATTTTGTTTGTTTGCCCTGGCTATTTCAGCCAGTTTTAGTCTTCAGCCAAAACATGGTACGTTTTGAAATTCAAAACCAATGATTAATTTTTAGATCTTCGGAGAAAACCTGTTCCTAAAATGTGGAAATGTGCAGTAAACTCAAAAAACCATTCAATGGCACTTTTGTTTCGTTAACTTTTTGATGGACCTTACTAATTTTCGTCATAACCTCCAAAGCGTGCAGACCAAATAAGAATAAGAAACAATGAGGTCCATTCCGTTTCCGCAACCTTCATTTCATTTCATATTCAGATCACACAATCCTCATTGTAGCTTTTACCATATCTCAAACAAACTTCCGCACATCCCTCAAAAAAGATAGCAAGTACATTTACAAATAACAAATGAAAGTACCTGTTAGTCTGGTATCCCTGCTGCATGGCCTGCGGCGGGTAATAACCATCCTGCATCTGTCTTGGCGGCATCGTCTGCTGACCCCATGGCTGCTGCTGTCTCTGCTGCGAACACCGTTTGTCATCAAAATTATCAAAGTATCTGTCACGATCTCTGGATCTTCGGTCTCTATTGTCTCTATTTCTGCGATTGTCTTTGAAAGGACGTTCATCTCTGTTATTATAGTCTCTGTCATCATCATAGTCTCGATCTCTATGTCTGGTTCTGGAACAAAAGAAAATCATAGTTATTTATTTTTTCTGGCAAACAGAAAACATTTTACAGAAATTATCATTAATGACATCATTCTTATTCCAAGAATATTTTTTTATAAAGGAAGTGGTCGATGATGATATCATTATTGACCAAGGTTAATAATGAAAAACAAAAGATTACTAGAAATTCTTGTACACTTTAAGATAAAAATATATGGGTTCTTCCGAAAATAAATTAGCATTTTCTATCGCTTCCCACAGTCCTGGAGGGGTACCACCTTACAAATCGAACTGACAATTCAGATCATTCATTTGTTTATGAATCAAGATGGCAAGCGAAAAGGTTGACGTGTGTTCTGACCATACTTATAGAAATTGTCAAAGAATAACAAAAAGTATAATAAAATGTATTCATGGTGAATCCATCTATCCTGCATTATCTGCGAATAAAAAACATAAAAGTTGTTGGGTTTAATGAACTTTGCTGCCCCTCATGTGATCTTAACCTCCATAATGAAAAAAACCAATATTGATTAAAGTCTAATGAGTAAAACTAATGAGATTCTGAATAAGATAAATTTTGCAACTCAATAGAATCTCAGGAAGGTTTGAGAAATGAAATAAGTGAAGTTGTTAAAACACTATCTGTCCTTAACATAAATAATCGGAAGTGGTTGAAGGCATTGCGCCAAGCAAGAAAACAATAGCAAGGTCACTAATAATCCCGTTGACACAAAAAAAGTGGACCACAAAAAGAAAGAGTCGAGAACTTGCCGACAAACCCCCAGTTGATGGGTTGAAAAACAAATCTGTCTCAAGCAATGTTGCCTTATCTTCAGCAAATTCTAAGATTGCAAGCCAACAAATGTCCAAAGATATATTGGAAGTAGAAACAGCGGAGTCATGTAAAGATTATATCAACCTCGCAAATAAGAAATACAAAGGAGGAAGTGACTAATTGTCAATGGTAGCAATGACAATATTAATGTTAACGATATACCACTCCAGACTGGACTCAACAATGACTCCAGAAAACTTGACAGAGTATATGAAATAACATTTTCCAGAGGTTAAGTGTGTGTCAATTCAATCTAAATTTTCTGAAGTCTACTCATCTTTCAAGGTCATTATATATAACCACCATTTTCATGACAAAATAGATCCAAAGGAGTGGCCTAAGGGGGCATACATTCAACAATTTCTACATCTAAGGATGCCAACCCCAGTCGAACATACAGCTTAGCGGAAGCAAGGAAGAAAATAAGCAAGCAAGTGATGAATTTACTGTAGATATTATGCATGTTCAAAACTGGAACTATAATGTATTTTTAATTACTACTCTCCTGACATTTTATGTGGTCTGACAGTTGGATATCTTCCTTTTGTAGAACTAAGCTTATCAGGTCAGGGTGTTTATACTAAAGATTTCTCTTGACATAATTAACTTTCTAATGGCTTTTGGAGACAATAAATCATCTGAATAGATGTTTCACATATTCTTTGAAAGTGAGAACAGTTGAGTTTTCTTCAGATTGAAGAAATATAATGTATATCATTTATTATTATATAAACCTATTAGCAGGTAGTGAGCACTTCAATTGGGCCGCATATAAGGAACGTTACTATTAATTTCCGAGATTTAACTCTGTAAAGTATTAGAAATAAAAAAAATTGGAATTTTCTGAATTTCTGAAATAAATCATATAAAAGAACTTTTTTGTATTATTATTTCAATTGTTTATAAATTTATCACAATTGGGGGATTTCATCATAGGAGTAGTCCGATAAGCTTTGAATGTAATGTATTTTATGTTCTGTACAAGAGTTTCAGTGATGAATAATAAATTTGTATTGTATTCTAACTGGGCATGAAGATATCTATTGCATAATAGGGGGTCTAAGCGTTCCAATTTCAGGGAGACCTGTGACTATAGAAATGCCGACTCATTTAGAGAATTTTGCTGATTTTATAAAGTAAATATTGCTTCCATTTTCCTATAATATATATTACTAGCGGACCCGACAGACGTTGTCCTGTCCAAATTTCTATGTTCCCTAAAATGTTTTTACCGAAATCCCGTTATCCCATTTTCCTGTTACCCCTTTTTGTCTTTACTCCGTTTTCCCGTTATCCCCATATCCTGTCATCCCGTTTCTTCGTTATCCCGTTATCCTATTATCCCATTTTTTCTTTACCCCGTTATCACCTTATCCTGTCGTCCCGTTTTTTTCGTTATACCGTTATTCCCGTTATTGCCTTATCCTGTCAAATAAAAAATAGGGGTTGATCGTAGAAGGGTAAATTAACCCTTTCAGGACCGCGATGGATTTAGCCCGCGGTGCTTACAGGGCCGACGCGGGAAGCGTGTGCGTGTTTGTCCGGCTTCAGTCCCGAAACGTCCAGAGACGTGGAGTGTTTATTGAAGACGTTATACAGATTTCTTCATGACAACCTATTTTTTTTCTAATTACAGAGAAAAAACAAAATTTATTTTATTTTAAATTTTGTGATATTACACTTAAAAACATATAAAACTTTTTTGGTAAGAGAAAAATCAGAGTTCATTCTAATAAGTAGTACAAGAAATGTTCATGAAATATACATTAGAATTTTACAACTGAATGGTACCTCTCAAAACACCCAATGACACAAAGTGGGACGTTACATGGTACACAAGTGTATGATGTTTCCTTCCTCTTATTTTGCTTCGCGCAAACAACACACCTTTTCAGATTACATTACATTACATTTTTATTTGTCTCAAGAAAAATTACATTTTATAGACACGTCCAAACCAGATCTATTGCCATTGTAGAGAATAATTGCAACTTTCGTTTGAAAAATGCGGGTAACATACACGTAAACATGCATAAACACTTCTGCACTTCAAACTACTCTTGTTCAACGCACTTGTTACTCAATTTTTGATTAAAAGTACTTAATCCTATTAGAACAGTATGCTTAGCTGTCATATTCTGCACACCTTCGCCAAAAGTGGCGAGCAAGAGCCGAACCAATCAGTTTTTAGTATGGGTGTGGTCAGAATACACGTGCTCAATACAAAGCAACCCGCGTGTTCGATCGTTTTCGGTCCTTACATGGATCTCTTGCCGTGCGTTTAAGTCCGCTTTCGGTCTCACGGACACGAAATATTTTTGTGTGTTCGTTCCTTTTCGGTCCTGAAAAGGTTAAGAGTAATATGAATTTTTTTATTCTAAGTCATGACAGAATAAAAATAAAAATCTTGCCAAAAAAATTGGGGTTGATCGCAGAAGGGTGAAAACTTAGGGTTGTATGTATTTTTGAATGCTGTATCATAAAAAAATAAAAACAAAACATTTTGTCTAAAAAACAAAAAAATAAATTAAGGGGTGGACCACCCTCAACATTTAGGGGGATGATTTGTGAATCTAAACCATCCAGGGCGCCACCCAAACGCATACAAAAAAATTCATTCAAATCGGTTCAGCCGTTTAGGAGGAGTGCAGTGACAACACATGTACAGTAGAATTATATACAGTGTTTCTCAAACGTCCCCTCCAACCCTCTTATGTTTGAAACGATTATACATAAACAAGTGAAATTTGGAAACTGAATTTAAAGGTTGTAAACTTCCCTACTAGTGATGATAGATGACGAAATCGTCAAAGATGACGTCACAAGGCCATTGTGACCAATAATTTTAAATGGATCCCCCTCTTTAAAAGGTATCGAAAAAACCTATTCAATGATACTAATTTTGTTTGTGTTTATGGCAGTTTTAATGGCTCATTAGTAAACATAAAAATTTAAATTCCATTCAGTATGATATTAATTACAGATTTAAGAATCAGTATCTACTTGAGGAAATTGCTCGAAGTGACCTCCATTTACTTCCTGACAGTAAAATATCCTATTTTTAAACTCTTCTCGTACTTTTGCAAATGTGTCTGCGGAAACAGCCTCACATTCTGCAACAATATGTTGTTTTAAAACCAAAATATTGTCAGGTTCAGTGGCGTAAACTTTCGATTTAAGGTACCCCCACAGAAAAAAATCCAAAGGTGTGAGGTCCGGTGATCGAGCTAGCCATTCCGTTGAACCTCGTCGTCCAATCCATCTACCACGATACTCCTCATCCAAATACCGTCTTACTGCACCGTAATAGTGTGGAGGAGCACCATCCTGTTGGAATGTTATTTCCAAATTGCCGAATTCATCTGGATTATCTTCCAAAATTTCAAGGATTAACGTTTCTATTGCGTTTTGCAACAGCTCCAGATAAACCTCACCAGTTAAATTAGTATTTAAAAAAAGAGGCTAAACGATGTGGTTTCCCAGGATACCTGCCCAAACATTCACCTTCTGGGGAAATTGGGTATGTGTTTCACGAAACAGGTGAGGATTTGCGTCACTCCAATACCTCACATTCTGTGTATTTACATTTCCATTTAGATAGAAAGTACTTTCGTCACTAAAACAAATAGTTTTGACATAATCTTGCTGTTTGTTAATTTTAGTTTCCATGTTTTCACAAAATTCTAGTCTTCGGTCTGGGTACCCTGTGTACTGTACTTCGACTGACTTCACATGTAAATGCAACGTGAGTTGTTGAAGAAGTAGGATAAACTATTACCTCTGCCAGTATATCAATTTTTTTCTCATCAGAAATTTGTGGTCTGCTAGATTGTTTCGCATCATTAATACTACCCGTTGTTTCAAACTTACGAAGAAGCTCCCTTAAATAAGTCCTCGAAACGGGGGGATCGGGAAACCTCTCATTAAAAATGCGTTCTGCTGCATGAATTTTACAAAAATATTAAAAGTACCAAAAGCTGCTAAAACAGTTAAACGTTCGATCAACAATACACAAATTATTAAATGTACAAAAACGTCGAATTAGGGAGACTAACAAAAACGTCAGCTTATTTGACAACTATCCAGAGGCGGAGCTTGAATTTGGAATTTTAGTATTAACTGATTAAATTCATCACAGCTTTGCGTTTTTTAAAAGCGAGTTGCCAAAACTGCCATAAACACAAACAAAATTAGTATCATTGAATAGGTTTTTTCGATATCTTTTAAAAGAGGCGTCGCTTGCCGTAGGGTTCCATTTAAAATTATTGGTCACAATTGCCTTGTGACGTCATCTTTGACGATTTCGTCATCTATCATCACTAGTAGGGAAGTTTACAACCTTTAATATTTAGTTTCCAAATTTCACTTGTTTATGTATAATCGTTCCAAAAATAAGAGGGGGGGAGAGGACTTTTGAGAAGCACTGTATATAAAGATATATACGTGATTAATACCATTAGGTTTATATAATTTCTTGTATAAAATATACAGTATATAGTTGAATAATTATAATATGAGTTCTCAATTGATACTGGATGAAAAAATGTCTTCTGCACGTTTCTGTTTTTTTTTTCAAGTCAAGCTCTCCTCACAATATCTATTAGATATAGTTTAGTGGTGGCATAGTATTGTGAAAGTAGTTGTTTTCTGTTAGATATTAGAAAAAGTTCAATTTGATTTTGTTGAAAAGGGAAACATTCTCAACAGGCGAGGTCACCAATTTCTAGAAAAAATACCACAATGTCCAGAACGATTAGAAAAGTGGTTGGATTTTTTTAGCAGTAGTTTTTCCAAAAAAAAATGTGCCTCTTTGAACACTGCAGAAATTGTGCCAGGATGTGACGTAACAAGTTCAGATCTATCGCCGATCGCGTAAGATAATTACAGAGTTTCTGAGCGTTATTCATAATATTTCTTTACAATGTGAGCAGGCCGAAAAAATAATGACATAGCACTCGGTATACAAACATATTATTCAAGAATAACTAAATCAAGAACAGCTATCAAATACGAAGTCTTCATTTCAATATAACACATGCTGACACAAGTTCTGTTTTATTCATAGGATGAAACAGAATAACATTTCCTCAGAAGTTCCGCAAAATAGTGACACTGGCAACTCGGGAAAATGCAAATCAATGGACTTATGAATCAAAAGAAGCGGCAATAACGCTGTGTTTGAATGTCTCACTGAATTTGAGGGTTTTAGAGCAGCGTTTAAAACTTCAAGCACATATGAAGCAAATTTGTGAGGTTGTGATCTCGCCTATTGAATATTGAGAATGTTTCCCTTTTCAACATGAATACCCCACAAGAGGGTATCTGGAACGATGGAAGACAGTGACTAAAGTTTATCTTTCAGTCGCAGATGATTCCACATCAGATTTTATGAACATCCTGTTCATATTTTCAAACAAATCATTCAATTTGATTATTGTATTATTTTCAAATGAGAATGTTTCCTTTTTTAATGTGTCAAGAATGGTGTATAACTTTTTTTGAAAAAACGTGCTTTGGTTCAGAACGAAAATACTTATCTATTGAATTTCGCAACAAAAGAACATTTTTCCCATAACTATCGTGAAATGACAAAAAATAAGAATTGAAGACTGGTATAATTTTTTTATTTCGTGCTCTTAATTCAATATGACAAGAAATATTTGGAGAAAAACAGGAAAAGTGAAGATTTGACGATACTAGGGTAAGATTAAAAAGTTTAAAGAGAAATATTGATGGATTCTAATTTTCAATATCTTGAAAGTGAGTGGAAATATCGAAAAATGTAATACAAGCAAAATTATTTTCCCTTGTACTGTATCTCATGGAGTTCAATCAGAGTTAACTGAACAACTATTTTCTGCATTGATTGGATAATGCAGATAAAAAACTTATTTTAGATATAAAAAATCACTAGATGTTTTCTACAATAAGCAGATCTAACAGTAAACGAAAATATTGAGACGCCACATCAAAGTTATACAAACTATGTTCTCTTGAGGATAGCAAACTAACTTTGATATTTTCAAAAAAATAGTGTTGAAAATAAATGAATTTGGATTTCTTATATAAAATTTGGAATTCCTCTGAAACGACAGAACTAATGGGGAAACCATGGAAGAGCAAAATTATTGCTTTTCGTGATTTCTATAAATATCCCCCTGAAGTTTTTTTCAATATTATAGAAAATAATAGTGATTATCATGTACCTTTCAATCGACCAATTTTCCAAAATATTACGATGGCTTTGGCACCAAAATAACCGGGCGGCCTCAACGCAGTATTCAATTGTATTATAGTTTTGCCAATATCTATTCCAATACTAAAAAATACTCTAAACTACTGAAAATCTGGAGATGGAATTTTAGTTTTTGAATTCATTTAATTGTCGTTGCATGCACATCTTTGGGGCAAAGGGGCAGACGAGAAGGTTGGGAATTCGGGAAAAAAACATGAAAAGCCATCCAGATTTTCAAACTTGCAAGTTGGGCCGGTTCAGCAGTGGCAAACTGTGCCGGGACTGAAAAGGCAGACCCTATCCGTCTCTGACGACAAATGACAGGTTCAATTGTGAAAATAAATATTTTTTCAATACATATACATACATATTCATATATATCATACACTTTGGTCCTGGGAAAAATCGCTAAAGTGATCGATAAGGCTGTCCAGCCTCTCTGTACTTCGACCTATAAGATCTTTTGTACATTACCCTTCATCTATTCGAGGCCCAGGATTCCGAGACTCCTTATGAAGTTTATCAGTTTCCTGGGAGCTAGAATCTTGTATGGGGCTTTTTAGGAGATCCAACCTACCCACACTACCAAGAATTTATGTATTTGAGTTCCTAAAATTCATACATAATCATTTTTACTATTTCACTCAATATTTGCCCCAACATGAACACCATACAAGAAAACAAAATCTAAATTTCCCAATACATAGGCTTAGTCTTACAGAAGCGAGCCCCACCTATGCCTATTCAAAATTCTTTAATAGTTTGCCTAACAATCAAAAACACCAAAAAACCCAAAAAAATTTCACAAAAAGTGTATTCCAATACTTGGTATTGATTGAACCATACACAATAAATTAATTTTTAGAATATAAAAAATAAAATCTCTCTGTATGAATCCAAAATTACTTTATTTAAATTTTTTAAATCTTTTAAAACCAAACATTTTATATATATATATATATAGTATTGTCCGAATTTATATTTGTACTTCGGCTATTACTTTTAAAATTGTTTAAACTTATATTCAAGTAGCTAACAAAATTGGTTCATTCTGTTACCTATTACTCTTTTTTATTAATTTTGCATAGTTTTGACACTATTGCATCCCATAAACAATTTCAATTTTCTTAAATTAAATTGTTTTCTTTTTGTTTAATAAAGATATTCTGATTCTGATAGAATCCTGGTGTCTGAGAGCGTTATCGAAACCCCTTTGAGGAACTTAAGCCTTTTGCGAAACAGTGCTTGGCAGTCAAAAAGCAGGTGTTCTGCAGTTTCAGGGAAGTACTCGCAGTAACGGCACAGTTCACTGTGTGATCTATCCATTCTTTTGAGGTGATACCTCAGAGGACAATGTCCTCTGGCACTGTGAGCAGTCCCGTTACCAGTTCCAAGTCTTTCTTATCCATCTCGAGAAGCTGTTCAGCTTTTCTCGGCGATGGGCTCAGAAGCCTTTTTGCTTGTCTTTGTCCTGGAACATCATTCCAGTGGTTTTTAATTTGTTCGGTATCCCAGCGCCGAAACTCTTCGTAGACGTGGACTTTGGAGAGACCACAGAAGGGTTCTGGGCCAGAAAATTGAGTGTTTGCCCCTTCCTTGGCAAGGCTGTCTGCTTCTTCATTGCCTTTGATTCCCTTAAGACCTGGCACCCACATCAGGAGACCTGATTGTTCGTAGCTAGTTGTCTTAGGGAGAGTTTGCAGTCCCAAATCAGTTTAAACTCACAAGTATGTGACTTTAGAGCTTTCAATGCTGCTTGGCTGTCTGATAGAATATAGATCTTTGCCCCCCCCCTTGAAAAATTATTGGGGCTCTGCCTAGGGATTTTGAGAGCCTAAAACTAGGGCCCGTTACTCCCACTCCAGCTCTTTCGTCCATCTTGGGATTTATATTAGTAACTTTTACTTTCAATATGCACCCATGAAGTATATACTTATCA
This sequence comes from Gonioctena quinquepunctata, assembly GCA_018342105.1. Classification (NCBI taxonomy): domain Eukaryota; kingdom Metazoa; phylum Arthropoda; class Insecta; order Coleoptera; family Chrysomelidae; genus Gonioctena; species Gonioctena quinquepunctata. Next base: position 258,387 of record JAFIRS010000665.1, read on the forward strand.
TACTTTTTGAAACACGACGCACTCGGTGGTGCTTCAAGAATCATATTCACAAAGAGAAATAGAGCTTTCAACCCAAACATTAATTTGTCCATCAATGTTTATTTCTTGAAATGGTTCTGATGTACTGTGAATCAGTTGCATGACATCAATTAAGTTCAATTATTCAGATTCCCAAGATTATTCCAATACATGCTTGATTTTGATATAACATCCTTGGTAAAAACGGCAAGTGAATCAAATTAAAATACAAAATCTTTTTAAGGTATTGATTAATTTCAATTACTTCTAATAACCATGATCAAAGCTTTCAAAAGTGATTCAAATAACCTTGGCTTTTCAACCATAGATGTCCGATCGAGATCATTGGTTTAATGGAATTAATTTTAGAAATTTTAAACTTAATGTACACACCCCCTTCTTCACATAAATTCCAACTAGTATAAAAACATATTTATATCTTCAACACGAGGAATTCGAAAAACTTGTAAAAATCGGCAATGACGTATTTTTGTCGACCAAATACAAAATACCGACTCAAGAAATATAATGTAAATAAATAGTAAAAAATTTATATGGTTGAAATAGCCAGATATCATTGAAAAATATAAACAGTTCTTATAAATAGTATATAGTTATTTAAAATTAAAATGAATTAAAATTTGTTTTTAATTATTATAAATAACTATATACTATTTATAAGAATTGTTTATATTTTTCAATGATATATCTAACTATTTCATTGAAAAGGGTGTAATCTAACCTCTTGAAGACCTGTAAATGACGATATTTTTAAACGAATTACAGTGAGTAAAAATCTGAAAAAAAATTGAAAACATGTCTTGTTTTCTGTAAAATTCGACAACATTTTGGGTGGGCGCTTCCCGCCTAATTTTAGGTGACCTACTCAGAGGAAAACTAGGTAGAATGTTGAACTGATTGTGTGGTAAATGTACACATTGCAGGTTGCCTGAGATAAATATTCAATTTCAAAGTGAAGAAAACAACCTTGTTATATCCAAACTGGTGATAAAGTCAGAACTAATTGACTTCATACTCTCCTTTGAGACACTTATCATAATTATCAGTCACTTGTAAGAAACATTAGCCATTGAATATTGTTTTGAAAAATAATATCACGACCATTGTAGCGATTCAGACATTCTGAACACGTGAACCGAACACTGTTGCCAAGCAAGATTCTCGCATGCAGGGCTTACAAAGCTGTCTATGAATAGAAGTTTGTTAGATTCTACTAATGTTTTCAGATTTCGCTGGTGAATGAATGAATGAATCAATCAATCAATAATTTATATTATATTAATATATCTAGTACGAAAAAGCCCGCACAGTGATTGGCGACTCCAGAATCCAACCAGGATTGAAATTTACTACTTTATTCACGTATGCGGCGAGTGATTCATCTTGTCTTCTACTCTTAAAAATATGCACGAAACAGCTCGGTGTTTAGTTTTAAGAGCCAGCAAAAGAAAAAGGCAATAATGTTCAAATTAATTCTCCTGCACATCGCATACTGTTTTCTGATTGGTTGATAATTAGGATCTTTCATTCACCAGCCAATCAGAAAACACTAGTAGAATCTAACAAACTTTCGTTCGTACACAGTTTTGTAAACTGTGCATGCGTGAATCTTGCTTGGCAACAGTGTTCAGTTCACGTGTTCGGAATGCCTGAATCACTACAATGGTCGTGATATTATTTTTCAAAACAATATTCATTTGCGAATATTTCCCTCTGCTTGTTTCTTACAAGTGATAATTATAATAAGTGCCTCAAAGCATAGTATGAAGTCAACTAGTTCTGACTTTATCACCAGTTTGGATATAACAAGGTTAGTTGTTTTCTTAACTTTGAAACTGAATATCTATCTCAGGCAGCTTGCAATGTGTACATTTACCATACAATCAGTTCAACATTCTACCGTATTCAAATGTCGAGTTAAATGTTTATTGCATTCGGCAATTGCCAAAGTTTTCATCTGAGTAGATCACCTGAAATTAGGCAGGTGGCGCTACCCAAATATATACAAATTACACTAAAATTAATAATGAAATTAGATTTCCCAAAATAAAACAGCAGATTGGATTATCAAAAGGAAAATACAAAACAACCATTAATTTATTTAGGATAGAGCCACAATAGATCTGAGAAGGTCGCAGTGAAAGGGGTGGTTATTGCCCCACTCGAAAAGAACCTAACCTGCAGGATCCGGCGTTTCATGTTTCCCCTATTACGACTTGGAATCATCGGAAATATGCTTCGAGGGATATAGAATACCCAAACTGACCAACTGGGATGCTTATAAAGAGCATCTCGAGAGGCAGTTGGAGGACCAACATATATCCATCGAAATCCTTTTGGACAGACCACTTCACAAAAAACAGTTCGCCTATCAAGCAGGCAAATCAACGATTAATGCTCTACAATGTTTAGTTGAAAGCATTGAATAGAATAGAACAGGGCTTTATTTTCAAGAATAACAATCACAGTGACATTACATTTAAAACAAAAATAACATATATTATCACAGTAACCAGAATTAAAGAAAATAGTGTCATATAAAGTTGATTGAATCAATCTTGAGACTTGAAGACAAGTATTTGTATCAGTTAAAATATTAAAATGAATAAATATTAAGTTCAAAATGAATAAAGTTTAAAATGAATAAAGTTGTCTTATTTTCAATGCAGGATCCATTCGTAAAAATATCTATTCTCCCAAATATTCTTTAGTAGAGTATGGTTCTAGATTCACTATGATATTGATTATAAGCCTCTTGAAGACTTTTATGTTCACTTCTTGTTTGACTGTTTCTGGTAATTTATTAAAAAACCTAATACACGCATACTCTGGAGACTTTTCTGTTATTGACAGTCTGTGGATTGGGATATTATAGTCGGTGTTATGGTTTCTTGTGTTTAGTCTATGTTTTATCTTGTGCGACTCAAATTTATTGCGATTTTTAAACAGAAACATTAAGCACTCATATATATAGGTCCCGCCATGGTCATTATATTAAATTTTTTGAATTTACCTCTACAGGATTCTTTGTAATTTAGACATAGCAAAATCCTGATGGCTTTTTGTATTTTAAAATACTTTCTGTTCGCTACTTCCTCCCAGAAGATGATGCCAAACGCATCACCGAGTGGAAGTTGGCAAAGTAAATGGTTCTGCACCCTCATCCAAATATGTCGATGTTACTCTAAATGCATAACAGATAGATGACAATTTGGTGCTGGTTTCCTAATATGTTTTTCGAAATCTAAGTTTTGGTCAATGTACGCAAGAAATTTTGTGTGTTCGCCAGTGTTATTATCTCGTTTGTACTTGAAGCATCTCAGGTATGTTATTGTTTTTCATTTTAGTCCTAAAGCAAATATAATTTGTTTTATCTTAGTTAAGTATGAGTTTGTTCATGGTAAACCATTTCTGTGCTTTTTCTAGTGTTTCATTTGAGATTTCTAAAGATTATTTAATGACCAACCCACCGTTAAAATGTTTGTGTCGCCTGCAAAATTCACTAAGTTGATATTTTCATTATTCACAATATCTAAGGCTAAATCATTTATGTAAAATATGAATAACAAAGGGCCCATGACACTACCTTGAGGGATACCTACCACTGTCGTAATTTCCTCTGAGTAATATTTAATTCCCTGGCTATTTATAACTACTTTTTGTTTACGTTGTGTCAGGTAAGACTTTATCCATTCATGAGCGGTACCTCTGATACCATATCTCTCCAGCTTTTCAGAATTTCATGATCTAGACTGTCAAAAGCTTTTGACAGGTCTAGAAAGATACCCATTGATATATTTTTATTCTCGTATGCAGTAATAATTTTTTCTATGAATTTTTCAGTATAGAAATAGCTTAGAAGCCTTGAACACATTGCTAGTTCAAAAACTTTGGAGAGAGATGGTAGTAGACTTACTGGTCTATGATTTTGCATGAGTGTTGGGTCATCTTTTTTGAACAGGGGCTTGACTATTGCTATTTTCAAGTTGTCTGGGAATAAACCGGATGAAAAGGAGTTATTGATTATGTGGCATAGTGGTATTGCCAATTCACCAGCACATAGTTTTATTATACTATTTGATATTTCATCATATCCAGTGCTAGTTTTATTCTTTAGTTTCGAACACAATTTTATTACTTCATCAATAGTAATCGGTATTAAGAAAAATGAGTTCCTACTTAATGGTATATTATTTGTAAATTCAATATTTGGTAGATCTTTCAATAGGTTGGAGGCTGCGTTAAGGAAGTAATAGTTGAAATTGTTGCTTAATATATATGGGTCACCTGATATTTTCAATTCATTTGTGGTTATGTTTGTTCCTTTGATTTCTTTCACAATCTGCCACAGACATTTTGATTTATTATTGCTATTGTCAATGCGCTTTCCATACTGTAATTTCCGTGATTCTACCAACATTTCATTATAATTGCGTTTTGCTCGATTGTAGTTTTCCCTATGCGTTCATCTGCCCGGCTGAGTACTAAAATAGATCTAGTCGATCTTTACTTTCCCTTAACTCCGCGTTTTCATAATACTTTGAGTGTTTTCTAATAGTGTTTATTTTTGTTTCTGGAAAGCAGTGGTTAAATATTGGTATAAGTATATTCATAAAAACTTCCCACTGTTGGTTAATATCCTCATTTGGGGTGAAAAAAACTTGTTCCCACACCTCTTCGGCCAACATTTTTTTAAATTTTTCTTTATTTTGTGATTTAAAAATTCTGCGTTGTATATTACCTTTTAGCGACTTATTTATGTTGATGTCCAGCAAGAGTTTTTGGCCCGTGTGGTCTGATATATGCGTACTTAAAACTAGAGCTTCGTAGGACTCACAGTTTGTTAATATGTTGTCTATACAGGATTTTGAGTCTCCAGATATGCGTGTATATTCCTTTACTGATGGGGTTATATTAAAGTGTTTAGCAATGTTAAGAAATCTGTTCTAATTCTGCAATATGTCTTGTTTTATGTCTATGTTGAAGTCGCCTGCAATGAATAGAAGACAATTTTCGTTAAGAATGTACAATAATAATTGTTCAAATATATCTAAAAATTCTTTCACACAAGATGTGGGGGTACGATATACACATAATATTAAACCCTTACGATTCCCGAATTTCACTTCTACTGATGAACACTCATTGAAAGGACTACATTGAAAAGACATACTTGGCCAAAGGAATGCCTCTATGAGCATTGATAGATATAGAGGGTGCTTTCGATAACACTCCACATGACTCCCATCATCAAATCGCTGGAAGAAAGGAATATAAATACCTCACTGATCAGATGGATACATGCAATGCTGAAAAGCAGAATCATTGTAGCTGTTCTCGGAGAGGAAACGGTCAGAATGACAGCGGAAAAAGCTTGTCGCCTTTGCTGTGGATAATCTGATAGTGAAATTACATGAACCTGGAATTACAACTCAGGGTTACGTCACTATTAGGGGCAAACATGACGGGATAATATCCAATCACATGCAGACATCCCTAAATTTAATCAGAAGCTGATGCGCAAAGGAGGGACTTGATGTAAATCCTAGAAAAACAGTGCTGGTTTCATTCACAAAGAGGAGTGAATATAAACTGAAAGCTCCAACCCTGAATGGAACTCAGTTAACTTTTTCCAATGAAGTCAAATACCTGGGCATCATAATCGACCAGAGACTAACATGGACCAGTCATATTAATAACATTATTTCCAAGACTACAGCGGCAACCTGAACGTGCCTCAGAGTTTTTGGCAAGACATGGGGTTTGAAGCCGAAAATGATATACTGGTTAAATCAAAGGATTATCAATCACATGGTCACCTATGCCTCTTTAGTATGGTAGCCAAAAACCCAATAGAACTCGGCCAAAATTAAGCTGCAGCGGTTAGCCTGTCTGGGAATCACAGGGGCAATATTCACGTGCCCCACTGCAGCACTAGAGGTAATGCTGAATCTTCCGCCACTGCACTTGGTGTAATGAAAGAAGCGGCAAAAAGTGCCTTCAGACTGCACCAGCCATCAAACTTGACGGCTGGAAATCTGATTGTACATCTGAAGATTCTGGAAAATATTCCCCTAGAATCCAGGTATGAGCCATCAGATATTATGCCAGCTAGGCACGACTTTGGATGGACGAAATGGCTGGAGTGGGAGTAACAGGTCCTAGTTTTAGACTCTCAAAATCCCTAGGCAAAGCCCCAACAATTTTTCAAGCAGAAAGCCATTCTATAGAAATTTGCGCCCAAGAATGCAAAGCAGCACTAAAAGCCCTAAAGTAACTTGTGAGTCTTAAACTGTCTTGGGACTCCAAACTCTCCCTAAGCCAACTGGCTACGAACAATCAGGTTACTCTGATGTGGATGCGAAGTCACAAGGGAATCAGAGACAAAGAAGAAGCAGACAGCCTCGCCAAGGAAGGCACAAACACTCAATTTTCTGGTCCAGAAGCCCTCATCAACGAAGGGTTTTGGCGCTGGGAAGCTGACCAAATTAAAAACCTCTGGAACAAGGTTCGGGCTGGGTAACAAGGAAGCTTCTAAATAAGGCAAAAAAACGAAAGTACCACTCGACTGGGAAAACTATTGGTCTGGCAAGAGAGAGTACAAGAAAGCCATTCGGCAATCGCAAAGAAACAGCTGGAGGGCCTACTGCGAGGACATCAATACAATGCCCAGAGCAGCAAGGCTCTGCAAAATTCTCTCTTAAGAGCCAGGGAAGGGAGTGGGTATGCTGTCCCTGCCTAATGAACGGGAAACTGCATCAGCGGAGGAGACTCTACAAAATCTGATCTCCATACACTTCCCTGAATCAGAACCAATCACTCAGCCAGCCTTGAGGACGAGCCCAATGAGGAAAACTCATATAGACTACGAAACGCCTGCAAGAGTGGTAACGGACGAAAAGGTGAGATGGGCCGTAAAGACCTTCTCACCTTTCAAATCACCAGGGGAGGATGGTATTTTTCCGGTCCTCCTCCAAGAGGGACTGGATATTATTATTCCCCTACTTATAAGAATACTTCGATCATGTCTGGCCCTGGGCTACATACCAGAGGCATGGAGACCAGTTAGAATCGTATTTATTTCAAAACCAATAGTAGCAAAAGCAGCATAACAAAACTTGTCTGAACATTTTTTTTTAGAACCATAGCAAAATTCACAATGAAATACTGGTAGGGTACTTTTGTTGAGTTGAAAACTCTAGAACGCTGCAGAAGACTCAGCGAAATCTTCCTATTTTACAGATACTTTCACGGCAGATATTCCTCCAAAATCATATTTCACCACAAGCAGTTTCTGTTACACTGTTGGGCTCAAACATTGCTTTATCAGGAATATTTTTTTTGTTGCATGTCAAAAAAAATTTAATACGCTGCCTGAGTAGGATGTTCCCAATAATAAATATCTCCTTTCCCCCCATTCCAAGAACATAAGGAGTAATGTGTATCCATTTCCTTTTTTCCATTTCCTTGGAAGTGCGGTATTATCATGAATATTACACTGTAATATTTCATGGGGCCTGAACTTAAAGAAAAAACGTGCCAGGATAATTTTATTTTTGGTGGCCCAATTTGCCTCCCTCAAAACCACATTAAAAAATGAAGTATAAATTATATTCCCGTACTCATCAAAATCCGACAAAAGACCATTTGTTTGATATGGAAAAATCAAAATGAAGGTTTTTATTTCAAATTTAAAAGTGAAAGATATCCCAGATACAAAAATTATTTACATAATTCGAAAACAGTTCTATTAAAAATGCACATAGTTTTTGAAAACTCTCCATATCAAACCAATATCAAAAACATATTACTGCATATTTTTTCCATATACCTACCCAATCAAACGAGTTGGATACAGATGTTATAATTGGACATCAAAATCTATAACTTTCATAAAGTTATGTATTAGAATGGAATTGTCCAATGTTAAAATAATGCTACACAACTAAACTCAAATATATTTCAAAGTTATCATAAATCTACACATGCATCAAATTTTGAAAAACACTGATTCTACATCAACTAACCTTGGAGGTGATCTTAGAGGCGATCGATACCTAGAAGCACCCCTTCGGGTATTCAAAGGGGGCGGAGACCGTCTTGGGGGAGATAGTTGCCTGTGTGGCGATCCCCTTAGACTGCCCGAAAATGACCTCGATCGAGACCTACAATTATAACAATAAGAATGTAGACTTCTTTTGGTCGAGTTGATTTTACTGAATACTTTGGAAAGCTTTCATTATATCCGAAGTGTTTTTTCTTAATCTTCCTACACTCAAAATGTGGAATGAAATGAATCACAGTTTGAGGAACTAAATGAGAAATACCGATAAAAATAAATGTATGAATAATTCCATTGCAAAAAAAGTTGAGAAAAATTATTTCACCGTGTCCAAAAACATGGAGCTGATTCTGAAGTATACATGAAAAGAAGTAGGTATCTGCTAGTTAAATCAACACCAGAACATATTTATTTACTAAATCCAAATTGATCTGCACGTTTTAAAACTACTACTATTTTTTTACTGTGAATATTTTATTGAGTAGCTAATAAGACAAAAGTGCACAATAAATCTCAAAGACATATTGGAGGTTATAACAAAAGTACTTTGTTTATTTTCATAATACCCCAGTATGTATTGTTTGTAAAATAAAAGGATGCCTCACACTTCACCCATGAGAATATTTATCACCATTTCACATATGAATAATTCAATAAACATGATCATAAAAAGCATAACATGAAAGTGATATTTGGACATTTGTGTTATCGGCCTCAGTGGCGCAGCCTGGTGAAAAAACGTCATCTATAAGGCCACATTAAGAATGGACAAGTTTTGTCAAAATCAAATAAATGCAATATAGCCCTCTCGGACCTAAATGATATTGAAATATTGATTATAGGGATAAAGAAATCATAAATTTGAGAGGAGTAACAAGCTTACTTTAGCATTATCATCTTCTCCATATAAAATATAAAAATGGAACTCTCACATTACGTAGGCCTGCATAAGTATTCATATTTCAGAAATTATTCATATAATTTATAATTCCATAAAATAACTTAAGGCTGTTTTCGCTGTACACCATTTTACGTCATCCTTATATCTTAGTTATTTATCATCGAGATCTTTTCATTTTTTGCAGAGGTATTCAAAAGGAAAACACTTTCAATCTGTAGTCTTTTAATTTTTTTGTTGCACTCTAGTTCTTTTTTACACGCTTTATATTAGCTTCACTTGTATGTTTGTAACCGACTCCTTTGGGCGCGATTTTGACCCACTTCCAGACGTACGAATGATTTGAAATTTGGCAGGTGTACATAATTCCGGAGACAATGCATTAAGAAATTTTTGTTTGAAAAATAAAATAAAATGGCGGCTCCAATATGGCGGACGAGTTTTGTGATTATGGTCCGATTCGCTTCAAAATTGGTATCTGAGGGTTTTCGTGGTCAGAGATTATGATTCTTTTGTCAAAACTGAAAAATTCAAGATGGCGGGTCCAAAATGGTAGACGAGTTTTGTGATTATGGTCCGATTCTATTCAAAATTGGTATGTGGGGGTTATTGGGGTCCAATATTATGATTCTTTTGTAAAAATTTAAAAATTCTAGATGGCGGCACCAAAATGGCGGACGAGTTTTGTGATTATGGTCCAATTCTATTCAAAATTGGTATGTGGGGGTTTTTAGGGTCGGAGATTATGATTATTTTGTCATAATTGAAGGATTCAAGATGGCGGCTCCAAAATGGTGGACGAGTTTTGTGATTATGGTCCGATTCTATTCAAAATTGGAGAATAGATAAAAAAACTAAATAATAATAATAATTTTTGAAAAATAAAAAACACGCTTTAATAGAAAACAAAACTAAAAAGTAGAAAATAATTGTAAATGAGTTTGAAATAAGAATACAGTGATTAACAACAAATTTATTTCATCTTAAAAAAGCGTGGGGTGCTTGATGTCAATTGTTGTTAATATTTCATGGGCAGATATTGGTAAAAGTAGAATCATTATGAAAATATCTTAAAAAGCACCCCACGCTTTTTTAGGATGAAATCAATTTATTGTTAATCACTGTATTCTTGTTTCAAACTCATTTAAAATTATTTTCTACTTTTTAGTTTTGTTTTCTATTAAAGCGTGTTTTTTAGTTTTCGAACTATTATTATTATTTTATAAAAATCAATATTAAATTTTGTCAATTTTTGGGAAACTACATTTTGTACGATTTTTTTTTTTCAAGTTTTTGTTAAAATCAAAACTAATTGAGTTTTGTAGACGACCGATTTTCAATAATATTTTTATTTGGAACCCATGAAAATATGCCAGTCTTTGTCTACTACCTGCCACCACCGGCTGCTTGGGGATACCAAATATGAAGTGTCATTTTGTTTGGTTATGTTAAATAAAATTCTTTCTTTTCATTAAAAATAGTAATTGTTTTTTTTTTATATTTAATTTATTTCGACCTATTTTTACTTTCAGTGAACGAAGACAAGATAATCCTGTAAAACCAATACATTACCTTTTCTTATGAGTTTAAAACAAAGCAATATAGGTACATATGTATGATAACAGTTTTTTAAAAGTTTTCTTATAGACTACAAATTAATTAGCCAAATTATTTTTTATAATTTTGATGCGATTTTCTTTAAACAAATCAATAAGGAATTTAACCCAGGGAATTGATGCTTGTACTAATAAGATAAATTAAACAACTATAATTCGATTTTATTTATAACTTGCCTTTTCAAATGCTTACCTAATATATTTCATATATATGTTACCTAATTTTTGTAATAATCACAACAGTAATAACACGGTCAATAATTATATGTATTCTTTATTCTACATAATATATTTTTCATTTTATTTAATTTCGCAAAATATTTCATTTCAGAATGTAAATAAATATTTAATTGAAATGTGGCTACTCATTTATTTAAAAAATAATTCTACCCTCACAAAAAAGGTTAATCAATAAATATGATGAGAAAACTGTCCGAAGTAAAAAATATTATCTGCAAAAAAGAGCATCAACCCAACAAATGTGGCCAGTCCTTCTATCGGATACTAATATGCTGCGCGGAGAAATAAGAGGTATTATTACACGTACAATTGTCTTTATACAAACAAAGAAGAGGGTTGCGTGCAGAAATATTTTATGAAATAGATGAGGGACTTCTCAATTTTGTCGAAATAAAAACATACAAATATCCCTGTGGGCAACATCAATTATAATATTATCACTCAATTTCATCCGTTGTTGTACTGTAGCATTTTGACAAGTTATTATTCTCGACACTTTTTTGCAAATAATACTTTCCACAATCTGAAAACAAAATTAAATGAAACAGGGAATCAATAAGGGTAAAGAAATTACTTTGCTTCAATAAGTTACTGCGTACACCAATCTATTTTTCACGAATAGAAAAATATTCAATTAGTCAGTAGCTTGTATTCTACGTTTTGCCTATCAGAAAAAATGATTGAATCAAAAGATACTTCTCTAAACGCTCTTGACGTTTCCGTAACTGTATCCATTCCTGTTTTAAAAAATCTTGTGAATATCAATTAGATTTCTTAGTTCTCGCTGTATTTATCGCAATATATGGTGAGAAATACAGCAAAAACTAAGGAATTTAATTAATATTTTCTGATACAGTATTTTTTTCTAATAGGCAAAACTTAGAATACGGTAAATGACTAATTGAATATTTTTTCATTTGTGAAAAATCATTTAATGTACACAGTAACTTATCAGGACAAAGTTTAGATTCCCTGATTCATTTAGTTTTGTTCTCAGATTGTGGAGGGTTATTATTCCAAAGAAAGTGTCAAGAATGAGCATTCCTCCACAAACAAAAATGATTTAGACAATAATCTAATTTTGGTTGTTAAAAAACTGAATTTTTTATTTAGCTGTTAGTTGCAATCGTAAAGAATTGATTGGACGGTTTTAGTCATTATTTCAGCTTGTTGGGAGCATGTAAAAATTCCAGTACTTACGAAATCGGTACTTTATGGCCGGAACAGCAACGCTGCATGTGATATTGGATCGAACAACAACAAATCTTTTAGGAGTTATGTTTTGAAGGTTGGCACATATTCATATTGTGAACATTTTACTGAGATAAATTGAGTTGATTTGTTTGATGGTGTGGTTTTATATTTAAACAATTTTTATGGCAAGTTCTTTGGCAGGGTTGGTGTGTTATTCACCCAGCCGGAAGATCGTAATATGGATTTCAACAACAGACATAATGCATGAGCCTTCTGAACTGTACCTTTGGCTCTAATAAATTTGCTTTGAACTTTCAGATAATGATCTGGAATAATATATAATGATAATTTGATATACTGCAATCACCTTTTATTCTGGCGAAGAAGTTATATATATGTGCAGTGGCGAGTAGTATCTTAGTTTGCATTGTACTTTGGTGCTAAAGTGACATGCACGCCCATGGCCACAAGGGAGCACCAATAGAATGAACCGCAGCATTTGACAGGTTGCACCGACTTTCGATAAAATAAAAGGCGATTACAGTAATATATTCCACAGATAGTCTAAAAATGCTGTTGTCATTAAGAAATGTGTGGCCAGAGCAACAAAAATTCTGGCAATAAAGATTTTTTAGCGCATTTTGCATTGAAAAAAAATTTGCTGTTTGGTCGCCATCTTGAATATTTTGAAAATTTAATAAAGGTAAGACTCATTGAAAAAGATTCAGCGAGTCACGGTATGATGTCCAGATCTCTCTTCAAGGTAAACAACAATAAAGAAGGAAAAAAAAAGGATTGTTAGCTTTGGCAAACTGCTTAAATATAAAAGGTGAAAACCATACGCAGGCATTCGGTTGATTTTATTCAAATCCTAGGATATCTATATTACAATTTATTATTTCCTATTGCAATAAGTTCAAGAATATCAAAGATGTCCACATAATTCAGTTATAATATTGCTCCAATGAATATGTTCCAGTGTTTGTCAGAATAGCATTACCTACTCATTGAAAAAATCGAATTCACCATATATTAAAATTAAATTATATTTTGATTCCTTCATAACAGTGCAATATGAACTTACCGACTTAGGGAAAATGATCTTGACCTGCTCCTAGACCTCCTATTTGGCCTTGGAGACCTGCTCCTTCGCCTGACAGGTGATCTGCTGAAGCTTCGACTACGACTTCGACTATAACTTCTTCTAAAAGTTCTTTGCTTTGCTCGTCTTTTTTGTTCATCTTTTTCTCTGAGCAGCCTATTGAACGCTGCTAGTGGATCATCAATGACCCTAAGGAATAACGAATTGAAATATAAAACAGTATTAAATATCATTTGAAAAAAATACCAAATACATATAGCTTGATAAAATTATTGTTATATGAAGTACCCACCCAGCAGGTGCTCTGTCGATCATTCTTCTACCATAATCACGATGACCTCTAGATCCAGGTGGAAAATTAGGATTGAAGTTTGAAGGTGGCCCACCTAAGGGAGGCCTATTGGCATCAAACATGGGTCTTGGGGGAACATTATAAGGCCTAGAAGTACAAATGGAAATATTTATTATTCTAAGCATTCCATCTTGTTTCATCGTGAAAACAAAAACAAAATTGACAAAAGTAGAAATCACTAAATTAATCATTATGAATCCTTCAACTCATCATACTTCATGTATAAATTTATTGAAAAAATTAATAGAGCGTACATAGTTTTTCACAAAGTGGGTATGAGCACAACACCATATAGTTTCCAAAGTTTTGTAGATAGTTCCTATTATGTTTTATATTATGATTACATGAGAAGTAGATCAGTTTTATAGTTGCAAATTCCCATATTTGAAAAACACCAAAATCGGCCCACCCTATTGAGTAATGATACATTTTTTTTAAAACATTTGCTACCCATTGTGAGGGAGCCGTTGCTTCTGACAGAAGAAGTCCATTTGATGCTTACGAGTATACTCGTCTCGAGAGTTCAGATACAATATTAGGCAATGTTTATTCCGTGCCATAACGATGAAAGATAGATCATATCTTTCAAACAAACAAAAGACACTCACTTCACTGAATGTTGGTGATTGTTTAAGTTTATGTTATATCGTAAAACCTTCTAATCTAGTTATTTTATGCTGTACATATTGGCTTTCTCTCGAGTAGATTTATTTATAATAATGAAATCTTAGAATCAGATAAAGATATCTCCAATGCCTATGCACAATACTTCAAGTAGGTATATAGTGAAAGTACACTCATCTCTAGGGAAACCGAACATAAAGATTATGGTCTTAACCTACAAATTAAAAACATTGAAATATCTGATATTTTAGAGGCCATTCAATCATTGAAACCCAAGGCGGCAATGAGGGTAGATGGAATACCAGCCTACTTTTTCAAAGCACTCGCTGACCTATTATCATCACCAATACAAATTATTTTCAATAGATCATTGGAGTCTAATGTGTTTCCTGAAAGATTCAAAGTGGGACGTATAATTGCAATTCATAAATCTGGCAAAACCAATGAAATAACAAACTATAGGCCCATCACTATTTTACCATCACCCTCAAAAATATTTGAAAAGACAATGCATGAAAAAATAAATTGTCACATATCTTCAGTACTCTTAGAGGAACAACATGGGTTCATAAATAAAAAATCAACTACAACAAACCTTTGCGTCTTTAGCGAGCGTCTCCAAAGAAATATCCAACTATCAAATTGATACCATTTACACGGACCTAGCAAAACATTTGATAGGGTAAATCACAATGTTTTGCTGAATAAGTTAACATCATTTTCATTCGATGAAAAATTAGTCGCATTTATAAAATCGTATCTGACAAATCGTCCTAACTTTGTTAAATATAATAACTGTCAGTCCGAGAGTTTTACTAGTACCTCGGGTGTACCCCAAGGCTCAATACTGGGACCGTTGCTTTTTGTCATGTTCATTAATGATATCAATGACTTTCTTGAAGGTACAAAATTTCTTCTATATGCTGATGACTTGAAAGTGTTTCTCAAAATAACATCAGTAGAAGACACAAAAAAGTTCCGAGACATAATTGATGCAATCTGCGATGGTAATGACCTATCACTAAATAAGTCAAAATGTAAAATAGTATCCTACACTAGAAAAAAAATAGAAATAGTCGGAAACTATACCATCAATGATGTCGAGCTGGAATCTCTAGATAGAATCAAGGATCTGGGTGTTGTTTTTATCAATCAAACAGGATGTGCATAATGTGGAGGTGTTGAAATATCAAGTGGTCTTCATGGTAACGATCGTCATTTTCAATGATGTCTACTAATTGTGGATAAACAAATTCATTCAATAATTCCAAATAAGTTTCTCCTGTCAGGTGACCGTCGAGAAATACTGGTCCAATCAAACGGTCCCCAAAGGCCCAGACATTGAGTTATTAGGGAGTTTGAGTATGGACTTTGTGGAAAACATGTGGAGTGGCATCTGACCAATAACGACAATTATTTATTTTTATTTATTTATTTATACTGATTACAAACAGACTATGTCTAATAACATGTATCGGTTGGAAAATTACAAACATACAGAAGCGAAGTATAACAATTATACAGATACAAACATATATATATATATATATATATAAACAATATTAAAACTATTAAAATATTTAAAAATAATGTACAAACATCACAAGGCACTTATACTATCCTGGTTGTATCTCAAATGGGAGAGTAGTGAGGTCTTAGAGATATTAAGGAAATCAATTTCTCCTGTTCTCAAGAGGTTGTTAACACTGACTAAGCAGTTGTTAATGGGGGCGTTTAAATTGTGAATTTTGAAGGGGCTATTTCTGATTCTCAGTCTTATGTCTGGTACGTTGAAGTGAATGTTCATCAGTATATCAGGTACATTGATCAAGTTGTGTAAGATATCAAAGACGAAAAGAATCTGGATCCTTTTACTTCGTTCGCTCAAAGTCATAATTTCAAAATCTCTTCTTTGGTTTTAGAGGATATACGAATGGGTATATTCCATATTTTTGAAGTGCATGGATCTTAGAATTTTTTTGAATATTTTCAAGCATATCGGAATATGTTATGGTCTCAAGGTTCCAAATAATACAGCAGTACTCTAACTTAGATCTAACATAGGAATTAAATAGTCTTATAGATGTTTGGTATTTAAAATCATGGCTTGATCTCAAGATGAAGCAGAGTTTTCTGTAGCACTCAAAGTAAATTCTGCTAATATGTTCATTGAACGACAATGTTTTAGTAAAAACAATACCCAGATCCTAGATTCTATCTAGAGATTCCAGCTCGACATCATTGATGGTATAGTTTCCGACTATTTCAATTTTTTTTCTAGTGTATGATACTATTTTACATTTCGACTCATTTAGTGATAGGTCATTATCATCGCAGTACCTAAAGATTGCATCAATTATGTCTTGGAACTTTTTTATGACGATTCACAGTCGAATTCAAAAAGAATGTAGACTCATCAGAAAAGCAGATGTTGAATAGGAAATTCTCATTGCATCTATTCTCGTAGTCATAATTTCACAAAATTCCTGTCGCCTATCAAAATCATCTTCATTCAATTGGTGTACCAAATGTATTTTGTAGGGGTGGAATTTATGATGTTTCAGGATTCGGCGGATACTGGTTCTACTGATATTGGTAACACTAGCCAATTTCCTTGTGCTCAATGTTGGGTCAGCATGAGCTTGTCCTAAAAGTGCAACTTTAACAGCTTCATTTCTCAATGGAAATTCACGTTCTGGGTATCGTTTCTTGTTGGCTACTGATCCAGTTTGACGAAAATTTTTGCACTAATTCTAGAACGTATTTTCTAGCAACAAGTTTATCTGGATGCGTTTCATTGAACAAATCAGCTGTACGGTTACCACACTCAGCATTCTTATTATTTTTTTATTATTTCAACTCTTTCCGCGATCATATACACCATTATTGCGGAAAGATATTCAGCAGCTTTAGTCAAGTAATTCACTCTAATGTCGTTCAATCAAAGATCAGTTTGACACAGATAGACGTCCACAATTGCGATTTGGCGAAAAAAATTATCTCATACATGTTTTTGTTGTACTCGCATTTGAGTCGAATTCGAGAAAACGTCTTTTTATCGATTCTTAAGAACCTTAAATGAGGATGAAATACAATTTTTAAACGGAATTGCATGTTATTTGTTGGTAAACAGTTAGATCATTTAATTCCTTGACAATGATAATTATCTTTAAACAGTTGCATTGTTAGATGTTATTTTTATTGAGTGAATAAAAAGTGATTTCCCAACTTCAAGTTCCTATATCTCGAAAACGAATCGATAGAATTAATTGATTTTTGTTGTTTGATATTAAGAAGGAAAATACCTTTCAAATGAGGTATCACTTGCCATATGTTGCCATTTAAAAATTTAGGGGTTGCGGTCACAGCTCCGAGGGATGGAATGTATTTCGGGTGAATTTCATCGCAAACGATGTCCCCCTCGAAAATGTAGTTGACGTGTCCGAGCGTTTTTATATAATTCGGTTCTGCCAACCTACAGAGCCGCTATTTCGTTTTCAATGGCCCACTCTGTATATATTTTGTATATTTCTAAATAAATAAATACATAAAATAATATTGAGGACATTAAGGATAATCCAATAGATAATTAATATGACGAAGACTAAGTAGAATGGGGATTATATCCCCAGCTGTTTAATCTTCTGGAAAACAAATTGAAGAAAAAAGAATTATCCAATTAATCTGGTAATCAAGCAAATATTGTGACTTTTTGCATTTATTAATTTCTAAACTTACTAGAAGGTAGAGTTTAAAACCTTTCTTTTCTATATATAATATTTCGAAATCGTTAACAAAACAATGTTTTTCAGTCAAGAGGTGGTGAGTGAGTAGCAAAAGTTGAATTTGTTTTTCCATTGACGAAATACTTCCTATGTTCTGATAATAGTTTTTTAAATGTTCTGCCTGTTTGGACTATGTAAAAACTCAAAAATCACAAATTAATTTATATTCTCCAGATTTACTTGAATATCTTTCAAAAAAAAACAGACATAAATAGGACGTACAAATGAGAATCATAGCTTCAATACATTCAATGTTCCATGTTTTCCACCCTATGACAGTGCCACCCTACCCTACATTCCCTGTATATGTATTATATGTGAAAATCTGATCTAGCAAGTATATTTGAATTGGGCAGTCTGCACCAATTTAAAAATTCAACACGACTCAATTTCTCTGAAGCACTTAATTGATCGCAGCCGTGAAAGGGATAAAGGTTTTTCTTTTTAACACACTTTTATTAGCTTGACCTGTATGTATGATTCGATTCAATTTTCACTCACTTCTCATAATGAGAAAGGCCTAATTTACACAAAAAAGATTTGGTGAGTGCGCTGGTCTGAGCACTTTCACCAAAAGTTAGTAAACAAATTAATTAATCAATCGAAGAATTTTTCTTCCTGGATAGTTCAAAAACATGCTTTCTTTTGTAGCAATATGGACTAAAAATTAAATTATAGTTGAAAAAAACTAAAGAGTTGAAAATAATAAGAATTGAGTCATTGACAAAAAAATTAACTTCAATTAAAGTGATGTAAAATGATGTATTTGGATAAGTTCTACATGCTGTTAAAAAATATGTCTCACCTTTGAAAACATCTTGTATATATTACATTTAATATAATTTCAGCTATTGTTCGAAAAACTCACTTATAATAACATTTCTCAATTAAGAGGCATCAATACCACCTAAAAACGGTATTAAATCTGGAAATCTTAATAATTAATATTTTATCATTCTGTTTTCCATTCAGAATATCTAAATTATTGTTATCAATGGTATAAAGCCAATTTGGCATTTTGAGGATTTATTTATTTGTTTTTTAGTTTTTTCAAAACTATTATTTATTTAAGACAAAGTTAATGGTGTTATTTCTATAGATTTTGGGATATATTTTTTTAGTGTTTTCAATATGACCAAGAGTTGCATCGCATTTTTAACATTGTGTGAGAAACTGAATAGATATCCTGAATAATAATTGAGACTGCTCGATTTTCTGTAAAGGGTTGGGGTGGGTATTATTTTGAGATAAAAACAACAATAGATCAGTTTCAACATTCTGCAAGACATCAAAACATTCCTCAACTGACTTTACAAAACAAATAAAATTCAATATTTGGATCTTCAAAGAGCTTTCGAGACAATATACAGGAATTAAAAGCGCAATAGGAATAGGAGTAGTTTCGAAATGGTTAGGAAGCTTTTTAAAAAACAGAAAACAAATAACAAAGTATCAGATAATATAAAATGTAACCAAAGGGTACCACAGAGAAGTGTTCTGGGTCCTCTATTACTTCTGATATATATTAATATGCCAGAAGTGGTAGGAGAATGCTCAGTTCATCTTTTTGAAGATGATACACTGATCTAATTATCATGCAATGATTACATGAAACTCATGCCAACTATCAACAAAACTTTGGAAACTATAGATGGTGTTATGCTAACTATTTGAAGATAAATGTTGAAATCAAGTATATGGTAATAGGTACAGAGAAAGACATTACAGAAACCTTTGTAATAAAAAATAAAAGGTATAACTAGGTAATGACCATAGAGAAACTAAAAATAAAGAGAGTTGTCAAACCTGCAGAAAAAGTTGGCACCACGTTTAGACAGTGGCGACATAACTCACAACTGGCCGAACTAAGTTAGTACAGGCGGGTTTTTTAAATGTATTACTTTTATATGGTTGATATGGTATATATTTCATAAGTGATCGATTTGCCATTCCTGTATTTCATATGAATGGTTGTATCATATATGAAATACAGGGATGGCAAATCGATCACTAATAAAATATATACAGTAATCGATTCGTAGACTGTTAGTTCGTGGTTGAAATGAAGTTTCAAAATAAATCTTTGTTTCATGATATCAAGAACAAAATAAAAGTTCTTAGAAAATAAGAATAATAAGTTTAACACCATAAAGAAACATTTTATTTTATCTAGGACAAGGTACAACTACAGACAAAACAATAAAACTCTGAAAAACAGCAAAATTAAAAATATTCTTCAGTCCTATCATGAAATCAACCTAAATTAAAACAAATTACATTTACAACATACCTTCAATAATTTTGTTAATTTATTAGCACAAAGGAGAACGAGTAAGTAAGTAAGTAACAAATACTCCAGTTTGATGATAATCATTAAGTAGACCATGTACTTCGTACTTCCTCAAATGGTGATAGGAAATGGAAACTTTTGGATGGAAATAAATACCAATTTGTGAAAAAAATTCTGCAACTGATGGATGGAAATAAGTATCAGTTTGTGAAAAGCAGCTTATATATTACCTTGTAAAAGACTATTTCCAGGAATTTCAGCGTCAACTCGAATAACAAAACATTCTATTTTCGATGTTGGATTCCGAATTCTATCATTAATTTTTCAATGACAATAACAGTAGAATTATTCTGAAATTATTACGTGGTTTGTCAGTTTCTGACAAACGTCGAAATTGGAAAATTATCATTTCATCATTCGTCTGTTGATTGCGGGCAGCGCCTCCATGCGCGACTGGCCGTACCAAAAACTTGGTCAAGATCACCAATGTTTCAAAGTCTCTTTATTTTTAATTTGTCTATGGTAATGACATTGTAAAAGCAATTTAAGAGCATGCCAACTATATTATAAAAACAATATAATTTACAATATATGATTTATCTCCATGTGCCCTATATTTATTAAGGTGCACCAGATCATCTGAACAATTCATTAGAGCTACCTCATTTCACTTACTGTTCTACAATTTTGTACATACTGAATCAACAGAAACTCCAAAATAGATTCATGCGCATAATTTTAAATCGCAGAAGACTAACACTCCCGCAAAAGATATGTTCAAGAAATTTGAATGGTTACAAATTGAATGTTTGAATAATAAAACGAATGAACTTTTGAATTCTTACCCTGAAGGCATATAAGGCGTAGTTCCAGGGGGAGGGAATCTGTAATTGGGTAGTGGACCCTGAGCTGGAGGTGGGAATGCACCCATTGGAGGTTGGACTGGCGGATAACCTCCCTGGATAGGCTGAAATGTAGAGTTTCATAGAGCCCGATCATAAAGTATGATTTGATATCTTACCTGAATCGGAGCAGATTGTCCCATTATTGGAGGCATGGAGTTGTTATAGCTCACAGGGGGGTTATATTTTCCAGCTTGTTCATCTATAGTGGGGGTTCCCGATCTTTTTTCAGGGGAACTAGAAGAATATCAATAAATTATGAAATGAGTTGAAGAGTCTGATATTATAAATAAATAATATGCCTACTTCTGTTCAGATGACAGTAGCAAACCCTCCTTATTTTGTATTGAACAATCCATGAAAGGGTTTTGTTGACTATTTATTCTGTTAAATCAGTAGATTCCTATGATTTTTATATAAAAGACTTTCCATCTTGTTGCAGTTTGCAAAACCTTACTCTTGTGCCTAATTTTGACAGTTAGAGCAAGAGCGCCAAATAATTAATGACCAATGCCATTTTTTGATAAATCCAAATTTATTCAAAATTAGTGATTCACATGAATGAATAACAATTAGTGCAAAAAAAAATATACTCATATTTGAAACAAAGAAAAAGTAGTCCAATTAATTATCATTGATTTAAGAAAAAATATTTCTAGAATTCGATTTTACGTGACAAATGAAATTTTAATTCAGATGTGGAAATCACAAATGCGTTGGGTTGTAAAAGGATCACATTTTGTTTTTCAACTCACTTACATTGGGAAGTTAACACAATTCATAGAAAGGGGTTTCCACTCAATGGATAAATCTAAATATGAAGCCATATCTCCGTTTCACGGTTAAGAAACCATTTTAGCGGACTGCAGTAGCAATCAGCAACTGTTTCATGATTCATTCTTGAATGTGAAACTGCGGTATGGCTTTGGATTTGACAAAATGTACTTTGGAATTGGGGAAAATTCCCAATGTAAGATATTTAATTCGGTAGAAAACTTCAATAAAAAACAAAATAAATTAATTCCACATCTGGAAGAATTTCCTTGAATTCCAAATTTTAGTTTTCATGCAAAATGAAAAAGCGAAAATTCTGAAATTTCATTCAAATCCAAATATAATTATTTTTAACTTTTGGACCGTTTCTTATTATCACCCAATAGACCTACCAAAAAATGTTATTAGTGAAAATCCCTTCTAAATCCTTTAATAATCTCCTTTTCCAGATAGTTTACTGAAATTTGCTTTAAAACAAAAATAGGCAAAGTGACATTTGAAGTAAAAGAATAAATCTCCGCCTATTGTCGGCATTTTCGATCAAAGCGCAAATCCTATTATGTTTTATCAGGGGTGGATGATAAACCCCTCTTCATCCAACTAAGAATGGATATACTATAATAAACTTTAAGATACAATGGACTTTTTTCACAAATCTTTTTGTTTTGTTGTTTATTATCTCCCATATATCAAATACAAAGGAATAGGTGCAGTGTAGGAAACCCTAGCACAAAACAGTACTTAATAAGCCACTTATCCAATGAAGTATTTTGCTTTTCCCATTTCACATTATGCAATTTCACTGAAGGTACTAAATAATAATTGCAGACTGAAGAAAATAATCTTAACAAATGCAAGTATGTGTATTCCATAATTTTGATATTTCCAGTAAATTATTCATGAACTAACTAACAGTGTGTTTGAGAAACATCAATCCCTTGATACAAGCAAGAGTAGGAACCTCCCTGATTCTTGACAAGCTAGGTTACAAACAAAACCTAACAGAATAACAGTAGTCGTCTTTTAATCAGGCGAGAAGGTTGGATGCGCACAACACCGATTTAATATGGTTAACGCCCACTCCGCTGTAGACAGTGTAAGTTAGTTCGATTTATGCTCTGGTGCGATAAACTGATAATGGCAAATAAATCCAAATAACATACAAGCCTATGGTCATAACAACGAACCAATAGAATCAACAGGTTCTAATGACAGCTTGCGCCGACTTTCGCCAGGATAAATGAATATTACTGTAATACAAACCCATAATTCTTCTGTATCATTGAAGCATAAAATAATATTTACAGTGAGCAACTATCCGTTCTCAGGCTTTGGTGCACCAGAGGAAGATCAATCTGGGGAGCATAATTTTGAACTAAGAAGATGTCAAAGAGATTCAGCTGAGGAAAATGCTGAGTTTCGTCAGAGAAATCGGCATGCCCAGCTGATTCTCAGATCACGTGAGGGTACAATGGGCCCAATTAAAGAGGCCTACATGCACGGAGTTCTCCGGAACCAGCCCACCATGTGCATAGAAGAAACTAAAAACTAGGGGTTCCACTGTATTTTGTTTTCAATACATGAAGTACGACTTACCCAGATCCGCCAAATGAAGGTGATCTGCGACGTCTTGAACTTCTAGGAGATGCACTTCTATCTCTGCTCTTATGTCTGGTACGACTTGAACCTATAACAAAAAAATAATAATACGGTCAATAAACGCTGCATTAATCGAGTAAATTGTCGTCTTAGACAAAAAAAATGCAAGTCCACGTGTGTAAGGAGAATAAACATCAAAACAAAATTGTGTCTTATAATATCAATCAGTTATAATCCTTAAATTTTTTACCCAAAATTGAAGCTACAGTATCCCTATCAGAATATGCGAAACAACGTAGAAGTATTCAGGAATATATCCTGAAGAATTGGAGAGAGACAAGAAATGTATTATTTCTCTCTCGGTTAGAGCTACGTAAAAGCTTTTTTGGGAAATTATAGGTCTTCAAGTTCCTTTTTGCATCTGTGACATGAAATTGATAGTTCTGAAATTTGGGAGGTTGGTTGAAAGCTGACGAGCCAGAGACAGGGTTGGCACTTAGCTTCCCTTGACACTGCGACCAGCTATTGGGTCTATTGTATCACTCTGTCGTCAGTGGTTCCTCATTCAAACAGGTTTGTGCCTTTAATTAGGTTTAGTAGCCTGTTAATAAGGTTCTTCGGATTCATGCCTGTTTCCGGGCTGATCTCTCCAAAGGTTCTGTGTCGCCTTCTACTTAAAGCGTCACAGTCGAAGATAATATGAGAGGCTGGTTTCCTCCTCTTCATCACATAGCCTACACTCCAAGGTTTCCCTGCGTACTCCCATGGTGTTTAGGTGTTTTCTTAGGCCGCAGTGTCCAGTCAACAGACCTACTATTATACGTGCCTTCGTTCTGTTCAGGTTCAGAAGGTCAGCCGTCAGGGTCCGGTTTGGGTGCCCTACCATGACTTTGCTGTGTATTTGCCCGACAGTTTGATCCCAATATTGTTGGTGTCTTCTTTTTATCCACTCGTTGATCAGGGTCCTGCATCGGTTTCTGCTAATCCCATGCACAAGTTCTGGCCCTGTGAATAGCTTTCAGATGCTTGTCTAGCTAGCTGGTCCGCTTTTACGTTGCCTTCAATGCCTCTATGACCTGGCACCCATATCAAGGTGACCTTGTTGTGTTTTGCCAGCTCGATGAGGTTCTGGAGGCAGTCCCAGACCAGTTTAGACTTTATCTGTATAGAGTTGAGTGCTTTGAGCACTTTGACTGTCAGATACAATGTAGATGTGTTTTTTCCTATAACCACTTTCTAGATTCTTCTGAATGCATGCCATAATAGCATGTGTTTCAGCTTGGAATATCGTGGAGCATTTGCCAAGTGGTATTATGTAGTCCCTTCTTGGCCTTACCCCATGTATTCCTGCTCCCGTTCCTTCAACTGTCTTTGAACCGTCTGTATACCAGACAATGTCCGCAGTTGATTGTGATTCTATACTCTGGGCCCATCCACATCCTTCAATTCGTGTTTCGCATGGTTTTTCGAATGAGTATAGGGGTTGCATGTAGTCTGAAATCATTTCGAGTTCTTCGATATTGATTACATGAGTGATTCTGGTATGTCCAGTTGTTCGGATTCTCCAGATTTTTGTTTGTTTCAGTCTGTTTGCACTCATCCTGGCCTCTCCAATGACATGTAAGTCAAGGGGTTTGAGGTTTAGGATGATTTCCATTGCAGCTGTTGGAGTGCTATTCATTGCACCCGTGATACAGAGACAGGCAAGCCTCTGGATTTTTCCGAAGTTGGTTTTTGCCTGTCTTTGATTTGTTTTTGGCCACCATAAAAGTGAGCCATAAGTAACTCTTGGTCTTATTACCGCTGTGTATGTGCATGGCTTTCGGTTTGAGTCCCCAGGTTTTTCCCAAAGCTCTCCTGCACATCATGAAGCTCTCCTGCACATCATCCAGGTTAGTTTCTTGTCCAGAATCAGCCCTAGATATTTCACCTGCTCTACTACTTGTAATGTTTCACCGAATAGTCTGGGAGGTATGAGATCTCCCATGTTTCTTCTCCGGGTGAAGGGAATTAGTGTTGTTTTGTTCGGATTTGCCCTTAGGCTCTCACTATTACACCATTCCTCTACTGTCCTCAGTACATTTTGCATTAGTTCTGAGGTTGTTCGAGTATTCTTTCCTTTGATGAGGATGACCAAGTCATCTGCATACCCATGAGAGTAATACCCTTGGTTATTCAGAGAAATTAGCAGTTCATCTACAACCATGTCCCACAGAAGGGGGGAGAGTATGCCGCCCTGTGGGGTACCTCTGGAAATTTCAACCTGCTCTGTTTCCTCGAACATGTTGGCTTGGACCAGGCTATTGTGAAGCATTGAGTGTATCCACCTGCAGGTGGTTTCGTCAATGCTTCTTCGAGTGGCCGCAGAGGCCATTCTTTCAAAGGAGGTGTTGTCAAAGGCTCCTTCGATGTCCAGGAAAGTGCATAGTGCAATTTCTTTGTTTGCTAGAGACTCTTCAAGCCTTGAAACAAGCTGATGAAGTGCTGTCTCGCATGATTTTCCTGTTAGATAGGCATGTTGGTTTTGATAAGAGCGGTTTCCCTTATGTCTCTATCAGTTTTTCTAAGCCTTTCAGAAGAAATGAAGTTAGGCTTATTGGTCTGTATGCCTTTGCCTGGTCGTATGAGTCCCGTCCAGGTTTTGGAATAAAGACCATGTTTACAGTTTTCCAGGTTTGAGGTAGCCATCCCAATGCTAGGCTCAGCCTGTACAGTCTGCACAGTTCTGGTGCTAGATATTCAACTCCGCTCTGAAGTAGTATGGGAAATACTCCATCTGGGCCCGGAGACTTGAAGGAGTTTATTGCCCACACTACTTTTGAGTGAGTTACCGTTTGTTTAGCCACTTCCCAGTCTGCACTTTTGCCCTCAAGTTTCCTATAGTTTCCTTCCCAGTGTTGGTGTGATTGCCGTTGGGTTTTTTGAGAGTCCCCAATGGATTGATGGGGTCTTTGGAAAGGATGCGGTGGAGTCTTGCTCTTTCTGAGGTTTGTTGTTTGGGAGGTATAAACATTCGTTTAAAAGAAAAAAAACAGTATTTTTACGTGCTTCAAAAGACAAAAAAAAACACTCTACGATTCACAGAAAATCTGCCATTGACTTTGAATTTAACTATAATACTAGATGGGTTTGGATTTTTTTGTTGACGACTCAGGGCACAAATACATTTATTTTGAGAATTCCAATGAAATATTATTACGCCCATTATCATCAATTATAGGAAAGTCTATTTTTTTATTTTAACCGAATGAAACTAATGGTTAAATGTAGTTGTAACATGCCTAGAATTATTCAATAATGGATATTTGAGTTTTTGTTTGGTTCCGATCCGCCCAACAAATCAAAAGATAAAGGAAAAAAAATGCACACACACACAAAAAAAAATCCAACTTCTTAGGGAAGCTTAATTTTGATTTGGTTCAAAACAATTTTCACTGATCCCATGACTATTGATTTCAGAAATAAAATACTTCTAATATATGTTATATAATTACTTACGTTGTCTTGTTTCCTTAGGAGGACTTCTAGACTCCTTAGGTGACTCATCTCTTCTTTTGCTATGCACTTTAGGAGATCTTTTTGGAGATACTCCTGGCGGACCTTCTATTGACTCCGTTTCTATAGATTTTGCCGCATCATTATTGTCGGTTTCCTAAATAAGATAAATCTTTGAAAATAAACTCTTAGATAGAAAAGTTATAATCTTACCTTGGATGATTCTGTATTTTGATTATTCTTGCTGGATTCTGTAGAATCAGCTTCTGAAATGACTGTTTTCTGTTCAGTTTCATTTTCAACTGTAGTAGCTACTACTACTTCTCGAGGAGGTGGTGTTGACTAAAAAAAAATCAAAGGTTGGATATATGTTTTTCAATATCTTCACATGTTTCTTACTCCTTTTATTTGATTCAAATTGGTGGTATCGGGTTCCTTATAAATTTGTTTCTTGACATAACCTGTAGTATTCTTGAAGTTTGCAACAGATTTACGCAAAAACCTATAAAAAAAGTTTGGATAAATCTCCCGCAGTAAAAAAAAACAAAAAGGGGTAAAACCTTAAGAAAAAATAAAAATGAATGTAAATAATTATAAACTAACATTTTGAAATATTTGAAAAGAAATGCTCTTTCCAATTATTGTAATTTTGTAGTGAAGCATCTGACAATCGATGAAGCAACATCGCTACCAAAAATAAATTACTCCAAAGTGTCATTTGATTACTCTCATTTCAGCCGTCCATCGTCTTAATGGATTTGAAAAGTTTTCAGGACGTTTCGAATATTTGTATCTGCAATTGTCTTCAGGTGAATACTGTATTCTGTACTGTATTCACCTGATGACGATTTCAGATACAAGCATTCAAAACGTTGTGAAAACCTTTCGAATAAATTAAGATGATGGACGTCCGAAACAAGAGTAATCAAGTTCTTTTTAATGGCTTTGACATTTCGTCATTCGGCCAGTCACAAGTTGAGTATTTTATGTATCATTTCATAGTGTTCTGGGTAGGCCTTGTTACTAACTCCATACTCCACCAAGGAGCGACTGTTAATTTGAACGCTAACAGCGAATCGTCGAGGATCATCCTCGGCCCGGCTCCGAAATTTAACATTTAATTCTCTCAAATTAAATAGAAAAATTTCTGCCCTGGCCGAGAATCGAACTCACGACCTTTCGATCATGAGTCGGACGCTAACCCACCGCGCCAATCCCCCCAAATCAAGTTCTACATACTTCAAACTAAAGTATCATATTACACCTCAAGCAGACATTGTTCATTTTTAAAACTAGTAGATTTGATTTTTGAAGGAAGCAAAAATAGAAAAATCAATAAATTTGAATTGGCATTAGAAATATTTTTCTATATTTTTTCAAATTCATCCTTTGGTAAAATTCAACCAGAATCCATAGAAAAACAAATTCAGGACATAATGTTTCAATGAGCCTCCTGTGATTATTGATCAGATATATGTATGAGCTTGAGACTTGATATTAAACACCAGTTTAATGTTAACAATGTCTTTGTGTTTCTTAAGAAATGGAATCTTACCCTAATCTGACAAAAACAAGTTCTGATAATGGCAAACAGCCGAAAGCACTCAACTTAACCAAGCTTTTGACCGACCTTCATTAATAAAAGATATATGTATATTTTGAAATTTAAAAGAACATCCTGATATTTTAGAACTTTGAATACAATTATATACCCAGCCATTACTTGGACTGAACTCAAAGTTGATAAAGATGAAAAGTTGACAGTTACGCAACCCTTTTCCTCCTGAGAATTGTGCCACACTATATTCATAAGGTATTTTTGTAACTAACCTATTTGGAATGAGAGTATCAGGTGAAATGTCTTTTTCATGACAATCAGGGCACTCGTGATCCTCACTTTCCAACAACACCCCTCGAATACACTCGTCACAAAAAGAATTTCCGCAGCATGGGATCATGACAGCGTCAGTCAAAAGATCAGAACAAATTCCACAAACAAGCTCTTCCGGTATTTCAAGTTTAGGTTCTGGTACAGGCGTAGGAACGGGTTTTTGAGTGTATGCTTGATGATCCACTAGGGGAACCGCAAACTGTCCGTTTGGAGTCATCATAGCTCCTGGTACTTGAGGTCCTTCAACGGCTACCATGAAGCTTTGAGGTATTCCAGTACTCTTTCTGATTTCTACTGGGTCCTGAAACAAAGATCAGAGTTCAATGCTTACTGAAAAATTCTTTTGTGGAGAAGTATAAGATTCTGGATTTGCTTAATATTTTTCTGCTAGGAAGAAATATTGAGAATGGTTAAGAACAAATCAGACAAACATTTTGAAAAGAGACAGATTGATTCTATTAAAATAATATATTTTTCGGTTTTTCTTTAATGCCTAGATAAGAATGAATTCTAATGACAAGATATATGATTTAAACAGTTATTTCAAGCTTGATCCTCGATAAGACAACACTTGTGTTGTCTATGCAAAGTAGTATATTTCGAACATTTTTTTATCAGTTGAAAATGAAGAGTTTTCATACCCAAACAAAATATAAAAAATATAGGAATAGAAAAGGAGGAAAAAAATTATAGTAAAATTCACAACTAGATATATGACAATAAGCCTTTTCATTTAGATGATTTCTTGTGGCGCATGCGTTCGTTTCAAGAACAAAATCCCGATTGGCTCGTCAAAAAGTTAACAGACTTTCAAAGACAATCTCTAATTTCCAAATTTGCGCTATTCTGTCATCTTGTAATCGATCAGTAAAGTGGGAGATCATGACAATAATAGTGGTGGTCTTATTGTTTATTTAATGTTTGATGCCTTCCAGTTTTATGTTCAATGTATGTTTCACATTTGCTTCATTGGGATCGAATGAAAGTGCCTCTTTTTGTGTATATGAAACTCAAGTAATGAACAGCTAATTGGAATTATTAGAAAAAATGCTACTCATGAAATAATATATATATATATATATATATATATATATAAATATATATATATATATAAATTGATTGGTGTTTGGCTTCATTAATGAGAAGACGTACGTGTTTTGTGTGAGCTCTAGTAAGTCATGAATACTAGTGGAAATTTGCGAAAAAAATTGCAATGCCTTCAAGTAGAACATCATATGTAGCAAAGGAAAAACGTCAAAGTTACCACCTGCACATAATTTTAATTCGAAAAAAACTGGATTTATATCAGTGAATGCCCACGTGTTAGTCGCTGTTACTATAGTTCTACCTGTTCGACCAAGTTATGACCCTAATTCGAAACAACTCAAGCAGCTATACTGAAATGGCTTCAGAAAAACTCTTCAGTAAAGTATGTGCTAACTTTGCTGAAGAACTTGAGAGAAGACTGGATGCTAAATTCAATAAAACTCTCGAAATGCTGGCTATATTCGAGGAAACTCAACAAAACTGTTTCGAACCATGATATAGCCATTAGAAAAATTGAAAGCAAAGCTGATGATATTGAACAGCTTATCAGGAGGAACTCGTTGAGATTCTACGGCTTAGAAGAGCATGAGGACGAAGCTGTGTCAGAAATCATAACCTCATTCCTAAAGAACAAACTGAACGTACTCTGTAATCCTAGTGACATTGATCTTGCATTCCGAGTAGGAACTGTTGCGAATAATAAAATCAGGGCAATACTTGTCAACTTCACAACAAACATAAAAAGGAAGGACGTTTCATTATAACATTATTTAAAAATATGCGATTTTTTACTGGAGCTGATGCACTCTCATTACCTACAAAAATTATTTTTTAGTTTTAGTCATTTCAATATTTGTTCTCTTTATGTGGGATTTGACCTGTTTTCTGAACTACTTATCAGCGAATCTTACTCTGTTATTGGGTTATCAGAGACTTTTCAAAAAACATGTCAAAACCCATATTATATCTAAAAGAGAGTAATTGAACACATTATATCATCTAATCATATTCTCATGGTATTTCATATTATGTTAGCTAATAGTTGTTATACTTATTATTAATATATTTTTTCTTATGTCTTTTCTATTAAATTACAGAAATATGTGAATTAAATTGTAGGTAAGTGTGGGGTTATGTGGAAAAGCAGCTTTGCTGAACATCGCCTCCCAAATTAAGTTGTTGAAACTGATTGTAAACTGCAAAAATAAATACACATTAATGTTATAAAAAAAAAAATATGTTTTCTCAGAAAAAAGTTTTTACGCGGTAGATGAATTTACACTTGAAGTGAGCAATGCACAACCGTGTTTATTTTGACAATTTCAGTTTAAAATATTTTTGTCTTCGAAGAGTGTTCCCATGATTTTTTATATTTGTTTCTTATATTTATTTTTTATACAGAGTTAATATTTACGAAATTATGTTCGTGTACCTACATGTTTTTTTTAAAGACGTGTTGATATAATTATTTTTATTGTGAAATGCCTTTTAATCACCTTTTAACTATACTTAGAGTATATTTGTAGGTTTGAACCAAAGTGCCTGGCCACCTTTATGTTTAGTTGTAGTATTTATACCTATATAACTATGACTCGTCCCATCTACATAATATGTAGCAAAAAAAATTAATAAAATCTATCCATCTATATATTAAATTGTCTCTGTCTCAGTTTTAGGTTAAAATTTGAAAAATAATTTGAATGCACTTATTTGTTCACTTGAAAATTTTTTTCCCTTCTCAAGCATAGGAAATTTGGTATTTTTAATTTTAGGACTGTGCTAACGAATAAATGAAGAATTAGCATTTTTTGCTATGACCAACTTGAATCAATATTCAATATAAATCAATTGTTTTTTATTAAATACCTATATGCCGAAGGCAGAAAAATGGTTGACGTCTTAATAGAAAAGTGTCAATTTCATGGATTGAAAAACAACTATATGTAAGGACAATATTTCTGCATTTTGGTTTCGTAACATATTATACACTAAAAATTTGAATAGCGGTAACTAGGACAATAAAAATTGGCCTAAATTTCAGGAAATTGCCGATGTTTATTTGACGCCTTCTTCAGGGCTTTTTCAATTATTCAGAAAGTTATTATTAATAATAGAGTTTTGAGTATGAGCAAACTCGCGATCAAGAGAATGCTTGGCAGTGATATTGTGAGTAAACTTATAAATCGCTTTATAAGCATGAATGAAATCGGTAGCAAACTGTGATCAGGACTTGTAATACTTGGTGAAATTATAGATTCAGTATATTTTCAATGTTTTACCTTGTGTTTGAGCAGGTTCTAGTCCAATTACAAAACCCTACCCTGGCTTGATCTGTTTGGAAATATGAACAAGGTATTCATAAAATCAGATGTGGAATCAACTACAATTGAAAGATAAACTTGAAGTCGTTCAAGATAACCTCTTGGGAGGAATTCATGTTGAGAAGGGAAACATTCTCAATTGAATATTGAATAGAAAGATTTTTCTGAAAATTGAAAAATTCACAACAATAATGAAGTATTTTTTTGTAATATCTAACTATTCTATTAGATATTACAAAAAAAAAATTAATGAAAATTCATTTAGACAAGTTCATCCAATTATCCTGACATTACCTTTTTTTTTATATTCCATTCAAGTTCCTGAAAAGTAATTAGAGTATGCCAACTTTTGGCAATTCTGGACAATATTTGGAAATTTGAATGAATAAAGCTGGATTTATAGTTAGACGGACTGTAAATGTAGACGCACTGCAAAAAGATCAACTATAGAATTTATGTACTCTTGTTTATAAATGAACGAAAACGCATGACGAAAAGTAAGTGACACGGACTGGAACGGAAGAGTTGACCAACTTTCATCTTTTACAGTGCGTTTCTTGCGTCCGGCCAATCAAAATAAAGAATTGTGTGATGTTTTTTACAAGACCTAATAATTCATTAAATACTGGAACAGTCATTCGCGTATACTTAAAAAATTGATCTGGATCAGCAGTCTTCATCTTTAAAAAAATAATTGTAGGCATTCTCTACTTTTCTGTTACGGTTTATGGGTCTTGTTTTATAACGTCTTAGTCGCCTAATTATTGTTCTTCGAGTTTGTCGACACTTTTCCAATGCTACTGCACACAACAACAGTCCCACGGCACCAAGAAGCATACCTTCATGTATTTCATAATCCGCATTGTGACATGGAAAACGAAGCATAGATAAATATTTAGAATATAATACAAATCCAAACCAACACAAGCTGTTTATATTCGTATAATTTGTAGGTTATGTTGAATGTGACTCTATCCATGCGCAAACATTCCGTTCCGTCGATATATAAATTAAATAATATTTTACAGTCCGTTTGTTACGTATACAGTGCGTCTACGTTTACAGTGCGTCTAACTATAAATCCAGCTTAACTGTCCCCGAGGAGGGGAGATTATAAAACAATATTATAATCATTATCTGAAAGTAGTCAATCAATTGAAATCAAATCCTGTTTTGTTTTATAACATAGAAAAAATTAGATTAAATCTTAAATTTTCCTTTTTTTTTCATACTTTTTACGAATTTTATCATTCAAATTTTGCAAGTGAATTTTGACCGATTTGGCAGATGTTCATAATTCCGGTGACAATGTATTATGGAATATTTGTTAGAGAAAAAAAACAAAAAAGCGGCTTCAAGATGGCGGACAAGATTTGTAATGATGGTCCGATTTGATTCAAAATTGGTATGTAAGGCTTTTCGGAGTCGGAGATTATGAATTCAAAATGGCGGCTCCAAGATGGCGGACGAGTTTTGTGATTATGGTACGATTCGATTCAAAATTGGTATGTGGGGGTTTTCGGGGAGGGAGCTTGTGAATTTCTTGTCAAAATAAAAAAATTCGAAATGGCGGACAAGTTTTGTAATTTAAGTCCGATTTCATTCAAAATTGCTATGTGGAGTCGAAGATTATGAATTTTTTGTCAAAATTTATGAAATTGAAATGGCGGCTCAAGGAATTTTTGTTAGAGAAAAAACAAAATGACGCTTCCAAGATTTAGGTTTATGGTCCGATTCGATTCAAAATTGGTATGTGGGGATTTTTAGGGACGAAGATTATTAATTTGTCTTTCAAATTTATAAAATCAAAATGGCGGCTCCAAGATGGCCGATGATATCTGTGTTTATGAAATTAAAATGGCGGCTCATAGAATTTTTGTTAGAGAAAAAACAAAATGGCGCTTCAAGATTTAGGATTATGGTCCGATTCTATTCAAAATCGGTGTGGGTGGTTTTAGGGGTCGGAGATTTTGAATTTTGTATCAAAATTCACAAATTCAAGATGGCGGATGAGTTAATCTTTAGATGGTCTCCTCATTGAAGGACTAGATAGCTCAGAACTTACAGGAAATAATAACGTAGCATTAACAAAAACGCATAGATTAAGGCGTACTTAAGTACTAAAAAGCACAAAATAAAATAATTATAATAAAAAACCTTTTCAAAGGCAAGCTTTTATTCAAATACACTAAAAAGTAAAAAATAATTTCTTTGGATGTGTGACGTAGGTTATTCCGTGAGTTATAGATTCAAAAACTTGTCGCTTTTGTATTTGAACTGAAAACTTTGCGCGCAAGCTCTGGAATCTATAACTCACAGAACAAATTACGTCACACATCCAAAACAATTATTTTTTACTTTTTAGTGCATTTGAATAAAAGCTCGTCTTTAAAAAGGTTTTTTATTATTTATTTTATTTCAGCGATGTTCAATAGCTTCCATACCTCGTTTATAGTAAGAATCGTTGAGCTCCTCAAAATAGCCATCAACCCCAGACTTCACCTTATCATTGTTGGCAAATCTTTTACCACCTAACCATTTTTTCAAGTTTCGAAAAAGAAAATAATCCGAGGAGGCTGAATCTAGCGAAGAGGATGCGTGTGAGGAATCAATTCGAACTCTAACTCATTGATTTTGTCCATCGCGATATCAGATGTGCGAACTGATGCATTGTTTTGATGAAACAAAACTTAATTTTTCGCCAATTTTTTCTTGATTTCATCACTTAAACGCTGCAATAAGTTCGCATAATACTCGCCGTTGATTGTTTTTTCTTTCTGAAGATAATCAATGAAAATTATATCATGTGCCTCCCAAAAAACTTCGCCTTCTTAGAAACCGATTCTCCCCTTTCAGTCAATTGCTTTGACTGTTCCTTCGTCTCAGATGTAAAGTGATTGATCCATGTTTCATCAATGGTTATGAATCGACGCAAAAACTCGGCTTTATTGCTGCCAAACACTCGATTGAAACATCCTCACGACGCTATTTTTGTTTCATTGTGAGTAATCGCAGCACCCATTTTGCGCACAGCTTTCTCATGTTCAAATTATCAGTCGATACGTGATGTAGAGCACTTTTTGAAATGCCTATCAAGTCTGTTAGCTCGCGCACTTTCAGTTGACGGTCATCCAATAACATTTTGTGGATTGTTTTTACTATCCGGAGTAGTCACCTCATTTGGTTGACCACTGCGATGTTCACCTCGGCAGCTTGTACGGCCCCGTTTCAACTCTGCCACCCAATATTTTACTGTTGTAAACGAAGGTGCAGACTCCTCCAGAGTAGATTCTAGCTCTGCTTTGATATTGGTTGGATTAAGGCCTCTCAAGTATTGTATCACATAACAATAACCAATTTTTTCCGTTTTTACAAATTCACTGAGAACGTTCACTATTGTTGGCTGCCAAATAAATACTTCACAAAATAGCATTGCCAAACTTTATAAGGTTGGTACTTTCTACCATAGTCATTCTTTTCAAACAACAACCGCCATCTGTAAGTCTGGTCAGGTACCTCTGGGACTACCCTTGTATGATCATTCAATCTACCAACATATAAATATAGTAATTGGGCTCAGTTTTGATTAACCTATTTAATTTCACAGGGCCATAGCATACAGGACAGGAGTTTCCATGCGAGGTATAGAGGATGAATTACAGTAAAAAAAAACTTAAACCTTGAAACAAATACCAGAAGAATGAAACAGAAGCCACACTCAAAGTCATTGCAATCTCTGGTTGAAATGAAACTAGGGTATGATTCGATATCTAAGTCAGATAACCTACTTGGTCAATTTCCATTGATTTTTAAGACTTTTTCCATTAAATATTTTTGTATTTCGTATTTGTATGAACATTCCAAAAACATGTAATAGTTCTTAAAATATTAAGTTATTTTCCATTAAATATGTAGAAGGGCAAATAAATCAATTGGGCCAAATATTACTCGTGCAATGATTACACTAGTTTACAGTACATCTGTTGCCGGAAAATTTTATACTGTTGCTGACTACAAAATATATGCCAATTCCAAATATATAAGTAGAATTTTCTTATCAGCTCTAGTTTTTGAGTTTCAGATTACTACGTTCAAAACAGAAAAAACATGTATTTACTAGGAAAAAAATTGAATTAATTATTGAGTTCTAAAAAACTTTGCTTTAAAGCTCTTCTCTTGTGTGGACTTAGGAATAAGGGACCAGCAATTATATTCGTATCTCAGAAACCCTGATAACGTTCTTCCATGACTCGTGAATCTTGATGCATACGCTCTCCCTGCTCCTCGCTTATGTTTCCGGAAACCTTTCCAGGTGACTATGGAGGAAGTGGAGTTTTATGCTCATATTGTACCTCATTTTTATGTTATGGCTAAAACCATGAATTCCACCAAGGACTTTTGATATATAACAAGCTTCCAAACCACATAAAAGAATGTTCAACGATTAATTCTTTCAAATCAATGCTACTTGCATATATTAGAAATAAGATTAATTAAAGATAAATAATGAATCTATCAGTAAGCTGATTGTATATACATTTCATATTCAATAGTATCTTAGGTAAAGTATTATGTAAAATGTAACGTAATTGTATATTATTATATTATGTAACATATTTGTATATTAGGATTTCCTATTTAAATAAAGATTTTTATTTTCACATTTTTCAATTCCTGTACAATTTCATTATAATTTTCAAATTTTTCTATTTTCGAGAAAGTTTTGCATCACAGAGATGAAAGCTGTCCTTTATTCAAGCTCAGTCATATAATTTCTAAATTGAGTATCTTTCGTAAGTTGTCTAATTTGGGAATCGTCAAAAATACCGGCTTTAATCTTTTTCATAGTGAGCTGAGAAAATTTTTGGCAAATTAGGAAAAGCAGTTCCCGTTTTTTTGCGAGTGACTCAACAAACTGCTTCATGATTTCCAGCAGAATAATTCTGTCACGAGCTACTAGTGAATTATGGACTATATTTTGCTCCCCGGGCGTCATAATTTATCTCAAGGGCCAGTTTTTTCTTACCCAATGTTCTTGTTCAGCTCTGATGTCCCAAAGACATATAAAACAGGGAAACTTAGTGTAACTACTTCGTTGACCGATTTGCCACTTGTGGTCTTTGTATTTTATTTTATTCAAGACTAATGAGATGTTACAATATTCTTCCTTTAACTTTGTACTCTGATATAACTTTTCTACAATCGTTAAACACATATACTCCACATATGTAGCAAAAATGATTTGGGTTGTTTAAACGTCTCCTTGACTACTCATGTCACAAAAACTTCAGATAATCAGTCTTAACACACTGAAGTACGCGCGTTATCAACGAATAAATTATAAAAATCAAAAAAATTGTACCTTGAGCTGCACAAAAACTTTTGAGAATAGATTTGAAAAAAACATGTCATTAGTGAACATTAACAACAACAAAATTTACGGCAACAGACAAAAAGTTAAATTCTGTAAACTAGTGTAATTTATCGGTCATAGCACTCTTTAAAACCGATGAAAATAGAACTCCTGCTGCAAGTTGTTCTATTTTCATCGGTTTTAACTCGCTGCTATCACTGATGATAATAATTGCACTTGTTATATTACCCCGAGAATATAATTCACGTGTCACATGGTAATAAGTTACTGCCCATTTCAATAACTTGTATCCGTAATTTCACATATTGTGACAAAATTATTCTCTTTTGCTCTCCCACACATGTATACAGAGTGGAAGGAACATTAGGAGTATCTGGAGAAAGGAACAACAGATAATTTCAAAAAAAATTGGGCGTGGATATTAATCAAACATGCTCTATCCGCCTAAAATATTTTTATCAATACAGTGTTGCCGCTTGTATCAGAAAGCAGTAGCTAATTTGTTATTTCAAATAGAACATTTATAATTTTTGGAATTCTTATAGGATTCCTCATAACTTCCTCTGATAATTTCCTATACATATCTGTGACAGTTTTCACGATAAAAATTATTTTGACAAATGTTTGTTCAAAACCTGACAATTGAAAAATATTTTTTCACAATACAAATTTACAAAATATTGAAATTTCGGTCGTATCTGCATAGGACCACTGAGTATTCTGCTGATGAACCGATTCTCAATTTCAGCATACAGGGAGGCTCAAAAGTAAGTTTAATGAAACACCCTGTATATTATTACTTATTTGAAAAGCTGTGACATTTTCCTATTTAATTTTGTATACCTACACCTATCTCGTACAGTTTGTGAGTTATGATCATTTATGTTATGAAATCGTATTCACTAAAATAATTATTGGATAGTGATTTAGATAGTAGGCTATCAACTTCGTTCTGACATATTATTCCTTCATTGTAATCCTGAATTCAAGTTTCGTAGGTGTAAAAGTACTATGGCAGAAAATAATTACCTACTCAAATGTGGTTTTGATGGATTTATTCATAATTTATGGTCAATGTAACAAAAATATCAGCAGAACATTCACCAATAATGAATTTGAGTAGAAATTTTGAAATGTTTGGATCATCTTTGAAAGCAATAAACTTGCCTGGACCTGTGACAGGAGGACAATGCAATAAATGTTTTGGCATACTTTTACGGAAATCCTTAAACTTCCATTCGTTGTGCAGTTCATGATTTAGGTGTGAAACTTTCATCACTTGATAGGATTCTGAAGGAACATAAAATGCATGACAACAAATTTCATAAAGATCAAACTATGTGAAATGTTGATGGTGTGTACACAAGTAGACGAAGATTTTCCCAAGAAAATAATATGGACTAATGAATCAGAATTTTCGAGAGAAGGTATTTTCAACAAAAGATCTTCATTACTGGGCAAACGAAAATCCGCATGTCACAAGAAAAATGGGATATCAAGAAAAAATTTGTTTTAACGTTTTCTGCTCAATTATGGACAATCAATTGCGCTTTTTGATTCATGATGAAAACCTTGATTCTCGAAAATATTTGAATATCTTGCGGACAACGGTTGGGGATTTCATTGTAGAACTGACACTATAAAAATATCGAATATGTTGGTATCAACTTGATGGAGCTTCGGCTCATTGCACAGCAGAAGTCGGGTTGGAATTGGACAGCATATTTGATGGTCGATGGATTCGACATTTGGGTCCATGGAACTGACCTTCTAGATCCTTTGATCTTACACCACTAGACTTTTATTTGTGAGGTACTATCAAGCAAAGAGTCTACAGAACAACGGTCAACACGAGGGGAGAATTAGAACATTGAGTGACTTGAGCGTTTCAGGAATTAGATCCAAATGAAATTCGAAGAACTACAATAGATGCCGTTGATTTTCATTTAAGTGTTTGGAAACTAATGATCACCATTTTGAACATTTATTGAAATGATTCAGCACCGTAACATCTTTCTACATTTATTAATACACATGTTCGACATTGATACTGTTGTATGTTTAGATTACTGAAGTAAATAAAGTCCATATCAAACTCCGGTTTTATTTCCAGTCCGTTTTTATACATCTTTTAAACTATGACAACACAAATTTATGCACAATTGATCAGTAAACTATAGTCAAAATGTTAATATATACATATTATTAATAATAAACAATGAAATGAAAGTTTAACATCTACACTAATAATAATTATATAGCAAATCTAACACATGAGTATACGATAAATAAAACTCATAGA
Organism: Gonioctena quinquepunctata; assembly: GCA_018342105.1. Classification (NCBI taxonomy): domain Eukaryota; kingdom Metazoa; phylum Arthropoda; class Insecta; order Coleoptera; family Chrysomelidae; genus Gonioctena; species Gonioctena quinquepunctata. Next base: position 298,294 of record JAFIRS010000665.1, read on the forward strand.
GGCACATAATCCCTAAATTTAGAAAGTCGTTTAATTAATCTACCTGTCCTAGTTCTAATAATCTCTGGATGAACATGAAATTCACCTCCACTCTCTGTAGGAGCAGATTTTATTGGGGAATGGGCAGAGTTTGTGGTGGAGCTGGTTGGGACCGACAGATGGGAATTTGTTGTACTTTTAGTATATGATACAGATTTCGGAGATTTTATGGGAGTAATGAATCTTTAATTCCTCCTGTACTCTCTTCCTTCACTACTAATCACTTTATATGCCCTAGGACCACAACCTTCCACCACATTGCCTGGTATCCAAGTGGACTTGGGCATTTTTTGAAACATGCATGGCTGAACAGTAAAAAGAGATGCCCTGGAGACTGCTGCTTTATCGTACCATTTCTTTGTTCCAGTTACCTTCTTATCTAACAACGCACTGTATGTGACTTTAGACACCAATGTTTGAAAAGAGCTAGGGATATTAGTTCGCAAATTGGGACTCATCAGAGTGCTGGCTGGGGAATGAACTGATCCCCTAGGAGTAGCACGGAAATTCGACAGCGCCAAATAGGGATCTTCTCCAAAGCTTTTTTGAAAATCATTTTAACTGACTTCACTGCGCTCTCAGCTAGCCCATTCGATTGGGGATAATGCGGACTACTCATAATATGAATAAATCCCCAATCATTTGAGAATTCCTTGAATAATTTCGAATCGAAGCAGAGCACCCCATCTGAATACAATAAAACAGGAATGCCATGAAGGGCAAAAATGGACTTGAGATCTCTAATAACTGAAACAGTACTCAAACTAGGAAGATTGCTTACTTCAATATAGTTGGACAAGGCATCTACAACCAACAGGAAGCTTTTGTGATATCACAGCCCAGCTCCATCCATGGTAACAATGTAATCTTTTTGTACTCTAGTTCATTGGTCTGCTCGGAATTTTTGTAAGATTTACTTTGCTTAACAAAGTGTTTGATAACATTGGTGATACCCAACCAAAACACTGATAAATGTGCTCAATCTAACAAATTTTTTCAGAGTTTCCTGCCTCAAACCCAATGGTAAAATCACATCCCTGACAACCACCAGCTCACCCTTATACTCAAAATATGGTTTTATTATGTCAGGTACATCCTTGTAATCCAACCTTGCATAATGAAATGCAAAATTGTTTGATACACCTTATCCTTAACTCGTGTTCTTTTATTTCATTCCAATTATTTTCCATTACTGGCAAATTTCGAACCAATAATGAAATTTAAACATCATATTCCTCAAAATCACTGCCAGCATCGGTTAAGTCTTTAGACAAACTAACTGCAATATGGGGTATGGAACATCTCCAAGCGATATGGCTGAGGTTGCATCATCATGCGAGGAAACCTAGACGGTACTTTATGGAGCGGTTTTTTGAATAGCCCCATCATTGGTTTATGATCCGTTTGGACTTGAACTTTAACCCTCCCAAGGATATATTGCCTGAATTTCTCAGCTTCAAAACAGACACTAAGTAGTTCCCGTTCAATTTGAGAATATATTTGTTAGGTATCAGACAAGGCTTTCGAAGCATACGCTACTGGCTGGCTTTCCTGAAGCAACACTGCCCCTAGGCCAACACAACTGGCATCCACACTAAGTACCAGCTCTCTACTAGGGTCATAGTAGACTAACACTGGCTTCCTAGTAATAGCTGACTCCAGGTCTTTGAAAGCTGCTTCATGATGATATTTCCAAACAAATACTGAATCACTTTTCAATAATTCCCTCAATACCAATGTACGATCTGAGTAATTTTGTATGTCTTTTGCCTCCCAAACCAGACCCTGAAGGCTGAACTTATGAACCTGAACAGAACGAAGGCACGTATAATAGTAGGTCTGTTGACTGGACACTGCGGCCTAAGAAAACACCTAAACACCATGGGAGTACACAGGGAAACCGTGGAGTGTAGGCTATGTGATGAAGAGGAGGAAACAGCCTCTCATATTATCTTTGACTGTGGCGCCCTAAGTAGAAGGCGACACAGAACCTTTGGAGAGATCAGCCCAGAAACAGGCATGAATCCGAAGAACCTTATTAACAGGCTACTAAACCTAATTAAAGGCACAAACATGTTTGAATGAGGAACCACTGACGACAGAGTGATACAATAGACTCCACCTGGTCGCAGTGTCAAGGGAAGCTAAGTGCCAACCCTGTCTCTGGCTCATCAGTTTTCAACCAACCAACCAACAATGGTTGACTGTAAAGCAACGACTGTATCTGCGATCAATGATAATTATTTACAAAATATTGAATAATCAACTACCTGCATATTTCAATGAATTCATTACATACAATTCTACCATACATGATCATTATACAAGAGGAAGCAATAATCTCCACTTACCAAGGCAGAATATGTCCTCTTCTATGAAATCACTTTTTTATAAAGGCCTTAATGAGTTCAATAAATTACCAACCTCCATCAAAGAATCGAAATCATTGAATGACTTTAAGAACATCTTAATTTCATATATTAAAACTGATTCTTAATATTATGCTGTGAAATGAATTTATCTGCCATATGTCATTTGATCACTATTGTTGTTTTTCAATTCTAAATTTTTTATTTCTTGATTTTTAATTTCTTAACTTTAATTTTGTTATCCCATAATTGGTATGTAATTTACACCCATGTAGGTATGTACATATTCCTTGTATGAAATTACTCTAGAAGTTATTACTGTAGTCACTTATTATTATAACTGATTTATATAACTTTGAAGATATTTATATTTAGGCATTTACTTTATTTTCTTTATTTTATTCTTTATTTTATTTTTATTATTTTTTATTTTGTTAGTCTTAAGCTTAAAGAAATAATTATTGTTTTATATTAGGATGAATCCTACCAATAAACATTTCATTCATTCATTCACCAACCAAGTCTTTTGCCAGAAAATTGAACATGCCCAAAATTCTCTGCAGTGATTTTTTATCGCGAGGTCTACGAAGCTCAGCGATTGCCATTACTTTCTCTTCGTCAATAGAAATAGCTTCCTTTGGAAATTTATGTCCAAGAAATGTAACTAAAGAAGGAGCGAAAACAAATTTTTCTGGATTAAATTTGATATTTTTGGTCTTAGCCGTTTCCAAAACCTCAAGTAATGTCTCACGCAATTCCTCCCTAGTGTGTGCCCATAAAAATATATCATCCTGAAATGTGGCAACATTCTTGATGTGCCGCATGGATTCGCTGATCACTTTGTTAAAGATTTCCTACATTAATACCAATAGGAAACCTACGGAAAAAATACCTCCCCCAAGGAGTTTGAAGTGTACACAATTTTGAACTCCGTTCATCTAAAGGAAGCATCCAGAACACTGATTTAGCATTCAATTTATAAAAATGATTCGGATCCTTTAACTGAGCCGAAATTTCCTCCACTATAGGTAAAGGATAATGTGCCCGCTTCATGGCCTTATTCAACGGCCTGGGATCTAAACAAATTATCAGCAAGTTATCCCGTTTGGAAACTACCACCATTTGACTGACCCATTCCGTTGGCTCATCTCTAGGAACTATTATACCTTGCCTAACCATCAAGTTCTAATTTTACTTTAGGTCTTAGAGCATGTGGAATGTTTCGGGGAGATGATATTACTGGTTGCACAGAGGGATATATTTTAACTTTGTGAGGTATCAATCCAACTTGGTTATCAAACAAATCCCTATATGCAACAGATACTATAGAACTTAACAACTGCGAAAGAGCATCAACCCTAGAGATTAGACACAATAATTCTGCATCCTGCAACCCCAAAATATTTATAAAGTCATAGTTCACCACGAAAAAACTCAACTTATACAATGTATCCTTATAAGTACAATTCAAACTACATTTACCAAATATTGGCACTCTGTTACTCATGAAAGAAGTGATAACCATATCTGAGTTTTCCATCTTCCGACAATCCAATCCCAAATGGAGATACTGTTGAAGTCCTAGTACGTTACATTGAGCTCCTGAATCCACTTTCAATTCCACTAGTTGATTTTCAATCTGCAGCTTGACAGAGTACCAATCCACTTTTCTCAACAACTGCTCCACCGAAGATACCATCAAGGTGTCCATAATAAATTCTGTGTCACTTCCAGCAGTGCAGGACTCTTGCTCCTCTTTCAGAAAATTCACCTCTCGAAATTTGCCTTTTCTTTATTTCTCATGCACATTTTAGCAAAATGGTTGAATCGCCCACAATTGTCACATTTTGCATTGAAAGCAGGGTATCGACAATACAGGTGACGATAACTACAAAATTCACACTCATCAACTACCCTGGAAAGCTTCCTGGCATTCTGGGTTGATCCTCGTCCTTTGCGGGAATGAGAACGATTATTCAGTGCATCTACCATCTGCTCTTCCTTTACGACAGATAAATCTAATTTTGTTTGGCCCAAGTTCTGTACTTGAGTGTAAACCGCCGTGCGACAAAACTCGAGGGCCTTTTCAATGGTGAGATCTTTCTTGCGAAGTAGAACTCGCTTCAAAACCGAGTCCCGGATACCACAAATGAATATATCCTTAACCAGAGTGACTGACAGTGTCGAATTCAGAAAAACGTGAAGTTTTCACGGCCGTCATGAATTGTTCATAAGATTCACCATCTTGTTGTCGTCGCGTGAAGAAAACGTAACATCCATAAGTAACATTTACAATTGGCACAAAATAAGCATCAAACTGCCATAAAACAGTTTTTCTTTATCCTCATTAGAGAGTAGAAATAATTCAAATAATTACAGAGCCTCCGGGCCAGCATGATGCAGACGAATAGCAATTTTCCATATGTCAGTGGCCGTTTCATAGTATGCATCAATGTACATCAAGTAGGAACTGTGGGCCATATCGCCCTCTATGCACAAGGAATTCAACAAGTAAACGACAGCCATCGTGAAAAAAGTCCAAACTCACAACAGTAATCAGTCAACTTCTGACACCATGTTGTATGTTTAGATTACTGAAGTGAAGTCCATATCAAACTCCGGTTTTATTTCCAGTCTCTTTTTATACATCTTGGCATCTGTCATCACCTATAATCTGTTACATTTTTTATCTAGTGCTTATTCAATAATTCAATACTACAACAGATACTTTTGCATTTCATGATGATTCAAACATTTCATAACAAATGATCATAACTCACAAACTGTACGTGATAGGTATAGGGAAAGTATACAGAATTAAATAGGAAAATGTCACAGCTTTCCAAATGAGTAATAATATACAGGGTGTTCCATTAAAAAAAATCTGAGTTTCAGTCATTTTCATGAGTCTCCAGAAGGAACTTATTTCTATGCTGAAACTGAGATCCGGTTCATGGGCAGAATACTTAATGGTCTTATGCAGCTATGACCCAAATTGCAATATTTTGTAAATTTGCATTGTGAAAAAATCGTTATATTTCAATGGACAGGTTTTGCACAAACATTTTTAACGCGAAAACTGTCACACATAGGTATAGGGAATTATCAGGGAAAGTTATGAGAAATCCTATAGGGATTCTAAAAATGGTATAATAATGAAATAACAAAGTAGCTACTACTTTCTGATACATGCGACAACACTGTATTGATGAAAATATTTTAGACGGATAGAGCATGTTTGATTATCTATGCTCATAAATTTTCGAAATGATCTCTCGTTTCGTTCTGCAGATACTTCTAATGTTCCATCCACCGTGAAACACGCTGGTATATTATTTGGTACTTCTATTTTTCAGATTGTGAAAGGGTATTTTATTCCCCAACAAAAAATAAACTTGAACCTACACTTAACCCTAATTTTTCATCAGATTTGAAGTGAACAAAGGGCACCTTTCATCAGAAAGAAATATCTAGGTACAGAATTATAAAAAATTTCATGAGGGTAGTCCCAGAAGTACCAAAACTGATGTTTAGATGGCGGTTATTGTTTCAAAAGAATGGCTATGGTAGAAAGTAGTAGTAGTAACTTTATTTAGCCTTTTCGCTATACATTCCAACAATACATATATAATATTTGAATACAAATTATTGATTTGTTGAAAATATGAACAGGATGTTCATAAAATCAGATGTGGAATTATCTGGGACTGAAAGATAAACTTTAGTCACTATCTTCCATCGTCAAGATAACCTCTTGTGGGGTATTCATGTTGAAAAGGGAAACATTCTCAATTGAATATTGAATAGAAAGATTTTTCTGTGAATTGAAAAATCCACGATAAATGAAGTTATTTTTTGTGAATGTCTAACAGAAAACAACTACTTCCCCGGCTAAAGCCACGCTGGACATTGAACTACATCTGATAGATATTCTGAAAAGACCCTAACTCAAAAGAAAAATCTGTAATTGAAAATTTGCATTTTCATTCAGATTTTCTATTCCAGTTTCAATTAAGAACTCATAAAGATGAATGAGGCAAAGAAGAATGTTTTCCAAAAGAGAGTACTCATCAGAAATAATTGTAACATTTACGCAAGAGAGGCATCGCATTCACTAGGTCTTCAATACATTTTTGTCGATGAAAATCTTTTTCATGCTTCCACGATCATCAGGAAGACCGGAAGAAATGGGAAACACATTTTCAAGAAGCAATCTCATTTTGCAAAGATGGAAAAAGTTAGAATCATTTCTTTTGGAGAGACACTTTGAAATTAGTGTTTTTTGACATTAAAACCTGTCATGTTATATTACTTTAACACGTTAGTCGCCATGTGAACCGGCCTTTTATTCTCAACTCAAAGAGCCGCCCAGGCCCTGTGACATGACATACGGGCTTCACTACTTGATTTCACTTTATGCTCTGTGAACCTCCGTAAAGATCACATATTATATTGCAGCTTATGGAATATTGAAATATGGGGCCTGGAGGTCCCAATCAACTTTTGAGCCTAGAACTTTTCTTCTCTGTATCAAGGATAATGCAAAAAGAAAAATGTTAATTAAAAAATAACTCTAGTATTCTCTCAAGCAAGCAAAAATGGGGGCCTGGGAGACAAATTTTTATTGTCTCATTTGGGCGATCAACGTGTTAATATTTTCACTTTTGATAAAATCTTTTACAAACTCATTCAATGGACTCATCTTCAGTTCACTTCCGAGTTTTTTATATTCCACCACACCTTTATAGAATACTGAACGCTGCGTCTGTGATTTATTTGCTTTCTTCACAACAAAATTATCTTTACCTCTAGTATCATAGTCATGAACAGTATTGAATTTTACTAATATATTTTCGAAATATTGAGGACATATGTTTGTGTTGATCTTGTGAATGAATACCATAACATTGAACTTTATAAATGATTTAACTTCCAACCAATTCAAGGTACGTAACATAGATTGAACCGAGGTTCTATAATCGCATCGTAATACTCTCATGACTCCGTTTTGCAGTTTCTGCAATCTTTCTATTTCACTCTGATTTGCCATGTATACAATTGTGGGGCAATAATTGAAATGTGGTAGAATGATTGTGTTATAAATCAACTTCCTGGAATACAATGTCAAATATTTACTTACCCTACACAAAAAAGTATTGGTTATTGTTATGTAATACAATACTTTTATTTGAGAGGCCTCAGTTCAATCAATATTAATAAACTTTAAAAAAAATCGTCTCACATTCTACAACATATATTCCTTGAAAGTACTTTACTTCTCTCAAAAGCTCAAAACACAATGTTAAGGTAGTACCGCCACGAGACAGTTGAATTAGGAAATTATTAAAATTTGGCATACGTATTGTTTAACATGTGAACAACACCTCTAATTTTAACAAGTTTCACCATCCCGATCCCGAGATATATATAATTGAAGTTGACTCAATTAACACGTAACATATGGACCATGCATAGGCAAACAGCACATTATTAATTCTACCGTTAGTACTAAAATTAAGAAGTTTATGAAAAACGAGGAGGAGCTAGAGCAGGATATCACAGATATTGTGAAAAAAATCAAAGTGATTGACCATCTAGTTTGAATTTTTCTTTTGCTGCGCTTTTCGGGAACATCAATTTTTTGAGTTGCCGACTTTCTATAACGAATACATTTTCTAGAGTCGATTAAGGGGACAAGTGCCCCACTTCAAAAAAAAATTTTTTCGCGTTTCAAATCGAAAAGTCTTGAAATTTTTCGATTCCATCGAAAATAATTTCCTAATTCAACTGTCTTGTGGCAGAACTACCTTAAGCCATCAGAAAGATTCATGTATTAGAGTTTATTTGCTGCATAATAAATACTGACAAAACGAAGAGAGCATTCATTTGTTGGCAGCAGAGAACACTTGGGATTTGAGCACAAAAACACCCCCAACTTGAAAAATACTTGAAATATGTTACGCTTAACACCCTAAGAAAGATACCTATTAAAATTGAAATTATGATATTGTATACAACTCTAGCTCTCCATAAATAAATAACTTAATAAAGTGGATTATCGATACAAGAAGCCACCCAAAAAGTCAGAATCTTACTCAAATGGGTTCTTGAAGGATATTTTCGACATGACACATAACTGCTAATATTTTTCAAATGCAATATCCTTTCAGAGAAAAAGATAAAGTTTACTTACAGGTCCTTGTGCATATGTACAGTCTTTTATCCAATGTCCACTCTGGTGACATTTGTAGCATTTATAGTTAAGAGGAACAGCTCCTACTTGATTGGATCCGCGAATTTTTATGTAACTGAAAAAAAAACATCAGCTATAAAAGGTTCTGTCGATAACAACAATCAGTTTGAATTTTGTTTATTGGTAATTTATATAAACCCTGTTACCTAAAGAAAAATCCTCATCCAATTATTAAAAATACAGTGACTTATGAACAACAAACTTGTGTATTAAATATAAAAATTAAATATAATTTTTATTTATCAGAATGTTTATAATATGAAAGTTGAAATAAACAATTGATACATGGGACAAACTATATTGAACATATACCTAGAGTTTGGAAAAACAAGTACATATTATATATATATATATATATATATATATATATATATATATATTTATATATATATATAAATATATATATATATATATATAAATATATATATATATATATATATATATATATACGGTATAAGTGGGCCTCCGGCCTTGTTAATTTTGAGGTTCACTGAGACTCCGATGTCACCGAGCCTCCGATATACGGACGCCCGGTAACCACCCTTTAAAAAATGTCGCATACGACATGTAACATAGTAACAAACACTTTACCACAAAAATATGGAGGAGTCCAAGTTGCCCGATTTTTGATAGCCATTTAAAATTTAGTGCAGTCCCTCGCCGCTGAAGTGCGTTGCTTATATACTTTGTTTATGTTATAGTGTTTGAAACGTATACTTTCGAAGGTCACTGGGCTTCCCCCAATTTGGCAACACAGGGGATGCACACAAATATCATTCATTTTAGATTGTCATCAAGAAACATGTATTCTTTCCGCGCACGAACGAAATAAATTGTGGAAGCTGCAATTGCCTCCCAAATATTTTGAATGAGCCTGGCAAATACTTTTCTCATTGATTGCAATTTATATTACTGCGACACGTCAAGATTTATTCGGGAGTCCACTGAAATATTGCGATATTTCACCATTTCAGAAAAGGTACTTTTACAATGTTATACACAAATCACTCAAACAATTTCTCATGCAAGATTCAACAAAAGGACACCAAACTTCCGCTATCGTCTCAAGCAAAAAAAAATTAATTTGTTTCTTTCATTGAATGAAAACAATCTTCATATAGAATCCTTACTTGAATATATTCTCGTGTGAGTTGAGTATTTTGTCAACCTGAAAAAACGCTTGCATTGTTTTCCACATATCAGAAAATCTATATTCTCGTAATGTGTCTTGTATTTGATTTGTATTATTCAGTTTCGGTTATTATATTGTGTACCACGAAAGTTACTGAATGAGGTTGCTTAGAATGGATTATTAATCAACTGAATGTAGGAATCTGGGATATTCCAAGATTCAAGATTACAGATGAATCATGAAAAATTTTCAGGTAAACGACTCAAATGAATTCAATTCCAATCAGAACATGCTACTGTTCAAGGGTACAAAAAAAGGATGGAATTTTTTGGGTGTGTGACACAAGTTATGTTATAAAATCAGTAGCCCATTGTTTTAGAAATATACCAACAAAAAATAGTCAACAAAACATATACATATAGACACTAATGAATTGAAATAATCTATACATATATAATTACATGTCCTGACTGACTGATTCACTAACGCCAAGACCAAATAACTCAACACAAAGAGCTGGAATTTTGATAGCGTATTCCTATGATGACATAAGTATATATATAACCACTTAGAAGTTTTTTTCAATACTCCATCCCTAAAGGGGTGAAAATCAAACTACCGTTAGTTTTGAAGTAAGAGTCATGGAAACTGTTATTTTTGGCCTTTTCTTCTCAAATAACGAAACACGTATTTTTAGATTATTGGAAATTAACCCTAAATGGGGTTCGAAAGTTTGTACTGGGGGTTAAATTTGAGTACCCTTAGTTTTCGACTTGGGTTCATAAAAATTGGTATTTGCAGTCTTTGTTACAATAAAAAAATATGTGTTTCAGTGTCTTCAGCAATACAAACCCTAAAGGGGTCAAATGGGGGGTGAAACATTTTAAGTTAGGATCATGAAAATGGATATTTGAGGTCTTTTTACATATGAAGACATTTGTTTTCCAGTGTTTTTAGAAATTCAACTACTAAAGGGGCGAAATGGGGGCTGAAAATGTTTATTAGAGTTCCGTGAGTTTTTATGTTAGAATAATGAAAATTGGTGTTTTGGCTCTCTGTCACGAATAAATAAATCGTGTTAAACTTAAACTTAAACAAAATGCCATATCTACAGGGGTGGAAAGGGATTGGTGAATTTGTAATAGTCGTCACAAAGCATTACTTCCGCTGTCAAATCAAGTATGCCACCCAAACGAGATAACGGGATAACAGGATAACGGGAAACGAAATCACGGAATAGCCTGAGCCATAAGCTAGATGAAAACATATGGAAAAATGCTAGTTGATAATAATAATATAACAATACAATAATATATTTTAGGAAGAAAACCTTATAAGTGGGAGTTCTAAATGGTACAGAAAATCGAATGGAAGAGGAACATTCTTTCACAGATCTTGAAAACAACTAAAAATTATTTATTTATATTACCGAAGAAAATTATTTACTGTGTTATTGAGGATTTGAAAGGATAGGAAATAATGAAATTGAATAGAAATAATTATGCTCAATGAATAGTATATTCAATTCTTCTTGAAAGGAAACTAAGGAAAATAGATCCAAATAAACTGGGATACCATTAAAAACACATTTTCGAAATTGAAAGTAGGTATCGAGAAGTTTTTTTTTCATAATGAAATGATAAGTAATATCAATATATATTACTGAATCCTCAACCAATATTTCCACAAATAAAAATATTTTCCAAAATGCTATGGAATAATATTTTTTTTTTTATAACATATGTTGTTTAGGAAAAATCCGTGTATCAAACTCAATCGATTCGGGATGACATTCTAAAAAAGTCGTATTTTTCGATTTTTTTAACAAAAAACAGAAATAAAAACGGTTCTAGTTTTTTGGAAAAAGCTCAAAAACTATCGATTATCGGGAAAATTAAAAAAGAGGAGAAATTTCCTGTGATAATGTTACTCTCGCATTTCTATCCCAATTATTAATGATTTTAATTCAACGATGAATTAAAACAGGGCTTCGCGTGGGCGTTACGCTGGACTACAGCACCTCTCGTGAGAGCAATTCACATAACATATTTTTTATATTATTAAATATGAATTTAAAAATTCAAAAAAATTATTGTGTCATGTATCATTGGAAAAATGTAATTTTGGGAATTTTTTTTTCATTCAATTTTGATAATGTAAGGCTATTGTTATTTGAGTAGTTTTTTTGGAACCGCCGATTTCATTAAAAACCGAATAATTGTTCACAGAATGACTCCATGATTTCTTGCTTCCTGAAGCACATTTTACAGTGTACTCAATAATATCACGCTATAAAATTGTTTAAAAGTTCATTAGTTTGGTAATTATAAATTTCTAAAGATAACAAAATATGATAAACACACACAGTTTGTGGTATATGGTTGTTTTTGTTATTTTTTGTACTACTCAAAAAAAATTAACGCCAATCAAAGTTTGTTTATAACTAATTGGTAACTAAATAAAGAATTATTAATAAAAAAATAATATTTTTTCCTATTAGGAGGAGAATAACCAATTCCGCATTTTGGAAGAAAAAAAATTCTAAATATATTATTTAAATAATGAGAAAATGAAAAGAAAAAATTTTAAAAATAATATAATAAACGTGTGAAATGCCTTTTCAGAATAAAACTGATAATATGTGGAAAAAAAAAAATACAATTTTATTCGATATCTCATATTTTGTTACCTTTAGAAATTTATAATTAACAAAATAATAAATTTTTCATCAATTTCTGCATGATATCATTGAGTACACTTGTAAAATGTGCTCCAGAAAGCAAAAAAAAAATATGGAGTCATTCTCTAAACAATTATTCGGTTTTTATAAAAACGGTGATTCCCACAAAACTACTTAATTAACAATAGCCTCCGATCATCAAAATTCAATGAAAACAAAATAACGAAATTATATTCTTTCAGGTGTTCAGCTGATACTTTGATTTTTTGGAATTTTTAAATTTATATTTGATAGTATAAAAAATATTGTATTTGAATTGCTCTCTCGAGAGGTGCTGTACTCCTGCCGTAAAGTCCGCGCGCGCGTAGCCCTATTTTCAACGTTGAATCAAAATTATAAATAATTGATATAGATCTCCGGGACAAAATTTTTCATAGTAAATAGTCTCGTCTTCAAGAATCTGTTTTTTTATTTCATCTGTCATCAAGAGTTCTTGAGTTACTACCAAAAAACTAAGACTATTTTTATTTTTTGTTTTGTGTTAAAAAACTTGCACATTTTCGTCAGAATGACATCCCGAATCGAATGAGTCATCGCTGATATATTGAGAAGGCTTGGAACTATTTTTCGCAGAAAACTCACTTCTCTACTAGACTATGATGACATGAGTAATTACTATAAGGTTTTTTGATACTTCATCCCCAAAGGGGTGAAAATGAAAATACCGTTAGTTTTGAAGTTAAAGTCATGGAAATCTCTCCAAATCTAAATAATTCATTTATTAATACTCAGAATCAACCTTCAATGGTATAGTCTGGATCGCACCATTTGATGAGGAAGTGTATGATATGAGCATTGCAGTTTGACTATGAGTTCAAATATTAGGTATGTATTGAGAGCGAAAATACATTTTTGTTCGAGAGGCGCCATTCGCAGTGGATCGCTACAATCACTCAAAAGCAGTTATGTCACTTTTTTCTCGAAATGCAACACATAAATATAACTGTTCACTAGTGGCGGCTATTTACCAACTAATTGCTATCGACGGCGCGCGTTTTTATGATGTTATTGCGAGCAAGTGTTGAAAGTATAAATTTCAACAATTTTCTTCACAATTTTTATTATTTACAAATATAATATAACATTCGAATGTTTTTTTGAACTTCATTGACATTAATATTCATCATACAATTTGAACAACTAGAAATATTCCTTCTGCACTTCCTATGTTTTTTTCGTCATTTAGTATTCTTGTAGGAGGGATGGAATGAACAGTAGTGGCCGCCTTCAAAAGAAGGATTTAGGCAATATTCTACTAATTATCCAGCGAATCCCCAATTGAATTTAGTATTTAAAATTTCCATCGCCTGTGTCTTTTGAGAGGACTTAAGTTTGCACTTTCTTTTACCAGTAAAGTGACCAAAGACCGGCGAAAACAGTGACCAGTATAGAGCTTTGGATCTGTCAGTTTCAAGAACTTTCCTGGTATTTTACTGATGTATTGATACTAACTGGATTTTTGGTAAATTTCGATAAAAAATAAAATGAGAGTGGTCAACTGTAGTGAAAGATTGTGGAACGTTAGAATTTGAATCGGGAATTTTTACTATTAATGAAGACTTATAAGCCCAAAATATACCCAATATAGTTTACTGCTTTCATCATGGAATACTTATTGTCTAGTATAATTTTTAGGAATTCTTCTAAGTCACTATTCCTCGAATATTTTCAGGATGATCGAAGGTGGATTATATATTCTCGTTATACGATACTACTGAAATAAATTTCATTTCAGAGTATGAAGCAAAATTCAAACTCTCAACTACCGGATAAACTCTTCAACAGGCCGCGTGATTTGTTATCATGCTGTGGAAGTGTCAGGAGGCCCAGTAAATACACAATAGCTTCAAAAGGAGGCCAGGTTACATAAACTCCCAAAAAACGTATGTAACATATATAGAGGAGGCTAACTAGCCTGAGATAGTGGCGGAGGCTGAGTGGGCTATTAACTGTTTGCTTTGTATAAACACGTGGATGCTTGGTGGGCCAAGTATGAAACGGAAGCTGAGTTGGTCTTTATAGATATATATATAAATATATATATATATATATAAAATATATATATATATATATATATATATATATATATATATATATGTATATATATATATATATATATATATGAGATAGTTTGAATGACAATATTGAAAACTATTGTCCAATAGGTACATTTCCAGAATTTACTGCTTTTAATAATCAAGCACTGCAAAAATGTCATAATTAAGCAATATGACTCCACAGATGAAATAATTTATAAGAAACAGAAAAATATTTTAGACTTCTTTCCCACTTAATAGCATCCAAATTATATTCACGAATCCTTGAATTTTGTCAATTTTATGGACTGTCCCAAATTCTAAAAAAATCCCTAAAGAAATGGTCAGCAACTAAAGGTGCATCTATAAATATTAATGAGTGCTACTGAATCAAGAATAAAATAATACAATTCTGGATCTGATAATGCTGACTGAAGTAAAGTTTTTAGGTTTGCTATTACACGATCTGTGGCTATTTCACATCAGTTTCCCATATAACATACTATACAGAAACATTTCTTATAATAAAAATCACACAAAAACCCGTCAATAAACCCAATACACTCAATAACAATGCCAATGATCTCGTTACCGAAACTTAATCTCTCACTTACGTCATACCGCAAACACGAAACCAACGAACTCCTCCTGATACAATCATTCCTAGAGTTGATCAATTCGAATTATTTCGATAATATTCTGTTTACTGATGCTTCTAAAGGCCAACTGGGTGTTGGTTGCTCAGCTACAAACACTGACAGTGTGGTCAAACAATGTTTACTTCCAATCTCCGCCATAGTCCATAGAGGCGAACTGTATGCAATTTTCTTGGCCCTAAATTCTATAACACCGGACTATCGGAACGTTGCAATCTGCACAGACTCCCTAGCCTCTATACACTCCATCAAAAATATATTCACAGATCACCCACTGGTACAAACTATACATATTTCCAGTGAACTCGCTACCATGGGGGTGTCTCTAACATTAATCTGGACCCCACCAAACGTGGGAATTACTGGGAATGAATTTGCTGACGATGCAGCCAAAGGTGCATTGTCTGCAAGTTTAACACTCAAAAACATACAGTTACCAACTGACCTGAAAACATTTTTCAAAAACTCTGTCCAAAAGTCCTGGCAAACCCACTGGAATGAAAACCACACTAAACTTCATGAGATCAGGCCGACAACAGCTCCACTCCAATTACCTAATCTCCAAAGAAAATAAAAGGTAATCGTGCGCAGGCTAAGAACTGGACATACTCGAATAACCCATGGACATCTGATCGCCTCTGAAGACCCCCCTTTTTGTTCAACCTGCAATGTCCCAATCACTGTGAAGCATATCCTGATCGAATGCGCACATTTCGCCACAAATCGTAGAAAACATCACATCCATGGAAGCCTAGCAGAAATGCTTACTGATGCATATAAAATGAAAAATACTTTCTAAAAGATATTGCTTCATAATAATATCTGATATTATCTCACAATTTATATATCCCATTCAGTGCATTTTAACAAACTGACCTGTATATATTCCATATTGCTGTACTGTTCATGTGTCAATGGCCTTTGTTGTCGAGACACGTTAATTTCAATAAAAAAAAAAATGCCAATGATCAAATCTGACGAAATTCGCCATATAATCAGCAAAAGAACCTCCAAAGTTAAACACTCAGATGTTACCTGGCAAACTTCAAACGTATTATCGTATTCCATCTATCTAATTTTGTCAGCTGTTGGAAATTTCCCCAGATTTCAATTAATACTTATAAAAATTAAAGTAGTTTTTTTCAATATACATATTAGGTATTTTTCACTCAAAATACCAAACACTATATGCACGTGATAGAAACGCACTATTTTCAGGGACACCCTACCCTATTATGTATTAACCATCCCCAAAAACTTGATCTTCCACTTTGAGTATGGACTACTAGTTTCATTTTGAAATTTTATGTTTAATCGATTTAAGATATAAAAATTATGGCCCTTTGTGTTTGCAATATTGAATTCTTATGTTTTTTGATGATGCGTTGCAGGAATACATTGCCATATAAGCCACAGTGGTTCCTCTGTCGGCCCATTCAACACGTCAGTACATGTTAATTCATGCTCAATATAGCTGTTGAAACTTGCAGAATGGAATGGTAAGATCCAGTTGGAACCCATAAAAAAGACTTTCTCTCACTCTTCTGGATGATGCAATTTTGTAGATGACGGATCAAACAAATATGTTCGCTACTCAAAAACTTATAAATAATACTGACCAATAGAAAAAATATCAGAATTGAGGGATTAGAAAAATACCTTGGACTGGAAAAAAAAAATCAAAATAATGTCGTTGGTGAAAATAAATCCTTTTGAGCTCTTGCTGTATCACTTTAGTGACAAGTTGGTTCCCGAGGGAGATAGCAGATTTAAAATATAGCCCCTTATGAATCAATTCATTAGAAACTTTCGAAAAACCTACACACCCTTCGAGAACTTTTATTTCACAAGCAGAAATGGTAAAAAGGGAAACTAAAAAAAAAATATATTCGGACTACCAGAATCCCGTGAAGATATCCCAAAAAAACAGATGAAAGTATGAAAATTATAAAAAACTAAACCCAAACACAGAAACAAACTCAAGAATATTTCGAATTAGAAAATTCAGTCCCTCACATATAACAAGCCTAGATCAATAAAAGTCATATTTTCAAGCCCAAGCGATCCTGGAAAAAAAAAATCTCAAGAACACAAACCAATATACGAATATTTTCATCACCAGCAACAAAACTCCTAATCAAACCCAATACTACAAACAACTAAAGGAAAATATGAAGAAAATCTAAAAATTAAACATTTCAATGGAGAACCCAGAATCACAAAAAACTGAATAACATGTCCAAACAGAAAGATAAACCTAACATCTATTGTTACTACCAAAACACCAGAGGCCTCAATACTAAAACCCGTCAATTCTATCAATCCTCAGTCACAGCTGAATATCAAGTCATATCAAGCCATTAATGAAACCTGGATTCAACCAAATATCTGTTCAATGACAATTATGTTATATTCCATGGACAGAAACCTAGCGATGACCAATACATCAACTGGTGGAGGAGAACTATTAGCAATCAGAAATTACTGTGAAGCCACGGAAATAGACTTATCTGAACATCATGCTAATTTAGGCAATATAGACATTATAGGATATATTCCAAATACTAATAATCACATACATGTAATATATTTTTGAAATTCTAGAAAACCTTAAAACGATCTATAACTTATTAATAGTAGGCGACTTAAATCAACTTCTCTTCATCAATAGAATCAATCCAACATAACATAACAGAAATCTAATAGGTTTAGAGGAATTTATCAACTTCTATGATTTAAAACAACACAACTCCATTCTCAACAAAGATGGTCGTCTGAAAGACATTGTGCTATGCATCTTGGATTGCCGTGTAGTTCATGATGAATATGAATTGCCTTTTGTTAAAGAAGACAACTATCACCCAGCTCTCTATGCCTTGAAGTCAAGCTTCCCAAAACCCTCCCTATTATAAGCTGCAACAAGAAAGTCAGAAACCATAACTTTAGGAAAGCAAACTTTCAGTTATTATATGCTCAGCTGTACCAAACTGATTGGTCACTTCTAACATAACGGACAACATAGCAGTAAACGAATTTTATAAAAAACTCAAATCCATCTTCGACATGACAAAATTTTGATAGGAAATACCCACCATGGTTCACAGTAGATATCACTAACAAAAACAAACAAAGTATTCAAACAACTCAAACAAACAAAGTCTACAAAGATTTAGGCTAAACTTTTGAAACCTTTGAAAATCAATTGAAAGAAAAATTAAAATTTAATACATGCAATACATTGAAAATGCAGCGAACTCAATTGAGCAAGATTCATTCAAATTCTTGTCTTTCATACAAAGCAAAAGAGAATATAATTGATTCATACTGCCACAGCTACCACCATAGGTGGATGTACACGTCACGATACCTGGGTTACTGAACTTCGAAAACAAAGAACTTAATACCACTCTAGTTATTGTAACTGCTATTGCAGACTACTTTCGAAGTGTATATGTCACAAACGACCCTATCAAGAATCCCAATCAATTAACAAACAATCCTCTTATATCAATAAAATCCCTAATACAAAAAGTACTAAATGCAATTAAAAAACTGAAACCTAAACAATCATGTGGTCTAGATGGCATACCTAGCTACTTAGTGAGTGACTGTGCTCATGTTTTTACCGAACTCCTACAGCTTATCTCCAACCTTTAACCCTTCCCTAAAATCTTATACATTTCCAGATTAAAAAAAAAATAAAAAATATGTCCAATCTATAAAAGTGATAACAAATTATCGACCAATAACATTAACATTGGGCTTCTCAAAGGTTCTTGAGATATCAATTCATAATAAAATAATTCCCCATGTGAAAAAATCTAATATAAACTAAACAATATGAATTCATAGCTAAATGATCCACAGTCACCAACTTAATGTGTTTCTCCCAACTAGTCTGTGATACAATAGACAGAAAACAACAACTCTACATAATATACACAGATTTCTCGAAAGCCTTTGATAAGCTCGAACACTCATTACTATTGCATAAACTGGACATATATGGGTTTGACAAAAATATCAAATTTTTTCAATCATATCTAACAATTTGTTGAATATAGGGATCATAGGTCCTACGAGTTTGTAGCATTAAGTGGTGCCCCTCAAGGAAGCGATGCTGTTTTCAGTATTTATTATCAATATCTGCACTATTATTGACAGCAAGCTTTTAATATTTGCAGAAGTCATGAAAATCTTCAGAAACAGAATCACAAAGAGATTACTTCAACAAACCTAGCCAACCTTTATGACTAGTGTTCTAAAGTAAACTACCCTTAAACATTCAGAAATGCAAATATTCAATGATCACATTAAGACACATCACTTATCATTTCAACTACAAAATCAACGACCTACCCCTACATTACGAAAACCACATCAAAGATTTCAGAGTGCACTTCAATAACAAACTTAATTTTTCATCACATATTTCAAAAACAACAGCTTCTGCCAAAAGAATGCTTGGTTTCATATTCAGAAACTGTAAAGAATTCATGAATACAAAGTGCTATGAAACACTTTTCAACTCCTATGACAGATCACACATTGAATATTGTTTCTTAGTCTGGTCTCCAGGATATAATACATATATTCACAAACTGGAATGGGCTGTACCCTCCCCAAGGTATTGATAACAACATCCTGCTAAAACGCTTTGAATTACTATCACTTGAAGACCGAATACCATACCATTTATGTATTTTGGCATATAAGCTAATAAACAACCTGATTGACTATCCAGAACTACTAGCACAAATAAACTTCTATTAATAAGCAGAGTTGAGCAATACGTCTATATTTCAGTACCGAGAACTAATGTAATGGTAAACTCTCCTCCGAGCTCCATATGTAGCAAATTCAACTCACATGTAAAACAACGGACTTGTATTCATATACACTTAGCAAGTTTAAAAATTCCAACAAAAAAAAGTTTAAAAATGAACTTAGAAAATCACTACTTAGATAGCTGTTGTAATACCATTTCACTATAATATATATATACGACGAAAATATTATGTATAATTCTTCCTACATTTGCAAAATCATGTTTTCACTTAAGCTGTCCTGTGAGTGGGTGAACTCCTGTTTGGACAATAAAGTATTTTTTCCATTTTCGTGACTATTCCAACTCAAATTAGTGAGAGAAATTGTGCTTTTAATCACTAGTGATTAAATTTTTTTTTTCACAAGTAATTAAAAGTGTTACCTAGGTTACCAATAAACAATCATCATACACATTGTAAGTATTTTTTCCATTTTCGTGACTATTCCAACTCAAATTAGTGAGAAAAATTGTGCTTTTAATCACTAGTGATTGAAAATCTTTTTTTCACAAGTGATTAAAAGTGTTACCTAGGTTACCAATAAACAATCATCATACACATTGCTCATAGCGCAGCAACGGTGTCAAATTATTCATATTGAGTAGGCTGGTTTCCAAATTAAATGCAACACAAGCAACGGTAGCGCAGATTTTTATTCTTAGTAGGCTGGTTGCAATTTAGTTTCGACGAGTCAATGACACAATAGTTATTTATGCAACAATTGCAAAAAAAATAAAAAATATTTCTGCAAATATGGAAAAAATCAGATTTAAAACACGTGAGTAAAGCGCATTCAATCACTCCAGGTTTGTGTTAAATGCTACGCTTTACTCACTTGTCCTAAAAATACTATTATTTATTTACTAATAATAAAGCAATATACTACACAAAAATGGATAAATATGGAAAACTTAAAAAAATTAGGTATTTTCAATTAGCCATATTTTATTTATATAATTTTAAATAAAAAAGTTGGTAATGGTTTGCGCACATGCCAAATGTTAACTGATAAGCAATAAATGCCTGCATGTGATGTAAGTTAGGGAATAGGGCGATTTGCAGACATGCGTATGATCATGTAGGCGGCCACAACTCGACTCTCTGACAAACAGACCTAAATTCAAGCTGTGAGCGCTGTGGCGACGGATGTATGGCACCGGGGTCTCAAAAGAAACAATGTCGCAATGGAGCCTACGAGAAACAGGGTGTAATCAGGGGGCACTACAGGGCTGGACCAACCCCTTCCTCCTTACTCACTCGTGGGAACAAATGACCACTGAGCTGAAATACCAAAAGGGAATGAGGACACGGAAAGGATGCAATTCCGAGTGTTCTGCGATCAAAAGAGGGTGTCAGGGTATTGAACAAACGATAAGGGACATCCAGATGAACCCCCAGCACTGTAGGGTAGCTACAGCAGTACTTGCAGTTGCTAGGAGGGACCTCGAAATGGCCCTTAACACGTTCAGTGCTCAGATTTATTGTAGACATTCGTACGGCCTGATACAAATTTGATAGATGTACCAAAAATAAATTTTCACAAACGTCAGTAAATAGTAAAGTCAAATGTTTTTGGAACGTAGTTCCTTATCGCGCGTTGCGAACGGGGGCTAGACGGAATAAATTAAGACCAAAAGTTGTAACGAGACTTTCCCTATGGTTATAAGCCGTGCGGCGTGCGCGTGTTTCTCTGTCTGTCTCTCTCTCTCTCTCTCATAGAAAGCAAGCCAGTTATATTCGTTTCGTCTTTCTATTTCACATTGAACAGTGTGGTGTCGCAACGATTATTTTTGTTGAGTGTATACAGGTTTTTTCTACATAATAAATAATAATAACAATAATGAATCCTGACAGTGTTTCTGCACAAGTTCCGGATATTGCTGATGGAGTTAGGTAAGTAGAGATTTTATACAGACAATAATAAATGCTTATGTATTTTTATCAAGTACGCATTACTATTGTGCTAAACAAGTCATACGTGTTAGAATCTCTCCATTATTGTGTGTTTAGCAAGTGTACGCGTCATAACTTTAATAAATTTAAAAGCAAATTATATTTTAATATTACAATATCAATGCGTATGTATTTAGCAAGCCGTGCGTGTTCTAACCTATACGCTGTTGTGTTTACGAAGTCCCACGCATCTATGACGTGTACGAAAGAATAGACAGACAGAGTGCATATATATATATATATATATATATATATACATATAAAATATTATTATAACTTAAAAAAAAATACAATTCCTTCACTAATTAATCGAAAGGAACTTCGTTCCATCCGGGTGTCCCTTGACACCTCTCAAGTTTTTTTTTTAACCTAAGATACTTGGATCTATCACAGTTTAAAAACATTGCCTTATTCAAGTTAAGTTTATGCCATTAACACGTTAACCGCCACAATGTTGAAAAAAAAAATGCCCCCTGGGCCAAGTTGCTTTTTCAGCCAATATTACTTGTAATACTGGGGTGCGTGAGATACGGCTCCCGTGTCTCGCGGCCTATACGAATGTAAATCTGAGACACGCCATACGTGTCTCATGCTAACGTGTTAAAATTCAAGATTCAGATTTTAAAACCTAAAGTGCTAACTAGAATTCAAATGAAAAGTATGAAATTCTAAAACATTATGAAATTCTAAAACATTTGACAAACTATCACATATTACAATTTAAAACACTAAAGACATTTTACACTTTAAAATTTACATTGTTAATGTCACACGTTATAAATTCAGATTCTGCATAAATAACATTTTGTATAAAAAAGTCTTTCATTGATTTTTAAAATTTTGTAATTGGTACATTTC
This sequence comes from Gonioctena quinquepunctata, assembly GCA_018342105.1. Taxonomy (NCBI): domain Eukaryota; kingdom Metazoa; phylum Arthropoda; class Insecta; order Coleoptera; family Chrysomelidae; genus Gonioctena; species Gonioctena quinquepunctata. The sequence continues at coordinate 321,156 of JAFIRS010000665.1, forward strand.
TAATGTTACATGACAATTTGTTAAAGTAATGCACTCCTGTAAAATTAGGTCTGGCTTGATTTTTCTTTAGTCGACAGATGGCTGCTCTTAGGTCATTACCATATGTGTGATAAAGTTTCCCTCATTTTATTTAACATAGACAACGCACGCATAAATATAAGTTGCAGGAAATGTCATAATAATCAGGTCTCTGAAGGCTTTTGTGCAGTCTTCAAGGTATTGAAGATTGGTCAAAATTCGAATTACCCTTCCTTTCAGTGCAAATGCTATGATGCCATAAGTCATAGTTGAATGATTCTTGAAAGTGTCTGTGGAGACAGATCCAGCTAGATTTCTCAGTAAGAAGATGTGCTGAAGATTGGCTATTCCACGTTCTTAATGTGTCTTATATAAATGTGGAAATAAAACAACCATTTGAGAAAACGAACCTTTCCGCATGTGCTGTCACCACCATCACCACGCATATACACGTGCTAGCATACAACTGCCTGTTATATTAAAGAGGGTAACCGTGCGTTATGCGCATGTCTGTTAAAATGGTTCAACGCACTGGTGCGTCATGAGCATGTCTGTAAAAATGGTTTGATGCACCTTTGCATCATGAGCACTGAATGTGTTAATCGGGAACCATGGATACATGGTAAAACATAAGGTCTGGGAGGGACAATAGGAGAGCAATTGTGTAGCAGATCAACTGAAATCTCCCGGACCGGTATTCTTATCAAATAAGATACAACGGGCCAAGGGGTTCAAGTGTCATCGTAGGCCATGGCCAGAAGAGCCTGCGATGTTTTGAGTGGGTAAATCTGAGGTGCAGGAGTACAGACTCCAGGACTCCCACACAACCAAAAAGTGTCTAAAATGGATTTCCCCACCTTACCAAAAAAAAAATTAAGTTGAAATCATGTTTGCCAATTGTGAATTACTAATTAAAACTTTATAGATTATACTCACTTGCTCGGATCATAGTCCTGGGTGGACTGAGACATCATTGCTTTGATTTTATCATCTTCAGGTGCATCTAAGCTGGACAAATCTACCGCTTTGGCAATAGGTCCTCCTTCATCAACTTTAGAAGGTGGCGTATTATCACCCCCATAACCTTCCCACTGTTTTGTTTTCTGAGGGATCACTGGTATTCTAGCAATTAGGAGTGATGTGTTTTTAGGTATCAACGCATTTTCATCTTCATATACTGAAATTCAATTAATTAGCACGTTTCAATTACTTTTTCATTAGTTTCAGACTCACCCTCTTTGGTCTGAGCATTCGTTACTTGTAGATCAAAATCGGTGCTTTTTCCGATTCTTTTCTGTTGAATGATGGCATTCTTCAAATCTTTTACTGAAATATGTAGCCCATCGAATGTGACTGTATCATATTCCAGTGCGGATTTGAATTTGTAGTGAACGGACATATCAGTTCACGATACAAAAACGAAGTTCTCTGGAACAAGTTTTAATGGTGAAAATCGATTACATACAAAAATCTATATACGTGTGGCCAACGCTAATTACCTTTCAAGAAAATTGGTTGCTAGCGTACATTATAAGAGCAATGAAACATATATTTTCACTTAAATCAGAACGAATTAATATTTATAAATACGTTTTATGATTATATTTCGTCGCAAACATTTTCCCATATGAAAGCTTCGAAAATAAGATGGCGATAAATAGCACTTTCTTCTCTATGAATTTATTGAAATCCTGGACAACCAATCCTTGCCTCGTCATTGGTGAACTTTGACATATGTCAATTCTCCACCAATTACAAACCTCTTCAGATGAGCCCGGGCTTAAATGTACTCTCAAAAAGGAAGCACCATAAGCAAATTGAGATCATGCATTAATTTCAATTTAGTTTTTCATGGTGAATTTCAGCTTCGAAACTCAATTCCAACAAGAACTCATTAAATCTTAAATTTTGTGAAAATTTCCACACTAATGTAGACTCGACTTTTCTGGCGCTCATGTTTCCAAAACGTATTATGCCATGTTCCTATGACAGCTTTCCGCGTTCGAACTTACAGCGTGCTGTTTTTGATTGGTCGGTCGCTGAATGACACAAAATAAGAAATTAATAATCAACAGACAATCAGAACCAATACACCATAAGAACCAAAAAACACCTACTCAGGTGTTATATGCCATAAACATGAGAGCCTGACACATAATGGTAAGCATGTAAGCAATCAGAATGGAAATTTGGACAAGCCACTTTTTTTTTCACTAAGATGTCTGGAAATCCTGGTGAACAAACTGATTCCATATTCTTTAGAATTTTTAAGGTACACCAAAAGCGTATCGATAGAACTTTCATTTATGGGTGTAGATGGCGCCAATCAGAAAATAACTAGTAACATTAGTTATTTATTGTATGAGTATCTTATTACCCATATATGTATTGAGTACCAATATTAATAATAAGGACAGCAAATGTGAAGTCAAAACAAATGAAGCATGACGATCGCTCGGACTCTTTCTAAACGGCAACGTTGAATTGATGCGCATGCCCGAAAATAGAGGCGTGACATGTATTGGTTGATGTTCAGTTGCCATAACTACGCGCTGTCAATATGACAACAAAAGACGTGTATAACTCGACTTCACTTTCATTGCATTGCTCTCATGGTCAGTTATCAATATTCGTAGTCAGTAAATGTATGTATGCTATTACCCCTATAAACCACGAAAGAAAAGCAACACGATATCTCGAATGTATGCTTTTTTATAATTTTTTATATGATAACAAGACATGAGATGCAATACAACATTTTATCCTCAGCTGGTATGTTATGAACACGAAGACTTTCTAAATTGGCCTCATAAGACAGAAGTATTATTACATGCCAACTGTCTATGAAACACTATAATCCAATGACACATAAGTACACGAAATTGGCACATTATACATCAAATATAGAAGCATATTTTATGCTCAGGAAAGAAAACTGAGTTTGAAACGAACTCAAACAATGGCCTTCAATGATGATATTGGGAATAAGGAAGACGCATGATTTTATGTTATTTTTTCTTTTCCACTGTTTCTCAAATCCCAAAGTTCCGTCGGAAGTTTCAAATTTGAAGGTGCACCTCAATTCAAACTCGATTTGACCTTAACTTGAATAACTTCCCTCGAACACTAGCGCCAATCGTAGCTGTTTCAAGAATTTCGATAGACAATACTATTCTCACAAACATAAATTCAACCTAAGTTTTAGGTCGGGTTGTATCACCTCTGAGTCATCTTTGGTTTTGCTAACAGCAGGTTCTCTCATTTTTCATTGCCATGATCTAGCAAGAGAGAAAACCTGTAGTTAACCTTCACCAAAAGAAAGCCAGCTATGTTACAACCCACCTTCAATGTGATGTTTCAGGGAACGCGCATAAGTTTATTTTTATTCGCATCAGTTCGGTGCTCAAAAATTTTATTTTGTGCAAACAATTTCTCAAAACCTAAATTTTTTTCGAAATTTTCCAATTTAAAGTTATTCCTCAATTCAAACTCGATTTTACCTTCAATCGAGTTGTTTTCTGGCGTAAAAACGTATTCAATAATCAAACCTAAACTAAGAATTTCTCTGTTAGAAAGTCAGTAGACAATAAAACTCTCACGATTGGGATTTCAAAATTAGATGCCAGAGTGGCGAAAATGCAAACCAGACATAAGTACATTGTTTGCCTGTTTTCTTAGAGGTTATACACTTGTTTTGAGTTTTTCTTAAAATATTTCCGTTTTGTATTCGTTTTTTGTGTAGTGTTATTCATTTCAACACTCCAGTGAAGTGGTGTATTTAAATCTTAAGACAATATCATTTGCAAAAATTCACTTTGAAGGAGACAAACTATGTTCTAGTTTGCTTGCAAAAACATATTTTCCATAGTTTCTGGACAGCTTAGTGAAGTTATCTGGAGTTATTATTATGAATTATTTTGAAAAAATGTTACACACTATTTGTGAATGTTCGAATTGAAATAAAACCAACAAAAAACATTTTTTTTCATTTCATCTAAAACAAACAAGATGATGTGAAAATGTATCCTTATTGTTGTAAATGTAAAATTTTTTAGAATAGAATGTCATTTGTAAGTATAAGTTGGCAATGCCCCATCACTAGACGTGTCTTTTATTCAGTAAATACATAACACTTATCACCTTTTTTTTCCATACTGTATGAATAATCTTCGGTATGTTGGATAACATATATTTTTTCTCTTAACTCTCTTTTCTTCTCAACTCTCTTTGAAGGTTTTCTTTTCCCTTTTTTTTTGGCCACAGTCGATACAGGAAGATTTTGGAAAGGAACTGTATTTTCCTTCAAGATCCCAAGAGCCCGTCGTCCGTCTATAGACTCACTCAATCCTAGATTAGTCTCAACTAGAAAACTCATTCCAGTACAACGAGATCGTTTTGCCCAAGAATCACATTGAGGTACACAACACTATTGATTTGAACTTGAATCACTCAATTTTTTCACTCGAGGACGTGCAATAGTCAACAGAACATTCACCAGGTAAACCTGAATTTCATTAAATGTCAACAATAAAAAAAGATTCGACAAGTTTTAAGTATACAATGGCTAAAATCATATAAACATTAATGTTTTAAAAAATAAACAATGTTAGTTAGGGTCTTTCCAGAATATCTAGCAGATGTAGGTCAATGTCCAGCGTGGATTTAGCCGGGGAAGTAGTTGTTTTCTGTTAGACATTCACAAAAAATAACTTCATTTTTATCGTAGATTTTTCAATTCACAGAAAAATCTTTCTATTCAATATTCAATTGAGAATGTTTCCCTTTTCAACATGAATACCCCACAAGAGGTTATCTTGACGATGGAAGATACTGACTGAAGTTTATCTTTCAGTCGCAGATGATTCTACATCTGATTTTATGAACTTCCTGTTCATATTTTCGAAAAATTAAACAATGTACTTATGTATAGTTTTAAAAATCGACACCATAGAGAGTATCCGTTATTTTGAATCCCCAATTATTAGTGGAAAGTGAAATGTCCCACTAACAAGATTTATTTGGTATAAATTATGACAATCACAAAACAACGAATTATGTTTTGAAACTGAATTCGACTTGAGCTGTTTTTTGGCCCATGTATTCAAAACGTATTCGTCCTGTGATTAAATCTCCATTCTGGTGTTGAAACGATGACGTCATATATAAAACGATTCAAAACGTATTCATAGAGTTCTGAAACCAAGCCGAATTCAGTTTCGAAACATAATTCGTTGTTTTGTGATTGTCATGATTTACAATAATATCCCAAATAAATCTTGGTTGTAGGACATACCACTTTCCACTAATAAGAGAGAGTTTTATCGCCTACCGACTTTCTAACAGAAAATTACTTTGATTAGGTTTGATTATTGAATCGTATGTGAAATTATGCATTCTTGCGGTTCGTGATAATAATGACGTCACGTAGAATCGTATCCAAATGCAAGATTGAATACGTTTTTACGCCAGAAAACACCTTTGGTTTCAAAACTCTATGAATACATTTTGAATCATTTTATATATGACGTCATCGTTTCAACACCAGAATGGATGTTTTTGAATAACAGGACAAATACATTTTGAATACATGGGCGCCAAAAAACGACTTTGAATAACTTCCCCTACACACTAGCGCCAATTATGGTTGTTTCAGGAATATTGATGGACAATATACTATATCTTACAATCCAAACATGAATTCCACCTCACTTCTAATGTGATGTTTCAGTAACGATTAGAAAGCAATGATAATAAAAATATTAGTACAACATACAAACCAAGACAGAGGAAATTATAGTTGACAGTTCGAAGCAACTAGCAGAAAAAGTTTGAAATCTGTCAAGTAAAGATACTGTAACGAACCTAGGCCGGACCTGTCGCCTCGCGCGTTGCCGTCGACAGCGATGAGGTCATCCCCGGAGATGTTCGAGAACAGTCCAGTCGCTCTGCCGTGGAGAGCAACGGTCGATATTGGAAACAATTGGAACATGCCGGTCGCCAACTACCCGAATTCGAAACATCGAGAATGCTGTATCGGAGATAAATAGGCAACCCTCAAGTGGAGTCGGGCAGTCTGAACGAGCCCATACGATCGAGCTATACAGTGGAGTAGTAATATAAATTAAGTTGTAGATTAAGTGTGAAATAAATTAGTAGAACCAAGTTAAGTTTATTTACGTTACAATACATACGTCCATCAGAGGATTAGGAGTACGTTCTTGAAAATTATGAAAGAATTAGCGTTTTCAATTTTGAATTATGAAAAACATTTTCTCAATTTATAAGTTTGTTTGTTCACGTGCAAATCAAAATATTCCAGAAGAGAAACACATGCGTGTTCCCTACCGAAGACACGGGCGGATGAAGGAGTTATATTACAAACCTTGAAAATCATTTTTATGTATCCATCTTCTACATGCATGAATCGTTAGTGAGTGAAATTGTATGATCTTCGATAACCAGTTGCTGAGACTGGAAAAAATTACATAAAAAAACTTAATTTATTCAAAACTTTAATTTTCCTTTAACCTTCATCCATTCGCGTCTTCAATTGAAAATACTATGATAATAAATATATTAGTACAACATATATAAACGAAGACAGATAAAAGTATAGTTGACAGTTCGAAGCAACTAGCGGTAGAAGTTTGAACTGTCCCAAGTAGCACACAGAGGTCATAATTCGGTTGTACAGACGTCTACTAGACCTTTCGCAAAAGTCCATGACTTATGTCTTGTAATATGCTAAGACGTCGCTATGTATGCCAATACGACAAAAAGGCACACTCTTGCGACGTTATTAAGTAGTGGTAATGACTTGCCAATATAGACTTATATAAGCCAGTCGCAAAAGGGTCGTTCTGTGGTCTTAGTGTAGTCATTATATCAATATGCATGAAGGTCATAATCTTTCTAATATAGTATTACAATATGTATACCATATCAAAAGATTTTATATAATATCAATATAATATATGTCAGCCTTCCTTTACATGTTCATGATACTCTGTGACTGTGATAGTTATCGAGATAAAAATTATTTTCATTTATGTGTCTTTAAGAATTGTTCTGAAACTCTAGTGACCAAGCAAATCCATTTTTACGATCAAAATCCAATTCTACTCACTTAAAATTAATGCGCCTCGAAAATGAAGAGAGATAAATATTTATTTTCATTTCAGAAAAAATATATTTCATCAATTTTTCTCATTAATCGTTGAAATATGTAGACCATATTACGAAATATACTTGATTAGCACCTCCAATGATTTTTAAATTGATATAACACCCAGGGTCCCATATTTTTATATTAAATATTTTTGTTCCAATATGGCTACCAGAATGATGTTATCAATCAATCGAAAAACATGGATGCCGTCCTTCTAGTGTCGAAAAGTTGTTATTACTCCGGTATGTACTATCATAGAATAGTTTACGAGTGTCTCAAAGACATCGCAATATCTTACATGAAAAAGTTGTAATGTAGTCGCTGTGACCACAAGTAGCAAGTTTTGTTGTACTAACGTCGTAACGCTCTCAAAACAGAAAAAATATATACACTGAGTGCATAAGCATTCCGCTAGTTCCGCCTAATGGAAAACGCTAAAAATAACTGACATTTACAATAGAGGTTATGTTGATGTTGAACAGTTATATTTAAATATTTTTTATTTATCACTCGAAGTGCACATACATATTATTTATGTCTTTCCTTGTTGTGAAAACAATTGAAGGAACTGGATGAACTTCATTTTTTTGCAGTGTCCCGATAGACTGATCAATTATTTCAGATGTTAATTTTGGGGTAGGCACTCATCCTTCCTCTTTATATTTTTCAATACGCTCCAGTTCTCTTGTGAGGCAGATTGGATTTTTGTTTCGGCACTTTAACCATTCATACGGAACGGAATATTCTACATACATGACACAATATACCTATCCAACAAAAATAACATAACCAACAAAAATAATCCAACCATAGATACATAATGTAATCATTACGACCAAAGTTCATCAGTTGATAAAACTACATTACATGAGTACAATATGTAGTCGTAGAAACGTTTCAAAAATATATTCATTAGAACCACATATTCATTGTCATAATAACCTCACAGCAACTGCTCTTAAGTTCTACTTAACGACACATACAATTTATTCACATACAAACCACATTACAACTTCATCTCGAGAATTCTTTATTGTACTCTCGTTATATCTACTACACGACGTCATAGCAACGCCTGAAGGTTATAAAACCCACATTAACTTTTTGGTTTTGAAACATACAAATACGTGGTCTTTAAGACGGTATAAGAAGTCATTATGTTAATTTTATGACTCTGTGCTCCTTGGGGTGTGAATTAACGACAAAGAGTAGAGTTCTAACCTCTAATCTTTGGTAACGATGCATGTGTCCATCAGAGACCCTAGGAGTACGTTTTTGGATGTCTACCTGTGTAACTCAAAATATTTTAGGAAAGGGGCATATGCGTGTTCCTTATTCAAAATAAGAGACACTCCCTCTGCTCGCAGTTTAGCAACTATACTTATTTAGACGAGTTTGACTCCAAAAGAAAAAGAGGAACGGTCATTGGCTAAGATGTCTAGAAACCCTAATGTACGCACTCATATCTGAAAATGTGTGGGATCAAACGTGCGAAGATATGGCCTGCTTGATTTATTAGATCACAGGGACTTTTGAATGATTGCTGAGTAGATGTCATCACCAAAGAGCAACTCTCCTAAGAAATTTATTCGTACAATATTCAGTCCGCTCCAAAATCGGCAAAAATGTCATTTCAGCGACAATCAGTACAGTACAGTTTTCATCAATACTACTCACCTACTACATCAAGCTTCGGCTTTTCGCTCCTCTGTGTCGCCGGTCGCCGTTACAGTCGAGGAGAGAGAGGTAGTGTTTTCCCAAGCCCAAGATTTTAGGTTAGATTTTTGTGGTATTTACATTCATACAAAAGGAAGTGCATGGTTCTATTTTGTGGGACGAATGATTTATTTTATGTGAGTACTCATAAATTATAGTATGAAGAATAATACAATTTGAATTTATATATGATTTCTGAGACACTTCAATTTTATTATTTTTTTAGGCTCACTCTTCGGAGGTATGGCTCTTGGAATTTAGGAAGGGATCCCACTATAGCTATTGAGCAATTGAGTGACAAAAATTGTGTCTGCAATATGCACTTATTTAGGGAGGATGATAAGTTTGGGTAAGGAATAAAATCAGATTGAAACCTGATGCTATCCCTCAACTGAGTTTACGAAAACCCTATTTACCGTAAATCCAAACAATTCATAGGAGTTTCAGTTAGTTTATAAAGAGGAACATCCAAAGTTTGATAAAGCGAGTAGAGAACATATATAAAAATTTTTAGTAGGTTATTTATTAATTTTTGAAAAAAAATATTCATCTTATGAAAATAAATTACTTATAGTTGTGCTGCACACCTAGTTATTTCTATTGATTACATTTTTCAAAACCCATTTCCCATTTCAGGAGTTCTGAGATTTTGTTATCCACATCAGCAAACAGCAGGAATGAAAACATTCGGTCAATTGAAAATCAGAATGAAAGGGATATCAAGTTTGGTTCAATTTCACTCAGCTGAAGGAAATCTGCTTTCAGAAATCTCCTACGAAAACAAGGAAAATATTGTCACTAGGTACTTTTATAATATGACCAATGGATGCAATTTCTTCTTCAGAAGAGGTAATATATTAATTGAATTGTTATCTTGGAATTTCATTACAAAAAAAAGTAGTTAAAAAAATATTCTTGAACAAAAATGATTATTTTCAATTGTATAATAAAATTAGTACATCTCTTGACCTTCCCGAATGTAAACTTGTTTTTCAAAAATATTCCCATTTAATGTTACACTCTGAAATTCAAAATATCTTGCACTACATTTGATGTTCTTCATTTTGTGACTAGAGATATCAAATAGTTATTTATGCAACAAGTGCGAAAAGTAAGTGTTTATTGCACTCGACGGGAAGTTATTTGACGAGGCCATCAGGCCGAGTTGGACAACACGTTAAGTGCAATAAACGCTTTTCGTACGAGTTGCATACAATATTTTTTCTACGTATTAAAAAGCATTGGAAATGAAATGGAAGCAAGAGGTTCGGGCTCTCTACAGATTTTCCCAATATTTTTAATATGGTCTCGAGTAAAAGAAATTCAAAATAAATTTAAATAACCTTGATGCATTACCCTTTCATTATTTCTATTGAATTCTGATACAAATCACATTGAAATATTAATTTCAGTTGTATTATATATGTAATAGATTAAGATTATTTATGTTTCTAGGGATCAATAAAAATTTATTATTATTTTACATCTCATTATATTGATTTTTCCCAAAAATATATGTCCAAAGGTTGGGTATTTTTTTTCAGACGTAGCTCATTTTTTAAATAAAAAGCTTTGCCACATCTCTGTCTCGCTCTAGCATAGCCTGCAGAGCTTCTGAGCAAAATCATTCATTCTGAACAAAGTTTTGAAAAGGTCTTTGTGGAATTCTTCACATGACATGAAGTATTGCCTTGAGTAATCAAGAATTTGGTTTGGTTGGCTCATGCTAGCCTTGTCTGAAAGTGGTTCTGGAATCCAATGGTTGTCTTGGAGTAGCTCCGAACTGGAAATATTAATAATAAAACACTATTTAAATAGGTTCCGTAAAATATAACTAGTGTGTGTTGTTTGGGAGAAAGAGAAAAAATGGTTTGAAAAAATCACCAATAAATATTCTTGGTGAAAAATATACCTATATTTGATATGATGTGTCTATACCTATATTTAATATGATGTGTCATTATCATTTTTAGATTGGAAATTGAATTGAATGCCCCAAAATGAATTGATTACAAAGGCGGTGCCACGAAAATAATTTTTTGAGATGAAAGAACGAACCAAACATTCTCCAAACTCTTGTGTTCAGAGGAAACCAATTGTTTATTTATTTTTCCATTAAGACTATTCGCTCCCCTCTTCCATATATTTTTTTCAGTTTTATCCTTGTATCATGTTGCTCGCTAGATTTTCCAACTTACGAACGGTCACTCAAATTCAACTCTCTCAAACTACTATGGAATATCATTTAAAATTTCTGAGAAAGTGCTATGAATTCAAAGTTATTATTTTCCACTCTGGAAATCATGGTGACACGCAGTCGTGGATGGTCATAAAGTAAATTTTCCCCTCTACAATCAATGAATCTCGTTTATTTATTATCTCTATTGAAAGCGTATTGTGAGATTTTGTTAATCAATTGAGGAATTTATAAGCATTATTACATGAAATTGCAAATGATTAATATTTTTTGGATTAATACATTGAAACTGTGAGAATATTTTTTTTGAACTTCAATGAGTGCATATATTTCCCAACAACGAATAACTGAACTATTCATTTTGAATATTATTATTATTTTCAGACTTTAATAGAATATAATCAATATGGGTTGCTTTTTTGGGGCCAATATTTCGATCATTTTTCACACGGTATTTTCGTACTTTTGCCTGCTGAACACAATTCTGAAATCCAAACATGCCCTTCTCAATTACATTCGGAGACAGTTCTCTCTCCTTTATTCAAGATGATAAATAAAATAATTTTTGATTTCATACATTCAATTTGAAGGATCAATCGGGTATAAGTTATGTTTGTATTTATAACCCCCATGAGTTGGAAGACACATCGTATTGGTGTCCAGAATCCTTATTCCGTATTGGAATTAAAGAAAATTCTTGTTGTGAATTTGGCCAAATTGGGTCTCTTATTCATATTTTTTTTGGAATGTCCGATAGATAAATCTACAGATTTCGATTTATACAATGAACTTGTAAAATCAAATCTCTCTACTCCTTTTGATATATGTCTGATTCTTTCTAATTTAAACAGACAAAGAACAGACATCTTGATTAAATTTCTGAATATATTTAAAATCGTTCTATAATTCAATTGGAAAAATAAAATAATTATATATAAAAAAATATATAATTATATATATATATATATATATATATATATATATATATATATATATATATATATATAAAGTTCTTTTGAATATCCACTTTCTTTCTGTACCTAGGTGCTCTTTCTGTCTCCGTAGATAGCATTTCTGGTTGTGTAAAGCTTGGCGGCTACCCCCAAGTGAGAACAGTCTTTAACCTTTGTTGTTATGTCAATCCTTACTAACATGTTTGCCCTTATTGAAGAAAGAAGAATCCATTCAGGAAACCTTATTCAATCCAAAAACTAATTGGGAAATTGGAGATGTTCAATTGCGTCAGCAAGATTAACAACATTTCCAAAAAGAGTTAGCTGGGTTAATTGCCCTTGGGCACAGCCCATTGAAAGAAGAAGAATAGTGTCTTCAGGTAATCACTCTCCATCTGAATATTATTAATTAACAACACAAAAGCTCCGAAAATAACCAAAAATACACTTTTACAAGCCAAAAGTGCGTACTGACAATGATGTTCTTATGGCGATTATCAGTTTGTGTGCTAACAACCGCCATATTGGGTCACGTGGTATGGATTACCTAATTATGTATCTATGGTTAGATTATTTTTGTTGGTTATGTTACTTTTGTTGGATAGGTGTTATTGTGTTATGTATGTAGAATATTCAGTTCCGTATGAATAATTAAAATGCCAAAACAAAAATCAAATCTGCCTTACAAGAGAACTGGAGCGTATAGAGAATTTAAAAAAAATATATTAAGAGGAAGAGCTATGACTTTGAACGTTGAATTTGAGTAAAAAAAAATACCTTTATTGACATAGGAAAGGTCGTCGTACCTCCTGAAGTAATTGGGAGCACAAAGTTTGTGCTCAGAGAGAGATTGTGCAAGTAGGTAACCCAAAATTGTGAAAATCGTTGGAAACTATAATTTACCCAAAAATCAAACTATATATATATATATATATATATAAATGTATATATATATAAATATATATATTATAATATATATATATATATATATATATATATATCACTTTTAGGACCAGGCTTCGATTTGAACTCCAGAACAGTACTTCGAAAATGGAATATATGCCACATTCTAAGCTCTGTCGTTAATTCATTTGAAGTGCAAACAAAATACAATTCGTTATGGAAAATTATTGGAGAAAATGTCCCACTTATTGATTTAATAAACTTTTAAAATGTGTTATATTAGCAATTTCACTCGCCTGCATTGGAGCGGCAAAAAATCGACAGCTTGTGACTGACCACACAACATACAAACACGATTCATTTCAATGAATACAAAGCATTGGTTATTATAACTGAGTGAATGTTCAAATAGTTTTGCAGAAATAACAATTCACAAGTATAACCTCAATCGGATTGAAAAGCATTCCAATTTTCCAATTGGTTGGAAGTTTCATGAGTGACATGTCCGTATTCCGCATCAGTGTGCAGGTTGCCTAAGGTTGGCAAATGCATTTTGTAATGGCGAAACATATCCAATTCGTTAAACTATGTCAATTTGTCACCATCTATTGTGAACAATTTTAAGTAGCACGCGAAAATCTCAACTGAAAAGTCTAAACAAAATCGAATCAGTGCATACACCAGGGTTTCTTATCATTGACCAATGGAAATGAGTCTTACTCCCCCTAACGGTGCAATTAGAACTATACTTGTGTAAATTTTAAAATGTTGCCAACCTTGTGTGAAATCCCCGATTTCATGCAGTGATTATTTGTATCGTGGACAGCCCAGAACCTTTCAGCACAAGATTCCTTCATATATTTTATTGCTTTGAGCTACTTTTGAAGTAACGAGTAGGTAAAATGGAAATGACGTTTAAGTAAATTAGTTCTTAGACGAATCCATCGATGGTTTGAGCTTTCACATATAGGTGCCGCCACAGTCGAATAAACTTTCTATTCCGAATATTTTCACATATCTCCAATGGATGTCACAATGAGCAATGAGTATAAAAAATATAGGCACTGTGTGAACCTACATTGTGGGCCCAACAATTTTTCTTATATGCCTATTTTCATTTGATGATTTGGAAAAGTCCAGTTATAGAATAAAACATCTTTCAAACTAACAATTCCGATTTTCAGAGCTCTAGTATATTTATATTTTCTATTCTATCAAGTAAGAAGGGAGTTGCTAAAAAAATGAACAAAAAACGACAAAAAACGTCAACTTGTATATTGACGTTCTTTCAGTTTTTATAATTCCTTCTTGAAAGGTTGATCGCATTCACGAATCTGTTCCTTTACAACCAGTACTTTCCGTTTGCCGAAATATATTAGGAGTATATCCAACCAAAGAGCAATGGCCGCTTTCCAGATTCATGAAGATAATGAAAACTATCATCCGGTTCTGACCAAAAAATTTTTACCAGCAGTAGAAAACGTAATAAAAAATGGACAGAAAAAAACGTTTATGGACAACAGAGAAAAACTTCAGCCACTGCAAAATGGCGTACGGAAAGAAACGAAAAAAGCAAAATTAACAGTGACCAAAAGTGAAGCAGACAAAGGAAAACAGGTAAAAGTTTCAAATTCTTATGCTAAATAAATTGAAAATTTAGGTTTACCTACTCCAGTGGTTTATAAATAGATACAATGGATTATATTTAAATATCATCCAAATAACAATTAATAACGTTATTATTGCTCCAAAAATGTGCGTTATATTATCTGCGAATTTTAATTACATATCTATTTTTTTTCGGTGCTACTTACGTATTTTTATCTCTGAATCCGGAAACAAAACTCTTAGTCATTTTCGGATGTGCTGCCCTTTGAAACTCATAACAGTATTTTTTCCTTTTTTTATAGAAATAAAAACAAAATTTTCAACGAACACGAAACTCTATTTTGGCGAAAAACCTGAAACTTTCAATTCCACCGAATTCAACCTCAATAATACAGTCATTTATTTTCTGAAGTTGCTGGACTATCAACTTATAAATGCAGCAATATGAAAGTATGCCGATTTTTTGGTAAAAATTAAGTTTGTTGTAGGTGCACTTAAAATGAACAACCTTCATTTCACCAAATCAAATTACAATTGTCTACATTATTTTCCTCCTGAAAAATAACATGGAAAGAAATCTGTTGGTTGTTTGGGCTCATATTTGAAATACATTTGATTTTTAACATTACCAAAATAAGGATGAAGCCGATTGAGGGGGACAGCTCGATGTATCATACTTTTTTGACATCATTGCCAGTCCAATAAAAATATATTTCCACATTTTGTAGATCAATATTAACTCTGTCGAATTATTCTTTTGAAAAATCGGTAATTGCGACCCTCCTTATTTTGAAGATCTACAATGTGTATTAGTAACAACACACTGTGTTTTGTGTTTTTTATTGCTTGAAGAGAAGGAGAAAAATATACTCTTTCATATTTGAGGGGCCTCGTCTAAGCAAGTATTGCAGAGGTCACGTTTTGAAGGATTCGTGTTCAGTAGGCAAAGATACGTAAGTACCACCAAACGGCAAGACACTAGGTATTCACACCACTCATAAATCTACCTATTCTTCTATCTAAATATATAAAAGAATAACTGATTGACTGACATATCAACGCCCAGTCCAAACTCCTGGGACTAGGACCGTGAAAATTTGCATGTGGGTTTCTTTGACACTGTAGGTAGCACTAAAGAAGGATTTTTGGAAATTTTACTCCTAAGGCGGTGAAAAAGGGGATGAGAGTTTGTATGAAAATCTGTCATTTTTGAATCATTAAATCTGACAAATTAATGTTCGAAGCTAGATCATCATATAAATAAAACCAGGAAAAATACAAATTCTACGCGTACGAAATCGTGGGCACCAGTTATAGACCAATCAATAGAGATTTTTTCGGGACAAAAATCGACTGAGCCATCATACTGAAGTTATATCCTGTTATGTTTCCTACTCCCAACTGTCATTGCTTAATTTGTTATAAACATTTAATAGTTATTTAATCAACTAGTGTATTAATGGTGGCGATTAATGATCGAGATATTTTATTCGCCATTTTGATATACGAGTTGATTACAAAAATTTTCCGTCGACCTTGTTCCTGGGGTCAAATTTTCGATATCAATTTTCTTCAACTAGGAGGAAACTTACAATATTTGGATTTTAAAATACATAAATTTGGTCGATTTCGGTGTATGTTTGGTTGCATATATCACAATTATGCATTAAAAAATAAATTGACGGTTAATAGGGGTCATTAACGATCGATTTCGTGATGATTAAACAGACTCGTTAATACAAGGTCGCCGGAAAAAGCATTTTATTTTTATTTTTTATCGTTTTTGACTTGTAACTTGAAAACTAATGAAGCCATCTCGATATTTACGGAAAACGAATTGTAGAGGATCAAAATGCAAAGGAAATGAGCCCGAGCGATCGAATTATTAGTAACGGAGAAAAACTGAAAAAACCGGAAAAAATCTGCGTTTTTTTTAAATTCCAAATACCGCCATTTTTTTAGTTTTGAACTCGGCACTGGTGGATCATTAGTTTTGGCATAATTGCAATTTGATTTTTTTAATGCTCTTTATTGCAGCACCTGGATGCGTCATAGGTGGTCCGATTTCAATAGTTCTAAAAGATTTTGAGAGTGGAAGTATAGTACTACAAAATGACTATTCCCATTTTGCATTAAAATGCTGCGAAATAGGTTAGAAATATTTGCAAACATGATTGAAAACCGGCGAGTGCATGAAAGCGGCTCAGGAGTGGGGGTAGATCAGCAGATTCATAACGGGCCCAGCGCGCTTGTATTAATATACATACTCTTACCCGCGTCTGCTGCTCTTCCCCCACTACTCAGCCGCTTTCAGGTACTCGCCTATTTTCGGTCATGTTTGCAAGTATTTTTCACCTATTCTGCAGCATTTAACGCAAAATGAGAATAATCGTTTTGTAGTATACTATACTTCTACTCTCGAAATCTCTTTGAATAATTGGAATCGGACCACCTATGACGCATTCAGGTCTATTGCAATCTCAGATTATTGATCTGAGGTTGCAATAAAGTGCATTGAAAAATTTGAATTGCAATTATGCTAAAACTAATAATGCGACAGTGCCTGAGTTGAAAAAAAAGTACATATTGATCACTACTATGTCTTGAAAAGCCTGCACTACAACTCAGAAAGTGGCGGAGTTATGATTTTTTCTTTAAATCTGATTTTTTTCGGGTTTTTCGGTTTTTTCCGTTACTAATAACACCGGCCGACAAATTAAAATTTTTGGAAAGTCATTTTCATTTGTTTGAGTGTTAAATATCGTTAATTTTGAGTGTTCTGAATACAGAAATACCTCCATATTTGCTCTGTCACATCAGGTTTTTCTATAAAAGGAAAAAAACGTTTATTTTATAATTTTAAGAAAAAATCAATTATGTTACAAATACGTATATTTAAACATTTATGAAGAAAATATCAAGTACAATCATCACTATAGGACTATATAGAGTGATTTCTTTTGCGCTTTTCTGAAAAATTACGTCTGGTTGTGATTTTTTTGTGAATATCATTGTGACCAGCAGTCTACTCGACATGTTGAAAATGGTCTAAAATAGAGATACTGCTCTTAAAATTATGTGTTATAGCTCATTGGATCCGGAATAACGCCTGAAATGTGAAAGCGTATTAGCTAAATTGAAAGTTATAAACAATTGAAAATGAAAAAATGGCATATCGTTTTGCCAATATTTTATAAACCATTAATATTTAAGAAATTTCAAAAAAAGGTTCTGAAAGTGGGAAAATTTCAGATAAAAAACACCCAGCTCCCAGAACACTATCTCCATAAATCATAATTTTAATTTAACGCTGAAAATGGTCCCGAGCGACATTTTAGGTGCGGCGGTCAAAGCAGTACGACACTTAATTAATTTATTTAAGGTATTAAATATTTTTTTTTTATTTGAAAAAATTATGGTGTATTCGGAACACTATAAATAATGTATTCCCGTTGGAAATTTCACCTAAAGTTGATTTTTCAACACGTTAAACGATTGTTAACTAACAAAATTTTCTCGAACTTCTGTTTTAATTGTAAATAAAAAAAAATGTTTCAATAATTGTCGTAAAAATTTTTCGCTTCGTAGAGCCTTTCTATATACTATTAACAAGATCACTATAAAGTTAAAAATATTCAAACTTTGTTTATAATAATTTTTGTACTTGAACAAAAACTAAAAAATTCAAGTAATGTTGTTGAAAAAAATTTTTTTTTCCTAATCATCATATTATCGTTTTTTATTATTATAAGATATAAATTGATTTGCAAAAAAAAATTTTCCCGCCATTTGTTGATAAATTTTTTATAAACAAATTGATTATTTCAATATTTTTGAACATTTTTTTTTCACAACTTCATTACATTACAAATATTGAGATAAAAAAAAAATCCCTCAATAACAATTTTTAATTGTTTATAATAGTTTTTTTTATATTTCTATTGTTTAAATATTTAGTGAATGAATTATTTTTATTCTAAAAATCGTAATTGACAGTCGTCTATAAAGTAACAGAAAGTTTTTTTTTTATCAACAATTCCATTGTTTATTAACTTACCAATTTGTTATAAACAAATTTTTAACTTTGTTAGATTTTTTTTCTGAAACTTCTAAAATTCACAAAAACAACCATATATAAAGAGTATAGAAAACATTTTTTCCCAATTTTTGCCGATTCCAATTCCCAAAGTAAATAAAAAATTGGTTTTTTTTTTCTATTCTTTGTTATATATGGTTGTTTTTGTAAATTTTAGAAGTTTCAGAAAAAATCTAACAAAGTTAAAAATTTGTTTATAACAAATTGGTAAGTTAATAAACAATGGAATTGTTGATAAAAAATTTTTTTTTCTTACTTATGATTTTTAGAAAAAATTTATTTTAACTGATTATTTAAACAATAGAAATATAAAAAAAACGATTATAAACAATTGAAAATTGTTAAGGATTTTTTTTTTCAAAAATCATAAAATTTTTGATATAATAAAGTTGTGAAAATAAAATTTTCGAAAATATTGAAATAATCAATTTTTTTATAAAAAATTTATCAACAAATAGCAGGAAATTTTTTTTTTGCAAATCAATTCATATCTTGTATTCATAAAAACGTATAATTGGGAAAAAAAAAATTTTAACAAATTACTTGGATTTTTTTTTTTAAAAATTAAAAAAAAAGTATGTATATAAAGAAGGCTCTACAAAACGAAACATTTTTATGACAATTATTTAAATATTTTTTTCATTTACTATTAAGACAGAAGTTCGAGAAAATTTTGTTAGTTAACAATCGTTTAACTTGTTGAAAAATTTACTTTTATTAAATTTTCCAACGGGAGTGAATCATTTTTAGTGTTCCTAATACACCATAATTTTTTCAAATAAAAAAATAATAATTTAATACCTTAAATAAATTAATTAATGTGTCGTACTCGCTTTTGACGCCGCGCACGCAACCTAAAAATGTCGCTCGTAGACCCATTTTCAGCGTTAAATTAAAATTATAAATAATGGAGATAGAGTTCCGGGAGATGAAAGTATTTTATTGGAAATTTCCTCCTCTTTCAGAATCTTTTTGAATTTTTTTAAATATTGATAGTTTATGAAATATTGGCAAAAAACGAAATGCCATTTTTTTTTTATTTCAATTGTTTATAACTTTTGCAATTTTTTATGTGCTAATACACGCTTTTGGCACATTTTTCTAGGAGTTATTCCGGATCCAATGAGCTATCACACATAATTTCAAGAGCAGTATCTCTATTTTAGACCATTTTCAACTTGTCGAGTAGACTACAACTAATCAGCCATCACATTCCATCGACCTTGGTACCTTGTTTCCATAGTTTTGGGTGGAAAAAAATCCAGATGTGAATCTAGAAAGTGAAGTTATATACTTTATATTACACCCCAATTTTTTATATTTATACAATAAAGTTGCCACGATATTTTTATAGTTAGGGTTTTTAAAAGCCAGCCAAGCTTCTAATTCAGTAGTATTCATTGTTGCATCAAATTCCCCGTCTTTCATCAAAGATCTGATTTGTGGTCCATCGAATACCCCTTCTTTTATTTTTGCATTAGATAATCTTGGGAATTTTTGCCCCAGGTATTTAAAACCATCATTGTCTTTGTTCAATGCTTCAACAAATTTTTTTCCACTTTGTGTTTTTTGAACCAAAATAACATTATCATTTTGACAAAACCACAATTTTTTTTTTGTTTTGAAATCATAAAATTTCCACAAATGTAACAAAATGTATCTACACTATTTTGACACTTTCTTGAAGACATTTTGTTTTGGAAATGTTGTTCAGCCACAAATCATTGATAAGATTCAATAAATATCAAAAGTAAAACACTAACACTTTTTTTTAATAAACACTTCTAATATTTCAGTATAAATTTTATGAACAAAGTTACTGTAACGCCTTATTCTCATGTAACGCTGTTGCAACTAATAGATTTTTTCACGAGAGGTCGCACAATTTGAAAAAAGAGCGCAAAACTTAATAATTTAACTTATTTTTATTAAAACAAATAAAATTGCCAATATATTAATTTTATTGAAAACCTGACGTGATACGAAAAAATGAGGTCTGGTCTCGTCGTCAGCACCACAAAAATGGTAGAAAAAATTATTAATATTTTAAACAAGGAAAATCATGTCGGCCGGTGTAATTTGATCGAGTCGCGTTAGGGCTTTTTTCGCAATTTAATTTTCTACAATTGGTCCATTTAGAGTAACGAGATTGCTTCATTGGTTTTCAAGTTACAAGTCGAAAACGAAAAAAAATGCTTTTAAATGTTTATAACAAATTAAGCAATGACAGTTGCGAGTGGGAAACATAACAGGATATAACTACGAACCGTCTTTCGTATGATGGCATAGTCGGTTTCCTGGTAGTATTTTTTCACATGCCATCATACGAAAGACGATTCGTAGTTATATCCTGTTGTTTTCTACTCGGAACTATCATTGCTTAAATTGTTAAAAACATTTAAAATAAAAAAATGGTATTTTTTTCTTTTTTCGCTTGTAACATGAAAATAAATGAAGCAATCTCGATGCTCTCAATAGACGAATTGTAGAGAATTAAAATGCAAAATAATGAGCCCTGGCACGACTCGTAATATTATTTATAGTAACGGAGAAAAAAACGGAAAAACCAGCGTTTTAAAAAAAATTCATAACACCGCAACTTCTCAAGTTGTTGTGTATGCTCCATAGAGAAACTAAAATAAAGAGAGTTGTCAAACCTGCAGTGAAAGTTGGCACCACGTTTAGACAGTGGCGACATATCTCGCAACTGGCCGAACTAAGTACAGTTGGTAAAACCGATTGAGATAAGGCGGGTTTTTCAAATGTGTTACTTTTATATGATTGATATGGTATATATTTTATCAGTGATCGATTTGCCATTCTTGTATTCCATATGAATGGTTGTATCATATGAAATACAGAAATAGCAAATGGATCACTAATAAAATATATACAGTAATCGATTCGTAGAATCTGTTTGTTCGTTCGTAGTTAAAATAAAGTTTCAAAGTAAATCTTTATTTCATGATATCAAGAACAAAATTAAAGATCTTATAAAACAAGAATAATAAGTTGAACACTATAAGAACACATTTTATTGTATCTAGGACAAGGTACAACTACAGACAAAACAATATAAAACTCCGAAAAACAACAAAATTAAAAATATTCTTGTCTTCATCAAATCAACCAAAATAAAAACAAATTATATTTACAACAAACCTTCAATAATTTTTTCATTTATTAGCACAAAGGAGAACGAGTAGATATACTTAACAAATACTCCAGTTTGATGATAATCTTCGTACTTCCTCAAATGGTGATAGGAAATGGAAACTGATGGACGGAAATAAGTATCAGTTTGTGAAAAAATTTCTGCAACTGATGGATGGAAATAAGTATCAGTTTGTGAAAAGCAGCTTATATTTTACCTTGTGAAAGAATATTTCGAGGAATTTCAGCGTCAACTCGAATAACAAAACATTCCATTTACGACGTTGGGTTCATAATTCAAGTCCATAGTATAATTTCTATAATTAATTTTTCGATGACAATTAACAGTAGAATTATTCTGAAATTATTACGTGGTTTGTCATTTTCTGACAAATGTCGAAACTGGAAAATTATCATGTCAGTCGTCTGTTGATTGCGGGCAGCGCCTCCCTGCGCGACTGGCCGTACCAAAAACTTGGTGGTCAAGATCGCCAATGTTTCAAACAGTCTCTTTATTTTTAATTTGTCTATGGTATGCTCTTTGCAACATAGTAGTGATTGATATTAACTTAATGTGTATAGAAATCAGGCGCTGTCGGATCATTAGTTTTTGCATAATTGAAACTTAAATTTTTCAAGCACTACCCCACCACTACTCAGCCGCTTTCACACGCTCGCCCGTTTTCGGTCATGTCAAGTATTTCTCACCTATTTGTACAAACGTTTTATGGCACTCAGGAACATAGTAGTCTCAACAAATCAACCAATAACTGGAAAAGTAACTGAAATCTCAGCTTTAGTACTGAGGATTGGGTAAATGTCGAAGACATCATAAATAATGAATTGAACAATATCAAGACTTCCTCTGATCAGCACAACTTGAAACTCAATTCTGAAAAATCGAAGATACTGTTTTTTGGCAATAAAAACAATAGAAACTTATTAAGAGACAATATGACAATCCATATTGACAATTCACCATTAGAAATGTGCGATTCAGCCAGGAATCTTGGCTTAGTGTTAGATGTTGAGATGCGCTTCTCTCTTCATGTCAGGAGTATTATAAGTAAAGCATTTGCATCCTTGAAACACATTTATAGTGCTCGCCATTTTCTCAGCGTTAAAATGAAACGAACATTATGCGAGTCATTGGTTCTGAGTCACTTCAACTATTGTGATTTCATCTATGGACCTTGTTTAACAAGGGTAGATAAGGACAAGATTCAGAAAGTGCAAAACAGCTGTTGTAGACTAATTTATGGAATCAGAAAATATGATCATATTTCAAAAATTTCAAGAATGTAACTGGCTCAACATGGAAAACAGGAGGCAACTCCATCTAGGTACTTTCACACATAAATTTCTCAATGATCCTAACTCACCTGCTCTAGTACGTAAATTCATTCCTAGATCCAAAATACACTCAAAAAATGTCAGGAATAGATCCACCCTGACCATGCCCCAGCACAGAACTGCAATGTTCCAAAAGTCATTTGTATTTAATGCTATTCAGATGTACAATCATTTACCTAATGAATTCAAAATATACAATATTAATAAATTTAAGTATAAATTAAAATATCAACTATTTGAAACACAGCGAAAAATGTCTCGGCCAGCCTTGTAACTTCCTTTATTTATTTAGAAAGTGGTATTCTCAACTTATTCCATATTGTAATATTTATTATACTAGGTGCACTCGTTCATTTCTACAAAAATCGTATTCCTTCTATAATCACCAATATTGTGGATCCAGCCAACATTTCCAACATCACCAAAATATTTCATGTGACTCTACTGTCGTGTTATTGTTTTTTTTTTTTTTTTCTTTTTTCTTTTCCTTATATATAATTTTTCCTTCTCTTGGGCAATTGCCCTCTGGTGGTTAAGTAGAATAGCTTTAAGCTAGACTTCGCCATCAGTTTCATTAAATTGTAATGTTTTCTTTTTTTCTATTGACAATAAAGACGTTTATTATTATTATTATTATTATTATTAAATAAAACCATCTCAACTCAACAACAAAAACAACGCAGGGTACTTACATTCAAAGATCTTTCATAGGATGTTAATTTCACTGAGATTTCCCTAATATGGGCCTGTATTAAATAACTTTGGTCGTTAATTCTCAGTTCTTCAACATTTGCCAAATTTGCTGAAGCTAATTCATTACTTTTCATCATCACAGTTTGGAGGTTGGAAATATATGTTTTATGCTTTCAAATCCTGTTCTCATTAGAAAACCCATTTGCTCTCAGATATCGATATCGATGTTTCATATTTATTCAAGTTTTTCAATTGATTTTGAGAGAAATTATCAAATCATGGCTTGTCATCTAGCTGTCAAATAATTTCCCAGTCCCGAAATTATTGCACTTTCATCGATTCTTAATACGTGTGAAAAATTTCAAATGATTCGGACATCTGGAAGTGGGTGAAAATTGATTTCAAAGATTCCATTACCTACATTCATACATACACACAGGTGAAGCTAATAGAGCGTGTATAATAAGATTTTTTCTTGAAATTCTTTGAATAATTGTATGAATTATACATGTTTTTTAATATTCTTTGTATTTTATATTGATGTCATCAGAGGTGTTTCTTTCTATTGTAGAGTTATTATAGAAAAAAAAACAAAATTCCGCTGCAATAATGTTTTTCCCAGAGAATTAGGATTAAAGAGTTTTCGAGGTCGCTGATTACGAATTTTCTATCAGAATTGAGATGTTATTGATTTCCTGTAAATATTCGAAGAAATTTTTTAGTTTTTATTGATGAAGGGAAGCAAATCTAGAGGTGTTTCGGGGTTAGAGAATTAACATCTGAAAAAAATGTGTATGGAATAAATGTATCATTTCATTACAGTGATAAAAACATATATTTTTTAACACGATTTTATTAGCTTCACTTGTAAATAAGAAACAATGTATTGAAATCTTGGAAGTCAATTTTAACCTACTTCCAATTGAAATGAAACTTGGTATGTATATGTAGTTTGGATGACAATACTATAATTGGGTATCATGGAGCTGATCTGATGATGGAGCCAGGAGGTGGATAGTGGAACTCTTCAGTGGCTACTAGTAAAATATGGTGAATGCACTGAGGCCGTTCTCAGCATAATTTACAATTCAGAGATATGGCGAATGCACTGGTTCTCAGCATATTCGCCAAAATTTAGTTATTAATAACTTCTATCTCATGTGGATGAATCAATCGGAGAGTTTTTCTCCCGTAGTCTTTTTTAGCCTTTTGTAGAAATATGGACTGGAAAGTTAAAAATGAAATAATGGTTTAAAAAACTAAAGAACACGCCTATCCAGGGTGTTTCATAATTGAATGCTGATCCTAAAGGGCGATAATCCTTGGATTATTTTAAGAAAAATTCTTCATATGAACATAGGTCCGCAACCGCTTTATTTGTGAGATACAGGATGTTGAAATTTAACAAAAAAATCAGTTCTTCCCCAATATCTCTGAAACCGCTATGGATTTTTTTTCAATTTTGGTACATTCAAAGTACGCATAAAAATACATTTTTTCCATGATGAAGGATTTCTTAATTTTCAGTGGCGTCCCTGCCATATTTTTGATCAAAATAATGATACGCCACTGTCTTTTTTTCGAATAAATATTATTTTTGTAATTTTCCTCTATCTTCTCATAAAAATTGTCTCCTGCCTTTTTTTTTGTACGGCGAACGGTTTTTGAGTTAGAAAATAAACTGCATTCATTTGCTTGTCCCTATGCGAAATCAGCCGTTGAAGAGTAGGAGGATTATCTTGTGGGCTAGAAACATCGAGTATGCTAAGAACACATTTCCTTGTTTTCAACATAAACAATTTTGGCACTTCTTTAGCTGGATACGTGATATTATTCACGTTATAAAAACTTGTTTATTAAAAAAAACATGGTAAATTTTACAAATACCGAATTAGCACACATACACATGCATCACTTGTATGGGCTTGCTGACAGGAACGCATATGAAGCCAGGCGACTGTATCAAGAGCGCTTACCAAATAGAATGATTCCTGATGCTCGAACGATTTCAAGCACCCACAGAAGGTTATGTGAAATAGGAAGTTTTGAGCCCAATCATCACTTGAAAGGAGCACATCGGACTGCAAGAACTCCAGCAATTGAGGTAGATTCAGTTGACGAAAATCCTGAAATAAGTACGAGGCAAGTTGCCAATAATTTGAATATCGCCCATATTCTAGTATGGAGGATTCTTCATGATTATCAATTATATCCCTATCACATTCTACTTCCTCGAAACTTTCCATTACGAATGAATTTCTGCCAATGGTTTCTCCAAAAAGTTACCGAAAATCCTTTTTTGACAGGGAAATTTTATTCACGGACGAAGCTAGTTTTACAGGATCAGAAATGTTCATAATAATCATTTTCGGGCCGAGGAAAATCCGCAAGCAATCGTGGAATCTCATCACCAGGAGCAGTTCTCATTAAATGTCTGGGCAGGAATGATTGGAGATTACCTAATTGGACCTTCTTTTTTCCACGCAGATTAAATGGACATAATTATCGCCGATTTCTTGAAGATAATTTGCCAATTCTGTTGGAAGATGTTCCTATTTTAATGCGAAATCGCATGTGGTTTATGCGCGATGGTGCACCTGCTCATTTTGATTCTCTGGCACGCGAATATTTAAACCAAAACTATCATAATCGCTGGATAGGTCGTGGGGAAATAGAGTCATGGCCAGCTAGATCCCCAGACTTAAACAGTATTGATTATTTTCTTTGGGGACATCTTAAGATTTGGTGTACAGTCAACCAATTCTAACCGAGGAAGAATTGCGAAACCGCGTAATAGTTTCCTGTGAAGCAATAAGGAATACTCCAGGAATTTTCCAAAGAGTACGCGAGTCAATGACAAGGAGTGCTGAAGCGTGCATACTTGCAGGAGGCGGACATTTTGAACAGTTAATTTGATTTTGTTATTTCTTGTTCATAATAGTTATGTTTTTAAAAATAACAAATGTATTTTTATGCGTACTCATTACAAAAACTAAATAATGGTTACCATAAAATTATAAAAATCTTGCCTAGATCTTTTGGTTACCACAATTATGGAATTAAGACTAGGAGAAAAAATCGAATAGGGACAAGCAAATGAATGTATTTTATTTTCTAAATCGAGAACCGTCCGCCGGACGAAAAAAAGGCAGGATACCATTTTTATGAGAAGATAGAGGACAATTACAAAAATAATATTTATTTGGAAAAAAGACAGTGGCGTATCATTATTTTGATCAAAAATATAAAAGGACGCCACTGATGAAAATTAAGAGATCCTTTATCACGGAAAAAAAAATTATGCGTATTTTGCATGTACCAAAATTGAAAATGAAAGTCAAAAATATTGGGGAAGAACTGATTTTTTCGTTAAATTTCAACATCCTGTATCTCAGAAATAAAGCGGTTGCGGACCTATGTTCATATGAAGAATTTTTCTTAAAATCACCCAAAGATTATCGCCCTTTAGGATCAGCATTCAATTATGAAACACCCTGTATAACAATAAGAACTAAAAAGTTGAGAATAATGAAACCAACAAATTTTTATTTTATGTAAAAATCGTGGGATGTTCTTCACTCACTTTTTATAATGAAATTAAGATAACTGATATCAAGCACCTCACGCTTTTTTACATGAGAGAAACGCTTTTGGTCAATGACTTTATTCTTATTATTTTCAACATTTTAGTCCTTATTGCCATATATGCTGGATTTTTTTGTTTTTTCAAACTAAAATTTTATTTATTACGTACAAATACAGATATAGGGAAAACCCTGGAACTAACAATTTCAGGTTACATAACATTTGAAATAAATTCAAACAGGAAACGAATTGCTTTCAATTTTCATTGGAATTTATGACTAGAGAAGAGATCATTAAATGTAATTTTTTCTGGAATGCATCCAGGTTTCAAGATACCGTCCGGTGCTGCGAACTGCATTATGCCGTTTGGCAACGAAAAAAATATTTCTTTCATCCCCATACCACTTTTGAGAAAATTCAATTCTGCAGGAACTACTTTTAGTGCTGCAGCCTTCTTGTCACTTTTGTGAGTTTTCCACACTTTTACTTGAAGTACTCGGTGCATCTAAATTCTCTTGGTCTACGCAAATGCAACAACAATTTCCTATAGAGTGTATCTTCTTGCTATTCCTGTAACATATAAAAATATTTTTTACATATATAACCTCAGCTATGAAGATCAGAATCAATGAAAAATAATTGTGAGACTGGAAATGTATTTCGAATGATATACAAAAAAACTTAATTACATTCAGATCATAATTCAATACATATTTCTATAGCAAATAATCGACAAACGTGACACGCGAAAAGAGTACTATAAAATTAAATATATTATATATTAGTGGATTTTTAAATTTGGGTTCGAGGTACTTTTTCCCGGTTTTGTTATGATAAATTATTATATTCTGTTTGAAATATTTTATTTTAATTTGAAATTTATTATTATTTATTTTATTTAGTTAATAAAATTCAGTACAAGTTATATTTTTTATATTTCAAAATATATACTTATTCAAGTCCATTAACTAATTAAAATGATAGAATGTCAATTTTTGTTTGTTATAGTATTATTAATATAAAATAAAAAATAAATAACGGTTAAATAAGGATCTTCTACTGTACGGGCTCCAATTCCAGTTGAAAGTAATAGCTAGTAAGAAATGTTCAAAATATCCTATTTTTAACATGTAGTGAGAAAAACATATTTTTGAAGTAATATCCAGAAAAATGGTTAACACAAGATTCTGTAGTTTTGTCTACTAGTAATTTATTAATAATTTTTATAAGTTAAAAATACAAAGACAAATTTCCAACTGTTTTACCGCTTCAGCAACTTCTGGCGATATTATCATTCTTTAAATACTCCATCATTTTGTTCTCATGATCTTGAACATTATTACAGTTTTGTGTTTTGTTATGTTCCAGATTATTACCAAGCAGCCAGAGGTAGAGAAATCTTTTTTGAAGATAGAGAAAGAGAATAGATTGTCATTCCCGAAAAAGGAGAAAGACTATTTTCCAATTAGCCTGCTTCACAGTGATGAATATAAACAGGTAAGATATTTTAACATCTGAACTGTGCAATATTTCGTTACAATTTCATAATTACAGTCCATAGGCTATATTGAGAATCAATTCAATCATTACTATGGAAACAAATTTCACATTATGAAATAATTTCTTAACATAGTTCAAATTAGGATTTGGAATTCATCATATTATTATAACTATGATTACGTATTTTGATTCAATTTCAAATGATTTGAATTTTCCATATTTTGACGCATATTTTGTGACCTCCTTACCCCAGCAACTCATTTCAAAATCTCAATACTTTTGATTACTTGTTCAAAATTCAAATTATTATTTTCTTATTCAACAACAATTAAAACGAACTTTGATGAAATCATTTCAATCCCATATCCTTTGTTCGAGAATAACAAGATGTCCTGAGATGTTTCGTTTCCAAAATAAAAGGTTGAAGTTGTCAATAAATTTAATAATTTGTATTCAATAAGTCCTGATTTTCATTCTTATGTCCTGATACATTGCAACAAGATTTGTTGGTACTATTGAAATTCATCAGTGATGTCCAATTTCAGCCATTGGCCAAAAAAAAAACATGAAATTGAAGAACAAACAAATCGAATCTCAATTCAATATTGCATAGAATATATTTTTTTTGGTAACATAACCCTCAATATATTACTTTTGACTCAACAGGTGGTGATAACTTATTTTTTATGAGTGAAAGTTAGATAGATAGATCGATAAACTTTATTGTCTGAATGAAAACATTTGTCGACAAAGTTGAAATTATCGGTGTTACAAATTCAAATTTACATAAAGTGTAAAATGACTTATGAGCAAATGCTTTCATAAAGATAAAAGCACTAATTCTAATTGTAAGATTTTGAAATATTTCAAATTTCAAAATTGTGAAATAACAAAGAGGACATTACGGATAGAAGGCGTAGAAGGGCCAAAAACAAAATATTTTTTTAAAACATTTGGAATTGCCACTTTGAACTGACAATTGTCACTTTGAAGTGACAATTGTCACTTCGAAGTGACAATTGTCACTTAAACTGGAATTGCCATTTTGAAGTGACAATTGTCACTTTGAAGTGACAATTGTCACTTCGAAGTGACAATTGTCACTTCGAACTGACAATTGTCACTTCAAAGTGACAATTGTCAGTTCAAAGTGGCAATTCAAAATGATTTTGTATGTGACAATCGTCAGTTCGAAGTGACAATTGTCAGTTCAAAGTGACAATTGTAACTTCAAAGTGACAATTGTCAATTCAAAGTGGCAATTCCAAATGTTTGAAAAATATATTTTGTTTTTGGCCCTTCTACGCCTTCGTAGGACATTAACGAAATAATATGTAAAATAAATCACAGTATCACATAACATAAAATGAAGGAACGACTAGAATACATATACAAGATGTAGGAGCATTTCCCCAACAGAAGAGTTTTAACTTTCGGAAACGTTTCATATCGCTAATATCTCTGATTCGATTTGGTAAAAGATTATAAATCTACTTGCTTCTGTAGATTGAAGACTGCTTCGTGGGAGTTGAAGTGAAAAGTGGGAGAGTGAGTTTTTTTCCTGACGCGTATATCTGTTTGTGTTGGAGTTTATGAATTTTCCCTTGTATTTGTGCATCAAGCAAACTGTCTCTAAAATGAAAATTTCACATAACGTCAGTATTTTTTTATTGGAGAAAATCTGTCAGCATGATTCACGCATCTTTACTTTGAAAATCAATTTCAAAGCTCGTTTTTGGAGGCCTAATATACTGTGGAAAAGAACCTGGGTGTAGGAACTCCATACCGTACGCCCGTGACACACCCGGCGGATTTTTCCGATCGCATAATTTAACGTCGCTGCTCAAAGAAATCTAAACGTTTACTTACACACATGGCGGAAAATTGTCCGACGCCGTCGCACGAGTAGGCTGGTATATGCATTATATTTTCATCTTTATAAATCAAATCACATCAGTTTAACTGTGTTACGAACAGAGAATAATGCAATGCGAGTAAAAAATTTGTGCCACTTCAGAGTATTCTAGAATCTCAAAAACGAATATTTTACGATCCCCCTACCACTTTCTAGTACGTATAGGCATGTGAAAAAATGTGGATCCACCAAAATAATTTCTCTTTGTTTACACACGCTGTATTAGATCCACCTGTATGCCGAGCCAGAACTAGGGTTCTAGCGCCTGTGGTGAACTTTCAAAATGCGCCCTTGAGGATAGGTATTTATTTTTAACCGACGAAACCAAAAAGGAGGAGGTCCTCTAGTCGACGCGTATATTTTATTTTTATTTTTTTTATGTATGATCACGCATAACTTTTTACTGAGACGTACGATTCCAATAACTCTTTTTTCAGTGGATAGGGTGTACTCTGATGTTGGTCGCATTTGAATTTAAAAGATGAAATCCACCCCTAAGGGTAGCAAAATGAAGGATATTGATCACTCACCCTCTGAATTCTGATCCGTTAACCGATTCTATCAGGCATAACGTTCTTCGATTTGGATGATTCTTTTTTTAATAGATAGGGTATACCTCATATTTGGATTTCGAATAAAATTATCCACCCTTACGGGTAGACAAATAGGGGATAATTGATTTTTCACTTGTGAACATTGGCACACACATATGTAGTTGACAATGACAGATCGCTACTGTCATGATTTTTGTTCCACATCCGTCACAATCATTATATTCTATGAGAGGATGGAATGATATACAAAGTAATGGAATAAACTAACCAGAACAACAAAAATAATTACAACAAATAGTAAAAGTAGATAATCATATCATTCAACTGGTAATAGTTGAAGTAAGGTGGGTAAGTAAGTATTTTGGAAGTAATCAAAAACAAGTAGGTAGTAATTATTAGATTGCAGCCACAAAAAATTGAAAAATAAAAACTTTTTAACAAAAAATTAAACCGACGAAATACGGAACTGAAAAGTAAAAAATAAAATGAACCTACTTAGTCTCAATAACTGAGCTCCTAAACTAATGTAAGTAACTAAATTTGAGTCGGCGCCAAACGAACAATCAACGAAGATCATTAAATTACTTCAAAAAAATTATCTGAATGTCACCGCGCATTTTACGCCTTACCAATTAATTTGCTTGTTTGTTTGGCGCCGACTCAAAATTAGTTACTTACATTAGTTGAGGAGCTTAGTTATTGAGACTAAGAAGGTTTATTTTATTTTTTACTTTTCAGTTCCGTATTTCGTCGGTTTAATTTTTTGTTAGAAAGTTTTTATTCTATAAATACATGTTTTTCATAATCGACATTTATTGATAATATCTCGAAATAAACTTTGTTTATTCACAATAATTTTCCTCGACAGAAACGGTATTAATAAAAACACAAACCTAAAAATGAATAGAAAACGTTGAAAAAAAATATAAATTCGTATGGTTCCAAATTGGAACTATACTTCAAAACCAGATCCGCAGCTTTCTGCTTCAACTCTATCAGAGATATTCTTTTAAAAAAACTGAAATCTTCTGCAACCTCTGATAAAGCATTGACTTTTTCTCAGAGTAGCTTCTTCTCCGCACATTTTTTGATTTTTTGTTTCCTCTTTTGGTTTAATGTCACTGTAATAGAGACTACAAGGAATCAGATCTATAATTACGAATATCATCTGATGGCCCTTTCATCATTCTTGCACCATTCTCAACATCTAATCTTTGGTTCTACAGAGCTAGAATGACAGAAATATCAGTATATTGGAGTATATGTTCGGAGATTCAATAAAGAACCACACAAGTTATGGAGCCACAGAGTTGTGACATAGAAATATAAAATCTGTCACTAAGTAGCAGTGTGTACATATATAACATCAAATAATATAACAATACATCATAACAATATAGGAATATATAAAATATAATATAAGATTACATATAAACATAGGTTACCACTATAACAATATAAAAATCCCCACAAAGTAAATTGACATGTACAGTTTACAGTTTTTCGATCACCTGAAATTGAGATATTCTATGGTGGAATAGAAACTATGGGTCGTTAAGAATAACCTGAGTTTTTTTTTGAATAATTTTGAAGGCTTGACATCTTTAATGTCAGGAGGTAGGTGGTTGAATAGTTTAGCTCCTGCCAGTGAAGGGGTTTTTTCATACAAATTTGTTGCGTGTTTTTGGATTCTAATTGAATCAGCGTCTCTGGTTGGATATTGGTGTATGTATGAGTTCTTCGCGGAATCTTTCAAATTGCGTTTAATATAGCAAATGCAGCTGTATATATAAATACAGGGAACAGTTAAAATATGGTGTTCCTGAAAGTACGATCTGCAGGAGTCCAACTTCTTCAAATTGAATATTAGCCTCATAACCCTTTTTTGAGCCACGAATACTCTATTGATTTCTAAGGCGTCCCCCCACAGAATTATGTTGTAGGACAAATGAGAATGAATGAGAGCGTAGTAGATATTTAGGAGAGTTGGTCGATCAAGTTCATTTTTTAACTGGAGTATAGCATAGTACCCACTGGAAGCTCTCTTGCATACATGGTCGATCTGATGCTTCCAGTTCAATTTTTGATCTATATGTATTCCTAGGAATGTTGTGGTATCTGAGGATTCAACGATATTATTTTCAACGCGCACGTTCATCGGACCAGTATGAGTTTTCCTACCAAAGAATTGCATGAGGATGTTTTTTTTGCCATTTACCACTAATCTATTTGTTCTACACCAGGCCGTGAATTGGTCTGCTATCACTGATAGTTTAATCTGTAGATCTAATGGGTTATCAGCTTCCTCAGCTATAGTTGTATCATCAGCAAACAGGATCAGACATTTAGAACGTATATGAGATGGCATATCATTAATAAACAAAAGAAATATTAATGGTCCCAGAACTGATCCCTGTGGGACTCCCAGGCCCATTTCGTAAAAATCTGACTTGCTGTTCCTCAGCTCTACCAGTATCCTTCTGGAACTCATGAATGACATAATCCACGAAAGAAAGTTGCCCCGAATGCCTATGGAGTAAAGCTTTTCTTCAATGAATCTAAAGTTTATCGAGTCAAATGCTTTGGTGAGGTCGAAAAACAATGCTCCTACATACTTTCCATCATCCATACGTCTGTAGACGTATTCCATGAAGTCAACGGCGGCAGTTTCTGTTGATCGACCAGGATGGAAACCATTTTGTGATTTGCTGATTATATTGTATATCAACAAAAAAGGAAATATTTTATTGAAAATACAGCGCTCGATCACTTTACTAATCACACTGGGAATAGTTATTGGTCTATAATTATCAAGTAAAAGTGGATCTTGTTGTTTATGAATAGGAATTATTTTTCCAATTTTCAAAATATCAGGAAATACTCCAGACTCAACTGAGAAGTTAATTATATGTGCCAATGGTTTGGCGATATATTCGTTTATTTCTTTCAATACTTTGGTGGATAGGCAGTCCACACCAACTGAATTTTTGTTTTTTAGTTCGCGGATCACTGAGATGAGCAAAAGCAGTTGATATTATGAGAGGGTCAGTGGTTGTTTCACCGTTGATGTTCATTTGAACAAAAGTAAAAAGTGTTGGAGATATTACCCATTTTGGTACATTCTTCAGTTAAGTTATTTCCAAACTTCGATTCAATTATGCTTGGCACATTTACAGAGTAATGCTTGGCAAAAGCATTTGATATTATGAGAGGGTCAGTGGTTGTTTCACCGTTGATGTTCATTTGAACTGGAAGTTCACTTTTGGTTTTCCCAGTTTTAGCTTTAACTGTTTGCCAAACTATTTTTTGCGTTTCTCGTGGATCAATAATACTGTTGATTTTGTCTTGGGTATATTTAAATTTAGCCTGATTGATGTTACGCCTATGTTCTTTTTTCAATTCTTTATAGTCATGATTCAGTTGTTCGTTATTAGAATTACTCATCAGCCAAAATAGGTGGGCCAACTTCCTACCTTCATCGATTATTGATTTAGTAGCCCAATTTGATTTTATATTAGAATTCGTTTTAATTTTAATTCGTTTTATATTAGAATTCGTTTTAATACGCAAAGAAGTTAAATACTTGCTGATCCGTTCATAAAAATGTTTTTATTTTAAGTGAAACCTGGGCAGTATGAACTTCAACTAAGTTCAGACTATCTGCCGAGCAGGAAATGAATCTTGCAAATTGATTTTCCTTCATAATTCTAGCCTGGACACCTTTAAATTTTCCTGCCTTATTTCCAGCATTATCATAGGACTGACCTATGATATTTCCTGAAGCTAAACTATTAAGAAATATCAATAATTAAGGTCGAACCATTTTGTTAACTGTTACATACGCCATTCTGAAATATAGAGTTTGTAGTCAAAAAAATCATTATTTTATAAGGGAAAATTACACATTTTACGCCGCCCACAGGCCGCTTGCGCCCGTGGCAAATGCCAGCTTCGCCACACCCTCAGTCCGGCTCTGCCTGTATCTATGTCTCTTAGAAATTAATTTTCAAAGGTCCGTTCATTTGAAATTTTGCACATGTATTAAAAACTGATGACAATACAATAATTTGATTGCCAGAAAAAAAAGCTAATTCACAAGATTTGGTGAATTCACTGGTACGGTCTCAGTACTCTCACCGCCCTACAATCTACTTTCAACAAGAGTTAGTAAAAACTTCTCATGTGGATGAATTAAGCGATGAGTTTTCTCCAGTAGTTGGAAAGTTTAAAAATACGCTTTTCCTGTGGGGCTATCCTCCTCCCCCTGAGTATCCATTGCAACAAGATTCCTCTTGTTACGTTTGATGGGTGGCTGCCGTATCAGACTTTCGACCTGATACTACTCGTGTAAACGTTTGACGAGTTACCGTTCGAGTGAGGGTTTGCCATGGCTTTCGCCATGACTACTAGGCACGCTACCATGTTACCGAGAGAGAACCTGGACTTTACCCAGTGTATCTGGGCCTAGCCACATAGTGGCGCTAGGCCCAAGACACCGGGACAGGTGAAACTAAATGAAAGCTTGTAAAAAGCAGTTGCACCGCCGATTAAGCCGGGTTTATCCTCGTAAAAGCTTAGCTTATATTAAGCCTAGACATTTGAAGGCTTTTCAGCATAAAGCCGACATTCCAAACCTATATTTTTGTCAGTGTTGTGGTTAGATTTAGATGTGCGAAGCGTGCTTTTGATTTTTTTTTTGTTGCTTATAAGGCTTGTTTTTTGTAATTCATCGATATGGAAAATGAAAGGATTCGTAGTAAAAACTTTACTAAACAAGAAAAAATGCTTTGTAAAATATAATTTACAAATATAAAGACATTGTTGAAAATGAAAACAAACCTATGCAGTAACTACCATCCAAAAAAGAAAATTTGGGATAAAATTGGCACTGAATTCAATGCTGCTTGTCCAGATGCAAACTTTAGGGAAGGAAGCAGCAGTGTTGCGAACATTCTATGAAAATTAAAAAAAGTTAGAACAGTGGTCGCAGATGAAAGAAATGAATGGTACAGGAGTTGGTTCTACCCCAATGATCAAACAGGATGATATTTACAGTTCTTTTGGGTACTCCAATCCATGTATATGAAAGAATTTGCCTTACTGTTTCTTTATAAAGCCGGAACCTTTTAAGAAATGTTAACTCACCTGAATCTTCAAGTGGATTATTTCCAACATATCTTTTTTTAATACGAAGTCAATGACTTCTAGAATGTCTAGGTCATCATTAAACATATCATATTAGTCATTTTCCATATCCATTATTCAAATTTTGTATTATATATGAGGAAAAAACAATTCAACAAATAATTATGTTCATGACTGTAAACGGTAGTATTGAAAAAAATTGCTTAGAGATACTAAAGTGAAGTTAGCCGAAATGTCAATTTAGTTCGTTTGATACAAAATCTAAGCTTGACTAAGCTCTGCCAATAATGCACTGGTGCGATGAAAACAATTTCAAGCCTAGCATTTAATTTAAGAGGAGCTTAAAAAAGCTTAAAATTGTATTGGTGCAAGCGGCGCTCGAACGTTACTCAAAAATGTTGCACCCAAATTAGATTTTGGAATTTCGCTGCAAAATGCGTATTTTAGGAGTTACGTATTCGGCCGGCGTGGACCAGGAAACCCAGTGGCAACATGTTTATGTATATTCATACTCCTTCAATAAAGGTTTTTAGGGTACCCGATGACGAAAGGCATCCTACGGTGGCCATCTATTTCGTGCATCTGTAATGAAAGTAGCTCCTCTAACATTTTTTCACCCAATAATTTTTTGATATACCTTTTTTATTAAACAATCTAAAATTAATTTGTCGACCACTTTCAAACCGCTCGAAAACCACCTGCAGAAATTTTATAACTGAAACCGTTATGAAACTGTATGATTAGTTGAATGATCACACACACACACACACACACACACACACACACATTCTACTTGGATTAATATTTTTTTATATATTTTAGGATATATGGCAGTATCTTCGAAGTTTAGAAGAAATGGGACCCCTTCCGAATCCATCTTACATGGCGAAACAGATAGACCTGAATTGGAGTTCTAGGAGTATCCTCGTAGATTGGCTCGCTAGTGTTTCCGAGGAGTATAAATTTTGCGACGAAACATTCCATTTATGTATCAACTACATTGATCGATTTTTGAGTCAAATTTCTGTTGTGAGTACACCTAAAAAATTATTATTATTAGTATTAACGTTGGTTGGTTGGTTTGAGGCTGACGAGCCAGAGACAGGGTTGGCACTTAGCTTCCCTTGACACTGCGACCAGCTGGGGTCTATTGTATCACTCTGTCGTCAGTGGTTCCTCATTCAAACAGGTTTGTGCCTTTAATTAGGTTAAGAAGCCTGTTGATAAGGTTCTTCGGATTCATGCCTGTTTCCGGGCTGATCTCTCCAAAGGTTCTGTGTCGCCTACTACTTAGGGCGTCACAGTCGAAGATGATATGAGAGGCTGTTTCCTCCTCTTCATCACACAGCCTACACTCCACGGTTTCCCTGCGTACTCCCATGGTGTTTAGGTGTTTTCTTAGGCCGCAGTGTCCAGTCAACAGACCTATTATTATATGAGCCTTCGTTCTGTTCAGGTTCAGAAGGTCAGCCGTCAGGGTCCGGTTTGGATGCCCTACCATGACTTTGCTGTGTATTTGCCCGACAGTTTGATCCCAATATTGTTGGTGTCTTCTTTTTATCCACTCGTCGATCAGGGTCCTGCATCGGTTTTTGCTAATCCCGTGTGCAGGTTCTGGCCCTGTGAATAGCGTTTCAGATGCTTGTCTAGCTAGCTGGTCCGCTTTGACGTTGCCTTCAATGCCTCTATGACCTGGCACCCACATCAAGGTGACCTTGTTGTGTTTTGCCAGCTCGATGAGGTTCTGGAGGCAGTCCCAGACCAGTTTGGACTTTATCTGTGTAGAGTTGAGTGCTTTGATAGCACTTTGACAGTCAGATAGAATGTAGATGTGTTTTTTCCTATAACCACTTTCTAGATTCTTCTGAATGCATACCATGATAGCATGTGTTTCAGCTTGGAATATCGTGGAGCATTTACCAAGTGGTATTATGTAATCCTTCTTGGCCTTACCCGTGTATTCCTGCTCCGTTCCTTCAACTGTCTTTGAACCGTCTGTATACCAGACTATGTCCGCAGTTGATTGTGATTCTATACTCGGGGCCCATCCAGATTCATCAATTCGTGTTTCGAATGGTTTTTCGAATGAGTATAGGGGTTGCATGTAATCTGAAATCATTTCGAGTTCTTCGATGTTGATTACATGAGTGATTCTGGTATGTCCAGTTGTTCGGATTCTCCAGTTTTTCGTTTGTTTCAGTCTGTATGCACTCATCCTGGCCTCTCCAATGACATGTAAGTCAAGGGGTTCGAGGTTTAGGATGATTTCCATTGCAGCTGTTGGAGTGCTGTTCATTGCACCCGTGATGCAGAGACAGGCAAGCCTCTGGATTTTCCCAAGGTTGATTTTTGCCTGTCTTTGATTTGTTTTTGGCCACCATAAGAGTGAGCCATAAGTTATTCTTGGTCTTATTACCGCTGTGTAAAGCCAGTGCATGGCTTTGGTTTAAGCCCCAGGTTTTTCCAAAAGCTCTCCTGCACATCATGAAGGTTATCTTGCTTTTGTTGGATACATGTTGAAGATGCGGGTTCCAGGTTAGTTTCTTGTCAAGAATCAGCCCTAGATATTTCACCTGCTCTACTACTTGTAATGTTTCACCGAATGTCTGGGAGGAGAGATCTCCCATGTTCCGGGAAGGGTTTTTTTTTTCGGATTTCCCTTAGGCTCTTCTGTTACACCATTCCTCTACTGTCCTCGTGCATTTTGCATTAGCTCTGAGGTTGTTCGAGTATTCTTTCCCTTGATGAGGATGACCAAGTCATCTGCATACCCTTGAGAGTAATACCCTTGGTTATTCAGAGAAATTAGCAGTTCGTCTACAACCATGTCCCACAGAAGGGGGGAGAGTATGCCCCCCTGTGGGGTACCTCTGGAGATTTCAACCTGCTCTGTTTCCTCGAACATGTTGACTTGGACCAGTTTATTATGAAGCATTGAGTGTATCCACCTGCAGATGGTTTCGTCAATGCCTCTTCGAGTGGCCGCAGAGACCATACTTTCAAAGGAGGTGTTGTCGAAGGCTCCTTCGATGTCTAGAAAAGTGCATAGTGCAATTTCTTTGTTTGCTAGAGACTCTTCAAGCCTTGAAACAAGCTGATGAAGTGCTGTCTCGCATGATTTTCCTGTTAGATAGGCATGTTGGTTTTGATGTAAAGGCCGTTCTACAAGAGCGGTTTCCCTTATGTCTCTATCTATCAGTTTTTCTAAGCCTTTCAGAAGAAACGACGATAGGCTTATTGGTCTGTATGCCTTTGCCTGGTCCAGGTTTCGGAATAAAGACCACATTTACAGTTTTCCAGGTTTGAGGTAGCCATCCCAATGCTAGGCTCAGCCTGTACAGTCTGCACAGTTCTGGTGCTAGATATTCAACTCCGCTCTGAAGTAGTATGGGAAATACTCCATCTGGGCCCGGAGACTTGTAAGGCTTGGAGGAGTTTATTGCCCACACTACTTCTGAATGAGTTACCGTTCGTTTAGCCACTTCCCAGTCTGTCCCTTTTGCCCTCAAATGAAGGTTTGCAGGGATTTCATATCTGGGGTTTTGATTTGTGGTGACAGTGGATCCTGGGAAGTGTGTATGGAGCAAGAGTTCCATAGTTTCCTTCCCAGTGTTGGTGTGATTGCCGTTGGGTTTTTTGAGAGTCCCCAACGGATTGATGGGGTCTTTGGAAAGGATGCGGTGGAGTCTTGCTCTTTCTGAGGTTTGTTCTATGTCCTCACAGAACTTCCTCCATGATTTTCTTTGTTCCCCTCTGATTTTTTTGTTGTATTCTGTGAGAGTCTTGGAATAATCCTCCCAGTCACCAGTTTTTTTCGCACGATTGAATAGTTTGCGCGTTTTATTTCTAAGATATGTGAGTTCGGTGTTCCACCAGCTCACTGTACCTTTAGTGGTGCTGCGCTTCAAAGGGCAGTTATTATGATATGAAGTTATTATGGCCTCCTGTAACATAAGGGAGGTTTGCTCTATTTCATGAATTGTATTTGAGTTAGGTTTGACATTTTTGAAATTTGTGAGATTTGCCCTGAGCTCCTCCCGGTACCCCGGCCAGTTGGTTTTCCTGGGATCCCGACAAATAACTGCAGGTTCATTGGCATAGCCAATCTCCACATTTATGTGTCGGTGATCTGAGTTTGAAGGTTCCTCAGATACTGCCCATTTGCCGACGTGCCGAACCACCAAAGAAGAGCCCAAAGTGATGTCAATGTATTAACGTAATCATGGTATGTATATAGTTAGGAAGTACTAACTAATCGAAAACATCAAATATGTTTTTTAATGTTTCGGATCTATGTAAAGTTCGTGAGTACATCAGAAAGCCATGGTTTCTAGAAAGTTCGGTTTCTAGAAGAACATCAAAAGGACGAAAAAAACAATTTTGTTTTAATTTTTAATTTATTTAACGTTGGCCTGCTCCTGCGACCAGCGCTTATCACCAAAACGCCCGCCGTGACCACACTTTCTCCAACCCAAAATGTTGCCAAATCCTCTGGTGTTTCCAACCAAAAGTAAGGATTTTTAACGAGATCAACATACATGGACTCGGGACCTCCATGTTAACGTCTACTACTAAGGACGGCATACCTCTTGCTATATCTCGTGCTCATTGATTCAGCAAATGTAGGTGTGAGTAGTACTACGCTGAAGTTATACGGGCTTTCTGCGAGTGTTCCCTGCCAGGCGGTCACTCATCCACCTACTAACCGCGCTTGGCATTGCTGGGATCTAAGTACACGGCAGTGTCAGCCAAAATCGGAAAAGAAAAGGGCGACGCACCGGCGTACGACGGACCATTTCCAGCAATCCCCCCCCTATACCTCAAATACTATCAGACCTACACACATGCAATTTTTCATGTCTAATAAGACCCCCTTAAACACCTATGTAGAATATCAAACTCCATGAATAATATAGTTCTTCAGTTATTAGGGTCTGAAAAATGTCATTTCTATCACTCACTGACTTACTCACTCATAAAAAAAATATAGACCACTTCTAGGTGACTTAAAAACTTGAAATTTGACAGGCAGATCATTAGTGGGATACAAAGGAAAAAATCTGAAAACTACAAATTATGAAATTTATATTCAGCCATGATATAAAATACGCGATCCAGTCAAGATTAAAAAGTTTCAGATAATATGCCTTTTCACGACTCGTTATGCGCAAGCGTATTCGCCATGTTAAAAAAGCGGGTAATATGAAAAT
This sequence comes from Gonioctena quinquepunctata, assembly GCA_018342105.1. Taxonomy (NCBI): domain Eukaryota; kingdom Metazoa; phylum Arthropoda; class Insecta; order Coleoptera; family Chrysomelidae; genus Gonioctena; species Gonioctena quinquepunctata. The sequence goes on from JAFIRS010000665.1 coordinate 362,923, forward strand.
TTCGGGCACTTTTAGTAAATATGGCTGGACAACACGGGTTATTACCCTCATTATCAGTGATTTTATATTCAAAATTAATTGATGGTGCTTCATTAGTACATACAACAGTTGAAACACATAATAGGCCAGTGGAGATAGACATGATTTTCCCAAAAATTAATAATAATTACAAAATTTCAGTAGAGTGAAGAGTACGTTCATATGATATTCAGTCTTATTTCGCAACCCTTTTTCTGAACGGAAGTTGTTGAAAATGAATGAAAAATAGCAATTTACATCCTCTGATAAATTTGCAACCATCCAAATAAAAGGGCAATGTTTGTTTTATCGAAAAAAAAAGTTGTTAATCCTAATTTTTTTATTATAACTAAAAAAAAAATAACTAAAATAATGTTCTTGAGAAGAGTTTTAATTTTCAACCTCTTGCGTTAAACGGAAAATATATTTTCTCATGAAATTGATGTTTTTTATTGAAATAAGTATTGGAATAAATACAAAAGTTTCAAATAATGGTTACAAGTGGAGATGTCCTGACGTACAATGTTTTAATTAGTTTGCAACCTCGTCTGCAGCACGGAAATAAGGATAGAATTAAAACAAAAACGAATTTGTACTCTACCAAAAAAAAGGAAAAGTTCGCAAATCGGGCAGACAACTCATTTTACCAATTGGTGGCAGTATAATAATTTACAAAGCAAAACATTAGTAATTAAAACAATATTTATTTTTGCAACACCTTTATCATGTGAATAATACAAATTTTTATATAGTTAATAAATGACATTCATTTTGTTACCAAGTTAACTATCGACCAAGAAGAAGCTCGTCAACGTTAGGTGAAATCATTCAATGTTGAAAGCTAACGTTTCCGATATTAATTCATAACATCATATTACAATTAGGAATTTGCATAAAAAAATCCTCTGAGTACGTTTGATGGAGAATCGAGAATCTCTCGACACGTTTCCATGTTTTTCTTGAAAAACTCTCGTACAGTTGTACATTAGTACTATTAACCTACAAATGTGTAACGTCACAGTTATTTCCCCCTCTTTATTTTAGAATTTTTTATAAATCAAGAAAATGATTCTTACAAGTCGATTACATTTCAGTCCTCCATTCGGATTGATATGAACCGGCCCTGCATACTTTATTTTTCTTGGTTGAGATGTTGTAAACATGCGGATGAAGGGCTATATGTATGTATACCGAGTGCTATATTATTATTTTTTCGGCTAGCTCACATTGTAAAGAAATATTATGAATAACGCTAGGCAACGCTGAAATTCTTGGCGATCAGCGATAGTTCTGAGCTGTTACGTCACATCCTGGCGCGATTTCCGAACATTTCTTTAAAAAAACTTCTTCAAAAAATAAAAAATAAAAAGACTTCTTTTATCGTTCTGAACATTGTGGTATTTTTTCCAGAAATTATTGATCTCTCCTATTCTAGGTATAGATTCGCATTAAAAACAAAAATTCAACATATTTCAAAATGTATTCCGCAGTGATAGAAGTCTTGTTTTTATTCATACTACAAATAACTGGATATTTAGGCCCAATTCCACCACAAGACAGATAAACGGCGTTTTCATAAACTCCGTTCTCACTAAACTCAGATTTTAATCTTGATAAACCTCGATCCAGTTTCACCGACACAAACAAACGAAAGCTAAACCGAGTTTATTGAAACTTAGTTTAAGGATAGTCATAAGCTGGCAACATTTTTTTTTTATGTTCTGGTTCCCACGAAAAGCGATATCCTGTAATGTTCAGAGAACATCGTGGGAACCAAGGGAAAGAAGGTAGGAGTTGGTGTTCTTCTTAAATTTCTGGAGGTTGTATGCCGCGGGGAACACCTCCCTAGGCAATGAGTTCCAAAGCCTCGCTGTTCGTTGGATGAACGAGTCTTTGGAAAGTGATGTTCTGCAGGTCTCCAAAGTGACCACGAAGGGGTGTGATGACTGAACTTGACGGGTTAGTCTCGAAGAGACTGCCAAAGCAGGAACGATTGTTGATATTTCAGAAGAGCATCGCCCATGAAAATATCTATAAAATAGAGACAAATCGCCAACTTTTCTACGGTGTTCCAGACAAGTGAGCGGGTTTGTAAGCGAGGCATCACCGACGAGACGAATTGCCCTTTTTTGGACAGAATCCAATAGCCTCAGGATATGTTTAGGTGCCGCGCTCCAAATATAGGAACAGTATTCCAGGACAGGTCGGATCTGTGCCTTATAGATCATAAGCAGGTGAGTGGGGGTGAAATAGCTCTTGGCACGAAACAAAAAACCAAGTTTTTGGGATGCACTTTTGGCAATGGACCTCACGTGATTTTCCCAGGAAAGGTTATTGCTGAAAGTTTCACGGGCTGATATAGGGGCCCTGGAAGAGAAAGCGGTATGGAGGGTACTATCATCGGCAAAGCTGTGTACTGGACATGAAGTTGCTTTCAACAGGTCGTTGATGTGAAGTAGAAATAGTGTTGGTGCGAGAATATATCCTTGCGGAACACCAGCATTTATGAGTAGAGTGTCAGATGAAACTCCATCGACCACTACATGGAGAGACCTGTTTGAGAGAAAACTAGCAAGCAGAGAACACAGCTGAGGGGGCAAGCCATAAGACGGAAGCTTGGCGAGGAGTCCCTGGTGCCAAACTCGATCGAACGCCTTGGAGATATCTAATGCCACAGCTAAAGTTTCTCCATACTATTCAATAGATAGCTGCCATATATGTGAGACGTAAGCGAGCAGTTCACCAGTTGATCTCTGATGGCGGAAGCCATATTGCCTATCGTTAACAATTCCTGAGTCTTCCAGATATTTCATGAGCTCGATGTTGATGGCTTTTTCCATGTCCTTTGAAATAACAGATAGCAGTGCGATATGTCTGTAGTTGCTAGGTAGGGCCTTTTTGCCTTTTTTAGGGACTGGCTGTACTCTTGCAATTTTCCAATTGGACGGAAATACCCCCAAATTGTAAGAGTGGTTGAACAACTTGCAAAGAACAGGTGTTAGTTCGGGGGCACATTTCTTGAGAACAATCGGCGGGATTCCGTCAGATCCACAGGCTTTGTTGGTGTTGAGACCCAGTAAAATCTTTCTGATAGAACATAGTAAAATATGTACGTTTCTGTCATTTTTGCATAGATTCCGTTGTTTTGTAGAGGAGCCAAAGCCAAGTGACAATATAACCTAAAAATTGATAACTTTCGTGTTTGGCTCATGTATTGTGATATTTTTGTGGGTGTTCGGTGTTCAAAGTTTAGTTTTTGAAGAAACTTAATGAAAGTGACAATATCTTCTACAATGAATTTCAAGTTGGAATGTGAAAATATAATTCATCAAATAAATTCCTTCTTTGGACTTCATCCGGCACCCAGCTTATTGAATAAATTGGTACAACATATTTCCTTTACCAGAGTGAAAATGTCTGGAACAAACTCTACCATATTTCGTTAACTTATCAGACCAGTCTTTTCGTTTGATGGCATGTATCTAGGCTGCTTGCCTTCTCTGGGAGATTTCACAATGTTTTCTATTTCTTACAACAACAGATGGAATTCTGATAACAGGGTCAAAAATACAAACATGTACAATTTACCTGAAGAATCGTATTCGGCCGTCTTTGATGCATTTTACAACAGAACAATATGAAGGCATGATCATCTACGAATTAAACAATAACACATGTAATCCAACTACTGAATTCTTTTTGAAATAGGTAAAAATGTTCAATTCTCCAACATAAACAAATCGGAAAAGTAAGGTTGTTTTACCTCCAATGTCAACCATCTGTCAAACGTGTACGAAACCAATGAACTAAACGTCGTTTAACTTCGTAACTACAAATTCGCCCGTTTCAAGTGGAAACGCCGTTTAGAACTAAACGCGGTTTATAGTTCCTGGTGAAATCCATTATGACGTGTAGAAAGCTTAATCTAAGTTTAATTTAACAAAACGTTTAAAAAAGCTAATAAAATTTGGAAAATTTCGTAGAAAATCGAATATGGCATTCAATTTAATAATGGTTGGAAAAGCTCAATAGGCCAAATTGATATAAATCACAGAAAAAATGAAGTTTACCATTTTTGCACTGTTACAGATTCTGGATTTCTCAAACAACAGTTTTATCAAACGATTTTTAAATTCCATTTATGGGTTTTGAATTTCTTTAGTGTTCTTAGTTATTATTTAGTTATTATTTTCAGTAATTCTTTCCATTGATGCGCACTAATTCTAGATAAAATATTTTCTCGTTCCGATATTTTTATAACATTTCAATTATTTATATTTTAATTTTAATCTGACCACATACTTCGTGCTGTGTACTGACTTGACTGAAAGTCTGTGACTGGGAGAGTGAGTTAATATTTTCATTCCCTTATATACCCTTTTCATTTTTGCGCGCATTCCACACGACGTCTTCCATTTGTTTGGTAGGGTCATGTTTATTAGTATTTATCAGTCTAAGTCATAGACATCGTGGTCTCCGGAAGAGAAAAAAACAAGACTTATTTTTCTTATGTTGATATTTTTATCTCCTAATTCATTACATCCTATATTTTTATCACCCTAATTCAGATGACTCACATATATGCTGATAATTATATTTTCTGCGATAAGACATTTTAGAGTTATTTTTATCGCGATGCTATTATTTATGGTCGTTTTCATGCATTAAAAGACGCGTTTTTAATTCTTAGCGGGAGACGTCAACATGTTTTCTACTTCCAATCGCTGTAATAATGATATAATTTCCAATAAGTTTTTTATTACACGCAAGATGGAATTATATGTGTTGAAGGTTTATCTCCTAATTCATTACATCCTATATTTTTATCACCCTAATTCAGATGGCTCACATATATGCTGACAATTATATTTTCTGCTATAAGGCATTTTAGAGTTATTTTTATCGCGATGCTATTATTTATGGTCGTTTTTATGCATCAAAAGACGCGTTTTTAATTCTTAGCGGGAGATGTCAACATGTTTTCTACTTCCAATCGCTGTAATAATGATATAATTTCCAATAAGTTTTTTATTACACGCAAGATGGAATTATATGTGTTGAAGGTTTAATTCATAAAAAACATTATTTATTAGTTCTTCTCATTTGATCTTTTTTAATGTTAATGGCTTTTTTTCAAACTCCATGTGGTACCTATTTTCGTATTCATTTTCGACTTCTTAGAATGGACTATTCTTTAAAATCACTTTTCATAGTGGAGGTGGCCAGTTCTTCACATATAAATTCGTTATGTCTATTTATGTTTATTCTCGGGTCATAACAAGATTCAGTGGAATTTTTCATGCGAAACCACTATTCGAGTAAGAAAGTCGCGTGGAAAGGTTAATTATAATTTTATTTACCTAATTCAAGAAATACATACATGTGAAAATTAAATTTGAGATGTAATAGCGATCAGACAAATTTTTATTTTTCAGCAACGATTCTGTTTGATGATGAAAATTATGTATTCGCGAGATTTACAATCGATAACGTTTTGATATCTTACTTCCATAGAGCATCGATTATTCATTTTAAAATCCATTCGATTGCTATAAGGTGATGTTGTGACAAGTAAAAATGTTGAATGAAGTGTGATTGCCAGTCGTTCCTAATGCGATAAAAAATTTATGTCTTCTAATAGTCATTTAGTAGAATTTAGCAAAATTTTTTCCTCTTTCGACTGTTGCATTCGAAAATGTTAAATTAAATTTATTTCGCTGTTGAGTTGAAAACAGTGATTGCTTCTAAAATTGATAATTAGTTTTGTTGTCAATAACCACGTAACCGTATCCAATTTCAATCAACCAGTACAAAATATAACAGATACACGCGATTGATAATCAAGTATTTAACTGGACCATATGTCGGTCTAATATATATCTTAACTCTATTTGCACAATTTTTACAATGTATAGCCAAATTATAAAAAAAAACAAATGAATTATATATACAAAATGTTTCGTTAAACAATGGCGGTTGCAAATCTCTTGTTTCAACATGAGTGCCTCCCAAGCGGTTATCTTGAAGGATGGAAGATAGTGACTAAAGGTTATCTCTCAGTCGCTGATCATTCAATATCTGATTTTATGAACAACCTGTTTACATTTTTCAAAACAAATCAATTCATTTCGTTGTTATTTTGTCTACTGAATATTGCACACATTATATAACTACTTGTGAATACAAACTTCAGGTTTTTCCTGTTTGTATTCCTTTCCCAACTTAAATATGTTTTATCCCACGCACATGTTTATGTTTCTATGGGACGTCGTTATTTATTTGTCAACAAATTGTCTGGAATAATTTATTATGAGAATTCTATAAAAAAATACCTCTGTTTTATGCTCATCATTCTAAAAGTTTCATTTCGAATTGGTTTTCCCTGTAACATATACTACTAATTCAAAAACTTGTATTTTTTCAGTAGAATCTTCCTAGGCTCCATATATTATATTCGTGTTATTTTAAAATGTGTACAATCTTTTTTGTATTTTCATTATCGCAAATTCACCCCCTATATATAGTCTAGTCTACAAGCACACAAATTCTAGCCTTCCTCAAAAATTATGGTTGTCTAGGAGTCATTCGAGCCAGAATGGCATCTAAACACTTTTTGAAAATAACAAGTAGTGCTCAAAAAAATTGAAAATGTTATAAACAATTTTGTGAAAAAGGGTTTCGTTCGAATATCTTGAAGACTTGCAGTTAACACAAATAAAAAAAATCCTCAAAGAACAGGAAATTTGGCTAAAAAAGTCCCGAATCCTGGAACCCTAAAACCAATATTCATAATTTTAATTTAGGGGTGAAAATCGTCACGATTCCCTCATTTTCGTTAACTCCTTAAATATGAATAATGAGGAATGATAAAATTCAGGTATCATTTGAATACATGAATGAACAATAATCTGTTAATTTTTTGTCCGCACTTTCTCAATTACTTATGCTGTCATACCCCGTCCTAATACAGTAACTCATAGAAAGAATAAATGATAAATAAAGTCACTACCACCTGCATCGGCGAATCAAAGGAATCGATAACCATATTCTTCAGACATAAATAACTAATTTTATATTACGACTCAACAGATGAAACACCCTGAGCGGGCGAGTTCACATTTAGAGATTCCTCTATTTACACTAAATTAGATCATAGCGGCTTGCCGCCAGAAACAAAGAAAGGAATAATTCAAATGAATATTAATTCTCGGGTCGCTACTGAAAGGGGCCATTTATACGTCACTATCGGCTTTCTTGAAAGGACATTACACGCGGTGAGAGCTATAGTTTTCCCAATATCAATTGCAGAAGCATCCTGTGAGCAGCAGTGGCGGAGATAACTAATTTTATTTAGATATTTTAAGATTTTAAAAATACTTCATAAATAATGAAAAATGAAAAAAAATTAAAGACAAGCTTTTATTTATACAAATACATTGAGAAAGAAACATAATTTCTTCCATTGTTTGATGTAGGTTATTATTACATCCTAAAACGTATTTCGATCGGCACACTCCAAGACCATAGACGCTACTAGTTTTTAATCTTTCAGAGCTATTAAAACACAAATATAACGCGTGATTTATGACCTTCCATCGTAGACACACCTGCCAGCATCGATGTCTGACTCGATTGGCCCAGACGAATCGGGTGTACAACAGACAGCCGCCACTCGAGTCCACGTTGACTATCGGCTCTTTTGATCTACCGTTTGCCGACGAAAAATGTTTACGAGTAGTATAGATTATTTCTCGTTCTGTTTCTTCGCATATACGCTCGTGTTAGCGAAGTAAGTTTTCATTTGCTCCCTATAGAAACAGCTTCTGCAATTGATATTGGATGGACTGTAAAAGGAACGCAATGAATTTAAGGGATCGCGTAAGCAATAAAAACACAAGTTAATAACCCATTACTTTAAACGGGAACATGTAATTTGGTTCCTAGATTAAGAAGGGTCTGAAAAAATGTGTAATTCGGTTCCCGACATTTTAGGTTAACCGAATTTTTATGTGTAATTTGGTTCCGGCATTTTCAGTTTACCTGGTCTCTAAGTGTAATTTGGTTCCCAGAAGAAAAATTATTTAACCAATTATTTTAATTTCATTTCTTCATATTATGAAAAAAAAAATACTTTTCATTTGTTTATTAATCTATAATTTTTTATATTTATAAACATACAACATATACATCACACAAGCTTCTATCGTTCTATACTTTTTATCTACTTATAATAATAAAAATACAATATCAAATAGTTACAGCACAGTGAAAAGAAACACACTTGATAAAATAATTTTTTATAAACATACAACATATATATCACACAAGCTTCTATCGTTCTATACTTCATATCTACTTATAATAATAAAAATACAATATCAAATAGTTACAACACAGTGAAAAGAAACACACTTAAAAATATTATTCAAAATAAGTTTATCGTTCTATACTTCTTATCTACTTATAATAATAAAAATACAATATCAAATAGTTACAACACAGTGAAAAGAAACACACTTAATGAAATGTAGTCGACTAATTTCATTTCTAGAATAAAATTCTATCAGTTTTGCTATAAACTTCTGACGATTTTTCACATAACTGTTATGTATTCGAGCCATTATATTGGTGCTTTGTAATTTTACATAAGTTTCAATTTGTAATTCTTGAAGTTTTTCCAAAAAAATTGAAATATTTGGATGTGCTTTATAAAAAGACGCATTAAAATGTTTATGAAAAAATTCACAGCATAAGTGGTTCATGTAAACTCAGCTGAATTCTCAGCCCAAAGAAAAGGTGGAAAAAAAGACTCTTCTGTTATATAATTATCTGTTGACTATTTCTACTTCACATCAACGACCTGTTGAAAGCAACTTCATGTCCAGTACACAGCTTTGCCGATGATAGTACCCTCCATACCGCTTTCTCTTCCAGGGCCCCTATATCAGCCCGTGAAACCAGAAGTGAACGAGGAAGAAATGTTAATAATATAAATATGGACTTAGCAACAATTCTCGAGTGGGGATCTAATAACTTGGTAGAATTCAATGCAAACCATACCACTGAAGTCATCCATATCGATGCTTGGTATTACTATCAGCAATAACCTTTCCTGGGAAAATCACGTGAGGTCCATTGCCAAAAGTGCATCCCAAAAACTTGGTTTTTTGTTTCGTGCCAAGAGCTATTTCACCCCCACCCAGCTGCTTATGATCTATAAGGCACAGATCCGACCTGTCCTGGAATACTGTTCCCATATTTGGAGCGCGGCATCTAAACATATCCTGAGGCTATTGGATTCTGTCCAAAAAAGGGCAATTCGTCTCGTCGGTGATGCCTCGCTTACAAACTCGCTCACTTGTCTGGAACACCGTAGAAAAGTTGGCGATTTGTCTCTATTTTATAGATATTTCCATGGGCGATGCTCTTCTGAAATATCAACAATCGTTCCTGCTTTGGCAGTCTCTTCGAGACTAACCCGTCAAGTTCAGCCATCACACCCCTTCGTGGTCACTTTGGAGACCTGCAGAACATCACTTTCCAAAGACTCGTTCATCCAACGAACAGCGAGGCTTTGGAACTCATTGCCTAGGGAGGTGTTCCCCGAGGCATACAACCTCCAGAAATTTAAGAAGAACACCAACTCCTACCTTCTTTCCCTTGGTTCCCACGATGTTCTCTGAACATTACAGGATATCCCTTTTCGTGGGAACCAGAACATAAAAAAAAAAAAATCGCAAGCAAATCAAAAACAAAGCATTCGCTAAAGTCGTGAGGACTTGAAAATGTAAGACCAAAATTCATTCGTAGCCATCTACCAACTTCAGAATTTTCATTTTTATATCCGGCTATAAGGCCGTGTTGTTGAATTTTTCTAAACCACGATTTTGCAAGGTGAAACCGACAGCCAATTATTTGTGCTAAAGGAATAAGTTGTTCGACTGCTTTGTGGACGCCCTTCTCAAAATCGATAACAATTTTTGAAATTTTTAATGTAAAACCATTATGTTCAGAAATATTTATTATTGATTAAAATAAGTTTTTATACGTATCTGAGCGTTTATTAGGTAACAATGAAAAAATTAATGGAATGTAATGCCCATTACAATAACCGTGTAAAGTAAAAAACTGACAAAAAAAAATTGCGCACAATATTTAAACGTACCATCTGAATGAATTTGTGTGACTCTTTCCAAAATCTGAATATTTTATTTACACGAAAATATTACTATCTGTTCACTTCTGTTATTATACAATAAAAATTGCTCACCTCTAGAGGTTTGTATGTTTGCCTCGTCAAGGTAGTCAAAATTTTTCTGCGAGCGTTATAGATGTTTCTTCTGACGCAAGCAATATCATTTGCTGTAAATGTTGATGGCAGATTTTCCTGTAATATTCTGCGAATGACCTTCGCAGGTTTTTCGGACAGGTCCTCCACAGCTTTTCGTTTGCGGGCAGAATTAACAATTATGCGATTTAAGTCCTGCACAACTGCATCATGAGAATGTTCTTGTATATGTTTTGTAATGGTTAAGCTTTCAACAAATTCGCCCAAAGTAAGAAGAAATGATTTGCACTTTCTGTTTGTACAAGTCCATTGCTTCTCACCACTTTTCAGGATCTTTTGAAAACCGTATTTATAGTTATTAAAAATTAATAACTGTTTTCCTCGTCCACTCAAGATTATTTCTGGATTCATGGCGAGAATTTAAGACAACTTTAAAGAAAATTGAATGTCACTGAGCAAGCACGATTAAAAAACACAACTGACTGTCACAGAAGCAATACAACTCCAAATAAAAGTAATACTCATAGAACAAACAAAAAATGGTTTTCCCAAATTCCACTTACTCGAACAAGGGATTACGCAGGTAGCCCCCGGAAACCAAATTACATATTATTATCAAGCATCTCAAATAAATTTCTAATTTGCTACCTGAGGGGAACCAAACTACCGACACCCCTTTGAACATACCATAGCGGCTATCCACATCAAAGAAGAGGAGGGATATACTATATGAACGAGGTTTCAAAATTATCAGAGAGATTCAGATTCAAATTCAGAGTGAACATTCACATTCCGATTCAGATGCGATATTCGAATTCTAATTTAAGCCGAACTAAGTGAAGTAACCAGATTCTATTCAAATCTATTTCAGTGAAGAAAAATGTACAGTTAAACCAATCGAATCAGTACGAACTCTGACAATAAAAGTTTAATCAAGTTTGTTGAAATGTAGTTCAACCAAAACTATCTCAGTGTTCATTCTCAGTACGAAATAACCTAATTATAAATCAGTAATCCATTATGTAGAGGTCAGTTTTACGAAATATGGGTGCTAAAGTCTTTTCTGTACCCATCAGCACAACATAAATAAATCGAGTATAGTCACGACGGCCAAACCATCGAATCTATTAACAAATCTTATCGAAACCCTGGAACAAATAAACGAGAGAGATTCAAAGTGCGAAAGTAAATATTCTAAGCGGGTTAAAATAACTCCCAGATAGTCTACTCGACAAGTTGAAAATGGTCTAAAATAGAGATACTGCTCTTAAAATTATGTGTGATAGCTCATTGGATCCGGAATAACGCCTAGAAAAATGTGCCAGAAGCGTGTATTAGCACATAAAAAATTGCAAAAGTTATAAACAATTGAAAATGAAAAAAAATGGCATTTCGTTTTTTGCCAATATTTCATAAACTATTCATATTTAAGAAATTTCAAAATGAGATTCTGAAAGAGGAGGAAATTCCCAATGGAAAACTCCCAGATTTGGAACTCTTTCTCCATTATTTATAATTTTAATTTAACGCTGAAAATGGGTCTCCGAGCGACATTTTTAGGTTGCCCGCGCGGTGTCAAAAGCGAGTACGACACATTAATTAATTTATTTAAGGTATTAAATATTTTTTTTTAATTTGAAGAAAATATGGTGTATTCGGAACACTATAAATAATTTATTCCCGTTGGAAATTTTACTTAAAGTTGATTTTTCAACAAGTTAAACGATTGTAAACCAACAAAATTATCTCGAACTTTCTGCCATTTAAATGAAATTTTTTTATAAATAATTGTCGTAAAAATTTTTCGCTTCGTAGAGCCTCTCTAATATACATACTCAACAAGATCACGCCATAAAATTTAAAAAAATATTCATACTTTGTTTATAATAATTTTTGTACTTGAACAAAAACAAAAAAATCTAAGTAATGTTGTTAAACATTTGTTTTTCTTAATCATCATACTATCGTTTTTCATCAATACAAGATATAAATTGATTTGCAAAAAGAAATTTCCGCCATTTGTTGATACATTTTTTATAAACAAATTGTTATTCCAATATTTTTTAAAATTTTTTTCTTCACAATTCCATTATATTACAAATATTATGATTTTTGAAAAAAAAACCCTTAATAATAATTTTTAATTGTTTATAATAGCTTTTTTTTATATTTCGATTGTTTTAATAATTAGTTAAGAATTTTTTTTTTTCTAAAAATCATAATTGACAGTCCTCTATGAAGTACCAAAAAAAATTTTTTTTTAAAATTCCTTTATTTGTTATAAACAAATTTTCAACTTTGTTAGATTTTTTTTCTGAAACTTCTGAAATTTACATAAACAACCATATATAACAAAGTATAGACAACATTTTTTTACAATTTTTCCCAATTCCAATTCCCAAAGTACAATAAAAAATTGGAAAAGTTTTTTTTTCATACTGTGTTATATATGGTTGTTTTTTTAAATTTCAGAAGTTCCAGGAAGAAAATGTAACAAAGTTAAAAATTTGTTTATAACAAATTGGTAAGTTAATATACAATGGAATTGTTGATAAAAACAATTGTTTTTGTAACTTTATAGAGGAATGTCAATTATGATTTTTAGAAAAAAAAATTCTTAACTAATTACTTAAACAATAGAAATATAAAAAAAAAGATTATAAACAATTAAAAATTGTTATTAAGGTAAAATTTTTTTTTTAAATCATAATATTTGTAATTTAATGAAGTTGTGAAAAAAATTTTTCAAAAATATTGAAATAATCAATGTTTATAAAAAATTATCAACAAATGGCAAGAAAAATTTTTTTTGCAAATAAATTTATATCTTGTAATGATGAAAAAACGATAATATGATGATTAAGAAAAAAAATTTTTTTTTAACATTACTTGGATTTTTTAGTTTTTGTTCAAGTACAAAAATTATTATAAACAAAGTTTGAATATTTTTTTAACTTTTATGGCGTGATCTTGTTAAGTATGTATATAAGAAAGGCTCTACGGAGCGAAAATTTTTTTTCATTCACAATTAAGACAGATGTTCGAGAAAATTTTGTTAGTTAACAATCGTTTAACTTGTTGAAAAATTAACTTTAAGTAAAATTTCCAACGGGAATAAATCATTTATAGTGTTCTGAATACACCATAGATAATTCAAATAAAAAAATAAATTTAATACCTTAAATAAATTAATTAATATGTCGTACTCGCTTTTGACGCAGCGCGCGCAACCTAAAAATATCGCATTTTCAGCGTTAAATTAAGTTCGGAGTTTTTCATTGGAAATTTCCTTTTCTTTCAGAATCTTTTTTTGAAATTTCTTAAATATTAATAGTTTATGAAATATTGGCAAAAAACGAAATGCCTTTTTTTTCATCTTCAATTGTTTATAACTTTTGCAATTTTTTATGTGCTAATACACGCTTTTGGCACATTTTCCTAGGCGTTATTCCGGACCCAATGAGCTATCACACATAATTTTAAGAGCAGTATCTCTATTTTAGACCATTTTCAACTTGTCGAGTAGACTAAGATATCCAAGAACTAATTTAAACGACTACGCGAATAAAGCAAAGGTGTGTAAAGTGGTTCCTTGAATCTATGAGTAAGTACATTGTATAGTTTTATGTTTGGAAAGATGACACTCCTCGTCCGTATTTCTTTGAAACCCTAGTTTTATCATTATTTTATACAGGGGTATGTAATATACCTTCCTTTTATAGTATAGAGATTTAATCTATAAATTAAGTATAAGGTTTGAAAATTAAATATTTGAAAACAGAGAATTTACTATGTTAAATTTGTCTATATTACTTTTACTTTTATTGAAGTTTTTGTCCTTGTGACCATGACTGTATTTACATACATGTTCTATTATATTCATCAACTATTACATCTTCCAGTGCATTATTTTAACTGAATTCGAGAAGTATAAGGTCTGCAAATTTTAATAACAAATGAACAACCCACGTTCCACAATCAAACAGGGTGCGGAAGTATACTAAAGCCGCATTTAGTAAAATCTACGTTAATTATATTTTGTATAGTAAGATTAGTTCTTTCGAGCAACCCTGCAGGAGTAATGCAGGGTGGATTGATTCATTCATAAAATTCTGTATTATTTCAATGCCTTGGCGTATAGATGGTGTGGTGTGAGTAATTCATAACACTCCTTATATAGTACAGGGGCGTATCAATGCTTTTGTTAATTAAGTAATTTTTAAAATTCGTGAAGCAAGCAGTGATAACCTGTGTAATTTTCAAATTAGAAACCTGATATTTTTTCCGCTTCTGTAATCCATTCTTCAAAGGGTTTTGAAGAGATCCCCGTTCATAAAATATGTAAATTTTGATTTTTCACTTGTTTAATTAACAATTTATAAAACCAAATGGAGCTATCAATTTTTGTTTTCCACTATTTCGATTGTTTCATTTTAAAAAGAAAAATGAAAAACTATTTTATGAAATGTAACAATCGAAACATAAGAAAAATTATAGCTCTATTTGGTTTTATATTTTTTTAATCACTCAAATTCTTAATAAAAAAGGAAAAAGTCAAAATAAAAAAAAATGTTGACGGGCATCTCTTTTAAAGCCTCTAGAGTCTAGAAGTAGAAAAAAACTCAGGTTTTTTATTTGAAAATTACACGGGTTTCTATGTTGATTTACAAATTGTAAAAATTACTTAATTAACAAAAGCACAAGTAATTGAGTTTTGAGCACTATTTTCATCCCTGAATTGAAATTATAATTATCGGTGTAAGAGTTCAGGAAGTCGGGACTTTTTGGGGAAATTTTCTGCTCTTCAGGATCTTTTTTTAATTTGCGATAACTGCAAGAGTTTTCGAAATATTCGCGAAAAAATAAGGCCTTTTCCAACTTCATAATTTTTAAATTTTGCAATAACCATGATTTCCGGAGAAGGTGAACTGGAATTCGTAACAAGTGTGTTTGTAGACTAGACTGATATTTTCAGTTTCTAATTTGTAATACTGGAAAGAAAGGAGGAATTCAGAGCACTTATTACATTTTTCACAATTATAATTTGAATCTGTGGCTCTTTAAAGAAGAAGAGTACACGTTTTGTTCTGAGGTATTTTTGTGCTATGAAGCGCACGATTAGCGATATATGTACAAAAACTAATCCGATATCTTTTGGCGGACATTTTGTAAAATTCATGGGACATGCATCCAACAAGTTATTTCCGACTCCTGGGGTGCTCGTAATATAAAAAATGTGTCGGGCAGAATTAACAAACTATATGAATTTATCCTAAAATCGTAATAGACCATACCAATTTGGAGCAAATCTAATATTCAAAAATTTAGATGATTTCATGAAAATAGAAAAAAACTGCATAGGATGTGTCGAAATGAAATAACCTTTTCGGTTATCAGTTGGTGTTGGAAACTTGAATACCTTCAGAAATGCAATCACTTTCATCAAAACATGCTTTGAGAAAATTTCAATATTCTTGGTGAAAATGACAATTTACTGATATTTCCACTCAAAGTAATTCTAATACATTTTCCTGATTTAAGGCCGATTCCCCTCTAGCAGCGCGTCCTAGCGCGGCGCAGCACGTAGCAGTATTTTCACATGCCTATTCCCACCGGAAAACTTTGTTGCGCTGTTCTGCGACGACCTGCTTAGGTGGGAACAGTATCATTTAATTACATGTAGATAATTGTAAGCAGCATTTTGCTGCGCCGGGCTGCTCGATGGGAATTGGCCTTAACCCTAAGCAGCATTGAGCAGCGCAGCAAAGTGCTGCTTACATTAGGCGAGATCACAAACTCGTAAATTTGACTCATATGTAATTGAAGTTGAAATATAGTGATAAAATATTATGTGTGCGTAGTTTTTCCTAGAAGATATTGTGTTATATTCGAATTAACGCTGCTCTAAAACCCTCAAAATCAGTGAGACATTCAAACACAGCGTTATTGCCGCTTCTTTTGACGTCATATGTCCAATGATTTGACATTCACTTAAGTTGCCAGTGTCACTATTTTGTGGAACTTCTGAGAACATGTTATTCTATGTTCCATGAATAAAACTTGTGTCAGCATATGTGATATTGAAAAGGAAACTGCGGCATTGATAGCCGTTCTTGATTTAGTTATTCTTGAATAATATGTATGTATACCGAATGCTACGTCATAATTTTTTGGCCTGCTTACATTGTAAAGAAATATTATGAATAACACTTGGCAACGCTGTTAATCCTGGTACTCTCGGTGATCGGCGAGTTACCAGTGTCACTATTTTGCGGAACTTCTGAGGAAATGCATCCTATGAATAAAACAGAACTTGTGTCAGCATATGTTATATTGAAATGAAGACTTCGTATTTGATAGCTGTTCATGATTTAGTTATTCTTAAATAATATTCATGGATGCCGAGTGCTATGCCATTACTTATTCACCCTGCTTACATTGTGAAGAAATATTATGAATAACCATAGCCATAGCCCTGAACTTGTTACGTCACATCCTGGCGCGGTTGCCGCAGTATTCAAACAGGAACATTTCGAATGAGATTTTTTGGAAAAATGACGAAAAAAAATTGAAAAAAAAATCCAACCACTTTTCTCATCGTTCTGGACATTGTTGCATTTTTTCGAAAAATTTGTGATCTCGCGTATTGTCTGCATGATGAAGTGATACCGTTCTCGTCACAGCGCAGTGCTCCACGCCACAGCAAAGTTTTCAGATGGGAATAGGCATGTGAAAATGCTGATACGTGCTGCGCTGCGAGACGATACTCGATGCTGCTTGGATGGTAATCGGCCTGTACCGTGCATTTCTCCTTACTCTGTGTCACCAAACTTTGAATTGTAATTTCTCTTATTTATTGAGATATTTTAATATATTATTTACAAATTTTCCGCAGGTACGGAATAAATTCCAGTTGGTCGGAGCTGCAGCTATGATGCTAGCAACCAAGATGGAAGAGTACCAACCGATAGATTCGAAGGAGTGGTCTTACCTCACAGGCGATACATTCTCTTCGAAGCAAGTTCTCAAGATGGAGCAGCTCATTTTGAGAGTGTTGAAGTTCAGGATGCAGACACCTACTATTCACGGTTTCATCCAACAACTTTCCACAGAACACAAAATGGACGATAAGACGATACATCTAGCCATGGTGAGTATAATTTTGAAATGCGGGTAACCAGTTGTCTCTTATAAAACTTCTTTACAAATGGGAAGCAAATGTAGATTGAAATGAAAAAATGAAAAATACTCATCTCTGGAGTTCTCTTCATGTATTAGCTTGATTTCTGTGAATTTTGACTTCAAAACTGAAATATGTCTTTGTCAGTTATGCTTCACTCAATGAATTCTCGCGCCTCTTCAAACCTCTATGATGGCTCAAAATGGTATATAAAATCAGAGGAATCCAAATGGAAAAGGGGAAGTTAGCACCCTGATGATACTGAAAATTGCTACACTCTCACACTTAATAACTCGGATGTGGATTCATATCAGCATAACAATTCTAATATTTGATTATAATCTGGGGTTGTTTAACAGGCTGACAAACAAGATAATGTGCTTCCTTAGAAGATTCCCTTGACACCGAGTCCTGACTGGGACTATTGTATTGCGCTATGGTCAGTGATTACTGATGGTATACCTGTGTCTATTTACTAGGTTTTTCGGATACATACCCTTTTCTTCTGCACCTATTTTCGATGGCGTCGCATTCGAGAATAATGTGAGAGGTTGATTTCTCCTCATCCCCACATAGTCTGCATTGCACAATCTCTCTTTGTATACCCTTAGTGTATTCTCAGATTGCAGTGTCAATGAGCCGGTTCTTTTTCGTGACTTTGATTTCAGGAGATCAGCCGTTAGCGTTTTACTGAGGTGCACCACCATGACTGTGCTGTGACTTTGCCCTTCTATTTGGCCCTATTGTATTTGATGCATTTCTTCAACCCACTCTTTCATTAGGCTTCCGCATCGGGTTTCATTGATTCCCAATGCACGGTTTGCAATCGTTTTACATTTTCATTGCCTTCAATGCCTCTGTATCCAGGTGCCCACACAAGTGTGGCCTTGTTGTGTTTTGCTAGTTCATTGATGCTTTGAACGCACCTCCAGACTTGTTTGCCTGTATAGTTCTGTATGGAGTTAGGAGCTTTCAATACACTTCGGCTGTCAGATGGATCGTAGATTTGTTTTTTTTCTACCCACTGTCTAGATTCATCTGTATGCATGTCCTCCCGCCGATCGGATAATTTAACATCGCCGCTCAAAGAAATCTAAACGTTTACACGAATGGCGGGAAATTGTCCGACGCCGTCGCACAAGTAGGCTGGTATATTGGGTATATTTTCATCTTTGAATCAAATCACATCAGTTTAACTGTGCTATGAACAGAGAGCAATGCAATGCGAGTAAAAAATTCCTACCACTATAGAGTGTGGTCACTGCCACTTCTAGATTCTCAAAATAGGAATATTTCACGAATTTCTAGTACGTATAGGTATGTGAAAAATATGGATTTACCCAAATAATTCCTCTTTACACATGCTTCAGTAGCTTCACCTGTATGTATGTATTTTTGAAATTGATTTTCAACCACTTTTCCTACGTCCAATCATTTGAAATTTTGCATACGTATTAGAAACTGATGACAATACAATAATTTGATAGCTATGATCTCTTTCACCAAGATCGTAAAAAAAATGGATAATTCATAAGATTTGGGAATTCATGTTAAAATTGCCTAATTTACATTTCATATATATATATGATATATATGAAACTTTAGATGAGAGCAATTATGGTATTTTTTTAGATATCAAAAAAGCTGTCGATGCAATAAATTATACATTTTTATTAGATATTCTGAATAATTTGGGAATAAGAGGTCTCATAAACTTTTCCAAAATTATTTTGAAAATCGTACCCAATATGTAATTATAAATGAAAATAAATGTTCAATTGAAAAACAAAGCACAATTGGAGTCCCACAAGGTTCAGTATTGGCCCCAATATTTTATTTGATTAATGATTAATGTGAATAGCATAACTAAAATAAATTTTGTAGGAAAACATTTTTCTTTCGCAGACGATACTGTACTCTACTATTCGGCCAAAGACACAAAAATACTTGAGAAAAATATAGAAAAGATATGAAATTAATTGAAAAATGGTTGGATGACATAAACCTAACAATCAATTTAGAAAAAACTGTTCTCATGCTTTTCAAACAAAAAAATATAAAGCCAATAAAATTGAAAGTGACAATAAAGAATAACTGAAGTTGAAAAACACAAATATTTAGGTCTGATTATAGAAAAAAATCTAAATTTTGAAAGTCATGTGAATAAAATAAAAAAATCATTCATATCTATTATATAAAAGTATTCTGAATACTCATATTAAAACTAATATAAATGCCCTTTTTTATCGTCTTATGAATAAAGCAATTGAAATTATTTTCAAAACACCCTGGGAAACACCTTCGTTAGAATTATACAAAAATACTAATAATTTGAAATTATAAAATCTAATACAATTTGAGAAAGAAAAATTTGCATACAAACTACAAAACAATTTTCAAAAAAGTAATACTCCATTTGAAAAAAATTCAAAACTACACGATCATGATATTAGAAATGCAGATAATATCCACTTACAACATATTCATTCAAATAAAGGGAAAAATAATCCAACATCTAGTTCAATGGAAACTTATAACAAACTTTCAAATGATCTGAAAAAATTGAAATCAATGACAATATTCTTAAAAAAACTTGAACAAAGTATGCTGTTATAAGGGTGTTCAACAATACATATATGTATACAATATGTATATGTATATTAATGTTTATTTAAATTTTTATTTGAAGATATGAATGTGTATATGTGTGTGTGTATGTGTGTGTGTATATATGTGTATATATAAGGGTACATTTAGTTAAGAATTAAGTAATTAATCAATTAACTTCCTTATACCAGACCTTGTTCTGTTTGGAAGATGTATTGCAATAAATAAATAAATAAAGATTTGATGCATTCACTGGTACGGTCTCAGTATTCTCATCAAAGGTTATGTAAAAAAGATTATAGGTTGACGTACGGAGAGGCTGAGGAGCCATATCGACCCCTCTACAATCTACTTTCAACAAAAGTTAGTAGAAACTTGGATGAATTAATCGATGAGTTTTCTCCCGTAGTTGGAAAGCTTTTCTAGCAATATTAAAAAGTTAAAATAAAATTATAGTTTGGAAAATCTATAAAAACGCGCTTTTGTAGCAATATGAACTAAGACTAAAGTCATTGACCAAAAAATCAACTTCAATGTAAAGAAAGTGTGGTGTGCTCTCTACTTACTTTTCAAAATGACTCTACCTTTACGAATAGCTAGCGATAAGAAATTTATCAAGCACCACATGCTTTTGTAACATTGAAGTAAATTTTTTGTCGATTGACTATATTCTTATTATTTTTAACTTTTTAGTTCATAATGCTACAAAAGCTTGTTTTTCTTAAACTATATTTTTTATTTGAAATTCACTACTGCTGTGTACACGACGATTCCAAATCGAAAATTAAAATTCTGTATTTCGTGTGAGATTTTGTATATTCAAGCAAAGTGCTTTCGGCCTACGGTCATCTTCAGTGCTTATCTAAAATGCAAATAATATAATTTTGATGTACAAATATAAAAAATTGTTCAGTACCTGTCATGAGAATAAAAAATCTTCTTGAATGAATTGAAACCTCTGAGCGTTCTCACATGTGTTGTATGTTCCTGGTTCTAAAAATCACATAATGTTCAAATTACTGAAAATTTCCTAACTCTGGTCAATTTCAACTTTGTTTGAACTTTTGAGGGAATTTTCATTAATTTGAACATTATAAATGTGATTCTTAGAACCAGGAACATACAACACATGTGAGAATGCTTACAAGTTTTAATTCAATCAAGATGATTTTTCATTCAGGTACCTAACAATTTTTTATATTTGTTTATAAAAATTATATTATATACATTTTAGATAAGCACTGAAAATGGCTATTATCGAAAGCGCTTTGTTTAAATATACAAAATTTTACACGAAATACATAATTTTAATTTTTATATTTTTTTTTTCTAGCTGGTCGAAGTCGCTTCGCAATCCTAGGCCAATTTCATGCCAAGCGTTTCCCATAGCGTTTCGATCCTTGAAAATGTCTAGGGTTTTACCCCGTATGCAGGTCTCTCTTATATGAGTAATGAAATAAGACTTTCATCGTCTATGTCGCTCATGTTCACGAAACTGTTGAGGAATATATTGCTAAACTGTGAAGAATACAGTTCAAATCACAATGAGCAAATAACTGAAACGACAGAAAAACCGCTGGGTGTGTAAACGTTTGGTTACGTAGGCCACTAGTTCAATGCAACGGTGAAACTTCCGTCGGCTCCAGTGGTATAGTCCATCCAATATCAATTGCAGAAGCTGTTTCTATAGGGAGCAAATAAAAACTCACTTCGCTAACACGAGCGTATATGCGAAGAAACGGAACGAAAAATAATCTTTACTACTTGTATACAGTCTCCGTCGGCACAAAGAGCCCGCTGGTCAACGTGGACTTGAGTGACTGCTGTCTGTTCTACAACCGATTTGTCTGGGCCAATCAAGTCGGACATCAATGCTGGCAGGTGTGTCTATACGATGGGAGGTCATAAATCACGCGTTATATTTGTGTTTTAATAGCCCTGAAAGATTGAAAACCAGTAGCGTCTGTGGTCTTGGTGTGTGCCGATCGAAATACGTTTTAGGATATTAAAATACCTACATAAAATTAGTTATCTCCCCAACTACTGCTCACAGGATTTCGCCGCAAGACTCTCTAATGCTTCTGCAATTGATATTGGGAAAACTATACCAGACAGCTGCACGGATGCCGCCGACGGCAAATTGACCGATCGTTTTTTTCTCTCTAATGTGTAAGCTCAACTTACTTTAGTTGGCTACTGTTGGAACGGCGGCGACAGAGAAATCCGCCGTGTGTGTCACCGGCGTTATGGCATGATTCTCAGCTTGGAATGAAGTTGTGCAACTGCAACTGTAAGGTCTCTTCTAGGAATCTCCTATGCCCTGCTGGAGTAGAACTGACATCTAGTCTAGGTGATTTATATGGGTTGAAACAATTTATCGCCATATTACCTTTGGGTGTGTTAATATCCGCTTGGTTGGGATTATCAGTTATGACGACGTGTGTGTGAAGCATTTTCGCTAAAGTTTCCCAGTTTTTGTAAAACCTCCAGAGGGTGTTATGAGAGTCCCAACTGGATTCAAAGGTGATTTTGGAAGTAGTTGTTTTCTGTTAGACATTCCCAAAAAATAACTTCATTTTTATCGTGGATTTTCAATCTTTCTATTCAATATTCAATTGAGAATGTTTCCCTTTTCAACATGAATACCCCACAAGAGGTTATCTTGAACGATGTAAGATAGTGACTAAAGTTTATCTTTCGCAGATGATTCCACATCTGATTTTATGAACATCCTGCTCATATTCTCAAATAAATCTATATTGTGATACTGTTTTAGAGTATTCTTCACACTCTTCAGATTTTTTCGATCAATTGGATAGGTTGCTAGTTTTTTTCCTGAGTTTGGTGAGTTCGTTTGTCCATCAGCACAACTGATCTTTTGTTTGTCTGGTAGTTACTACTGAAGCCTCTTGTAAAATTACCGCCGTACTCTATATCATGAGTATTTTCACAAGCTTTTATTTAACTTTTTTCGTTCGTATGTCATTCGTTCTGTCATTCTTTCCGGTTCAAAAGGACCCTGCAAAATCCTTATGGAAAATGGCTCTCGGCTAAATTCGCTGAAACTCTGCAAGAAGGTAGTATCCGGTATGCTGATCAAAAGTCTCAATGGGCACAACCCTCCATTTTCAACCCCAGATCCCCTACAGCCCCCCAAAGCCCCCAAAGTACCCTTTCCGGTGTGTTAATGCATAACAGTTTCAATTCATCTTCAAAGCGTTTCCTTTCACAGCCCACCCCTTTCTCCAACCGAATCCTACATTCTACCCTCACCACACCTCGCCCTCACCCCCACACAACCCTTCATTAACGCCCCATCACACACTTTCAAGGTTAAAGATTCTTCAATTGTTTTATTTCAATCTTTTGAAGCTTTTATTATATATATATATATATATATATATATAAAATGTATATATACATTACAGTACATCCCTCCCTGACTACTGTACAGCATGTAAGTGCGTCTTATTTTTATTATTCATCTATTATTTCGATACCAAGATTTGGTACTACACGATTTGCAGCAATCTTTAACTTCGAAAGTGTGTAATGGGGCGTTAATGAAGGGTTGGGTGGGAGTGTGGGAGTGTGGGGGTGAGGGCGAGGTATAGTGAGGGTAGAATGTAGGGTTCGGTTTGAGAAAGGGGTGGGCAGTGAAAGGAAACGCTTTGAAGATGAATTGAAACTGTTATGCATTAACACACCGGAAAGTGTACTTTGGGGGCATTGGGGGGCTGTAGGGGGTCTGGAGTTGAAAATGGAGGGTTGTGCCCATTGAGACTTTTGATCAGCATACCGAATACTATCTTTCTGCAGAGTTTCAGCGAATTTAGCCGAGAGCCATTTTCCATAAGGATTTTGCGGGGTCTTTTGTAATCAATTTGTGGAGCACTTGCCGACATCTGATTGAGCTGAAATTTGGCAAGTGTTTATAATTCCGGTAACAGTGCAATATGAAATTTTTGTTAAAAAAAAACCAAAATGGCGGCTCCAAGATGGCGGATGAGCTTTGTGATTATGGTCCGATTCGATTCAAAATTGGTATGGGGGTTTTCGGGGTCGAAGATTATGAATTTTTCTTCAAAATTCATAAAATCAAAATGGCGTCTCCAAGATGGCCGAGATCTCTGTGTTAATGGTCCGATTCTATTCAAAATTGGTATGTGGGGGTTTTCGGGGTCGGAGATTATGTACCTTTAAATTTCAAAATTCAAGTGGCGAGTTTTTATGATTTAGTCGAAGATTATTATTTTTAGTTAAAATTCATTAATTGAAGATGGCAACTGCAATGGCGAATGAGTTGATCTTTAGATAGTCTCCTCATTGAATGACTAGAAGCTCAGAACTTATAGGAAAAAAAGGCCGCATAATAACGATGCTTCAACAAAAATGCATAGATTGAGATGTACTTAAGTACAAAAACGCCAAAATGGGATCTGATTGAATATTTGATTGTATTGTTCATTGTTCTCAGTACATCAGCGAACTGGTACTTCTGGAAGGCGACGATTACCTCAACCACTACCCGTCCAAACTGGCGTCGGCCAGCATCGCCCTTGCTCGACACACCCTTTCGAAGAGCACCCCATGGCCGAAAAAGTTGAAAAAAGTAAGCGGTTACTCGTTCAAAGAACTGAGCCCGGTGGTGCAACGCCAGCTCAGGACGCTTAATGATTCCCCGATGAAAGAACAACAGACCATCCAGATGAAGTACAAGAGTCCCAAGTACAACAGGGTGGCGCTGCTGAAGCCGAGGGTACTGGTGTTGGAGGATTTCGGAGATCAGGAGGAATGACTGTGATTTGTGGGTGTTGAACAAGTTGGTGAGTATTTTTCATCGGTGGATTGTTAACCACCACCTAGTTTGTGTAACAACCAAATTTTTCGATATTTGGGTTTGTTTGTTTGGAAAAGAAAATATAATACAGTTGCTAGCTTTTCTAGCTGATTCATATTTGTCTTGAGATCATTATAATTCAAATTTGATAATTTGATGTCTGTCAATAAATTGTGGGTAAGTGAAATCATGACCTAACCTCTGTGTAATATGAATATTGAATTTAGTTGATTTCACATTGATAATCATATACGGTTTGACGTCAACAGGAATATTATAGGCAACATGGTAAGTTTAGCATTTTGGAAAAATTAGGGCAGGCAGGATACTTAAGTCAACAAGGAAATATTTATCAGTTATGTCGTGTGAAATACGAATTTTGAAAGCTCATAGAACGATGTGATGGAAAGGGCGAAATAATATTTGGGAACCTGAGAAATGAATTCATTCTTACAAAATGTTTGCCAATTATCGTATTTTATTGAGTCTAAAGAGGATTCAGGCTACGAAATATCTCACTAATCTAGACGGCGACCAAAGAATATCCTTCGTCATCGAGTACACCAACAATTTCCAAATATCATACGCAAGTAATTCAACAGGATATTGAAATGCATATTCAGATAACTAGCAGTTCGAACCCTCAGTAAACTCATATGAACCCAATGACGTACTGAATAATAGTTCCGAAAATATTCTGCTATAATAGTCCAATCTGCAGGTTTTTTTTTTCTGCTTGAGGTTACAGTAGCGATTTTTTTCTCCATATGATAGGGGGGGGTCGTCCTGAGTATAGATCTGAGTTGGAGCGGCACTGGGGGTGTGCGTAAGTGATCATCTTGGAAAACGCGTTTTGTTATATATCTCCTAAACGTTTTGTCGGACGCGAATAATACAGGAGATGTTTTTTTTCAGATAATTGAATGTTCTTTCATTATGTTCACGAAGTTTTTTCTGTAAATTCAATATTTATGCGAGTTTTTGAGTCAATGTTGGAATGCATGCTTTTCCTGCGGATACAATTGATCCTATGTGAAAAATATTTTGTGAGGAACTTTTTTTCCTATCTACAATAGTTTTCCCACAGTAGATGGCTGAACAAAAAATCTTTACATAAAATGAGACTGAAATAAGAAACAAGAACAGTGGCAAGGTAAATGAGGAGCGAAGAAATGATTTCCGAAGGAATTTGTTGTGAAATGAAAGGCAGGGAAACAAAATTGGGGCATTAGGAACGGGGGCCAGGAGAGGGGTTGAAGATAAGCAAAGGTAATGAATAAAAAGATGAAGGATAATTGTCAGGGTGAATTGTGGAGAGATTTACAGAGTGAATTCAAGAAGAATAATGTTCAAGAGCGACTGGGGGGGTTTGAAACAATAAGGCTAGAAATGATTTGAAAAAAAAACGCAATATTTTTTCTAAGGTTAGATATATATTTTTGAAATATTCACACATCATTGTACAGCAGCTAACCTTACAGGTGTTAACCGTCTCAAAAGCTGTTGATGTAATTCTTCAATATACAATTTACGAAAAACGTACGGAAATGACTTGTTTACACCAAGCGTCAAAGCAGAATGATATCAGCAAATGGTGGCCCAAGCGCTTCCGTAAGGCCCTTTACAGCACTAGACGTTGAAACCTAAATTCCTATTCCGTGCAGAGGTACAATGTCCACTTGCTGACGTCAGAACATTCGTTACACTCCGTGTTATTCACACTGTGTATAGGCTCACGTCAAATTCTCACTTGCACCCGGCAATGCAAATACAATCGTTAAAAAAGATCATGAGGGGAAAATTAATGCAATTGCACCTTTAAAAGAAAACAAACTGATCACATCTTGGGAAAGTGTATTGGACACTTTTTTAAGATGTAATTTTGAAATATCTATCAGTTTTTTTTGCTGCAGAACAATCGTGGAATCATGCAATGAATTTATTACATTAAGGTTGGGTTGTATCACCTCTGGTCATCTAACTGTAGGTTCTCTCTCTTTCCATTGCCATGATCTAGAAAGATAAAAAATCTGTAGTTAACCTTTACCAAAGAATGACCAGCTGTGTTACAACACGCCCTAAGATAAGTTATACCTACCCTTTATCATCTTATAACCGCAATTGCGGATTTTTTTCTTGTATGGTTTCAATGTTAATGTCGTTCATCAATAGCACCATAAACATTAAAAGAATATTCTATTATTCATTTATTCCTATAAATTTTTTCAAACTTCACAATTTCAGTGATCGGATAATTCGAATGAGAGCAATTATACGTGAAAAATTGAATTTTCATCTAAATATAATTCTCAAATATATTGTATCTGAGAATGACATCGTTTCCCAGAATTTTCCTATACAATCTTATCGCATTAGTCCACTTTGTAATATTTCATTCAGTTACCGTGAATTTGCCGGTTCAGAAAAATACACGAATATCGAGTCGATTCACGTTTGCATTGCAGAGTGCAGGCGTTGTAAATTTCAGTCTGAGTTACGCGGAGTATACGGATATTGTGACGTCAGCATGGGGACTGCGTACGGTCTGCCTCTATACTCCAGTCATTTAAGCTTAAATTAGGTAAGAATCTCGGAATTCGAGATACCCAGCTGTAAGTCTGTAAATAGTTGTATATTGACACCCTAAAAGTTGTCTCAAAACCTACATATGGTAGGGTGTAAGCAACTATTAAATTTCAAGGTCAAAGGTCACGAAAATCGTTTTTTTGCGCATTTTTTGGAAATATCTCATTTCCTATGGGTTTCTTGCTATTTGTATTTATTATCAATATTGTAGAATACAAAAATTCTCTACAAATTTTGTTGAAAAAAATTTTTTATACGGTGAACCGTTTTCGAGATAGAGGGCGGAGAGCGCGCGGTCACCGCATCACTTCAGGTCAACCGGTGCCTCCGGTCGAAAACGCGCCATATATAGTTGATGAACTATCAATAAATCAATGATTATAAATATTTGTCAATTTTATTAACTATTATATTATATTTTATAATTTTTTTCCTAACTTATCCACTTTTTATTCAGTATTAATTTATTTAACAACACTTACCTGCCCATGTAATTGCAGAATTGTTAATGAAAATATAAGAATTATATTTGAATTTTAACCTAATTAATATTAATGACTTCTTACTTGATGAAAAAAAAAAACAAATAAATTATGAATTAATCTTTTTATTAAAAAATATCATTGAATATTTTTTTTTATTGAAATAAAAAAATGGAATAAAGGGTACAAAAATACAAATTATAATTTTAATCATCTTCTTCCTCTTCATCGTCGTCTTCTGGCTGCTGGTAAATTTCAAACTGGTCTTCATTATCGTCTTCAACGACATTTGTCTCAAGTTCTTCCATGATTTCGGGATCAAAGGTTCCATCTTCGTTAATGTCGCTCTGATATGGTAGAGCATTGAGACAAGCTTGCCCATTACATTGGCCACAAGCTAAAGAGCATTGCAAGCCCGCTTTTCTGCATCCGCATCGCGAACCACAACCACTTTTGCAGTTGCAGAAAATTGTATTTAGCAAATCTTCTGGAGCAGGTGGTAAAATTGTCATGATAGGCTCCAGAAAATCATTTCGCATTGCCCAACCCCATACCTGGGGTTCCAAATCATGTCCTAACCAAGTTTGAACTTGATAATATACACGGTTGAAATGTTGATGAGCAGCTGCACTTGTTGGTGGAATATTTGAAAGCTGCACAGGTTTATTAAGTTTTGTAGACTTGACGTAATGCGTATAACGAAGATGATCGAGACTTTTCACAGATTTCGGAGCATTATAGACTGCCAATAAGGTTTGAGTTCCACCCTCTAATAATCTCTGGGCCGAACAATTTTCTTCCTCAAATGCTGCAGCTAGTTCATCCAAATTTGTCAGTTTCTCAAAAACTTTTAAAAATGATTTTTTCCCTTTTTAAAGAGGCACTAAATTATTTTCTATTTGAAATGTCATAAGTGTAAATGGGAATATAATTATATTATGATTTAAGTTTTTCTCTTAATTATTTTTTAATTTTAGTAAACGGTTATCAGTATTATTGAATAGATATAGATTTAATGCATGAAGAAAATGATAAAATATAATATTATAGTTAATAAAAATTGACAAATATTTATAATCATTGATTTATTGATAGTTCATCAACTATATATGGCGCGTTTTCGACCGGAGGCACCGGTTGACCTGAAGTGATGCGGTGACCGCGCGCTCTCCGCCCTCTATCTTGAAAACGGTTCACCGTATAAAAAATTTTTCAAAGCAAAATTTGTAGAGAATTTTGTATTCTACAATATTGATAATGAATACAAATAGCAAAAAACCCATAGGAAATGAGATATTTCCAAAAAAAGCGCAAAAAACCGATTTTTGTGACCTTTGACCTTGAAATTTAATAGTTGCTCACACCCTACCATATGTAGGTTTTGAGACAACTTTTAGGGTGTCAATATACAAGTATTTACAGACTTACAGCTGGGTATCTCGAATTCCGAGGTGAACTTACTATAATGACTGGACTACTAAGCGGCCGGTCTTGAGTATCTCTGCACGGAAGAATTTGGGTTTCAATGTCTAGTCTTCAAAGCTGCTACAATATGGCGTCACTACCTCACCACAACGTCAATTTACCTGTTCCGTGCATCTGTCTCATTATATGTAAATATTTTTCGTTTGGCTATCTACTGTGCGAAAACTATTTAGATAGAAAAAAAAGTTTGTGGACAATTTTTCGTTCTACAAATTTAAATGTACCTATTTTTCACTTAGGATCAATGAATTTTGAGTTATTCGCAGAAAAAGCATGCGTTCCAACTTTGACTCAAAAACTCGCATGAATATTGATGTTACGGAAAAAAATAATTGAACAAAATGAAAACATTCAATTATCTGAAAAAAAAATTCATGTCCGACAAACCGTTTAGGAGATGTATGACAAAACGCGTTTTCCAAGATGGCCGCTAACGCACACCTCTCCGAGCCGCGCTAACTCAGAGTTATACTCAGGATCAACCCCCCTATCACGTGGAATGAAAAAATCGCTACTGTAACCTCATGTTTTACGGCGGATATTTTTTTCCCTGCCAACTGAACTATGAAACGATTTGAAGACCATTCAAAGTTGCAGAGCCGGATTAAAAGGTGTGGAGGCCCAGAGGCAACAAAGGAGTGGAGGCCCCTAATTATTTTTCAAACAAGTTTTTTTCTCTCTCAAGTGTTTGAATAATTTATTGCGGAACAAATCAAATTATATCGACACGAGCATATGTAGGTATAATAAAATACAAGAAATAAATAAAATTAAATTACAGCGTAAACAAATGGATTCTTGCGAGCTTTTTTCGACGAGAAATCATTGATGATTTCGGTCAAATCCAGCACCCGGAGAAAATCATTCTCATCGCTAAGAAGCGATAACTTTGATAGGTGGCTTTGTCTCATCTTAATTCGCCTATTTTTTACATTTTTCATTTTGGAAAATCAGCGCTCTCCAGTGCAATTCGACACCATCAAAACCAAGTACATTCTCAGTTGTAATATCACAAGAGAGTGAAAATAATTCGACAGATTTTCGAAAACTTGTTGCTAGGCAATAGACAAGAGAGACCGACTGGCTCGAGTGGCTATTGCAAAATGCCACTAAGTTTGAGAAAGAAATCTAGATAATTATTTTCTACTATATCGAACTCTCGTGTGGTATTCTTTAGATTATTTTTTGATGTTACGATCATAAACACATTTCCTGGCAAAATTATATAATGTACTAAACCGGTTTTGATTCATTTCTCACTTTTCATGCGAATTGATGACAGACGTCAAATTGAAAATATAGGTCATCAGACAATAAAAACAAAATACCTCAAATAATTCCCGCGACAATTTTCTAGGTAGAATATTCCCACTATTGATTGGCCAAAACGTATATGAATTATTTGAATTGAACGTTTCCATTGGTTTCTAGCAATGTCAAAAAATAATCACCGTAATTTCAATGTTTGGGAATGTAGCTCTGAAATTTTGGTTTTCAAGAATTTGATAGTAGAACAGCTTAGATTGGTCTTTTTGATGGTCATTTTTCAGAAGGATTCACATTTGTTGCGGAATGTCATCCTTTCAGATTTCGGGGATTTCTCTGTTACAAGCGCGTCCACTCAGCGGACACTTGTCAACGCCAATAAATAAGAAAAACAGGTATAGACGGGCAAAGTGTTTGTAGAATCGGCAGAAAAATAGTCAACAGAATTTGAACTTTTGTTCTATTATGGAATGCGCACAGGGCTCTTATAAATAATTTGATGCAATCATATTCATAAATTGAAATATTATTTTCTTTTGCTTATGATTATTGAATTTCATTGTGTATCTAGATCGCTTGTGTCATTCGAAGAAAACATCGACAGAAAATCCATCATTTACTAAAAAAAAATATATATATTTTTTTAAATTCAATTGTTCTTGTTTTTACAGCTAATTTCGATACGATATAATATTTTGTATAATAGTATGATGTTTTACTTGGTGATTGTTTCTCGCATATACACATGATTCATCACATCGAAGATTAATGTCAACCATGAATTTTGATAAGAATACGAAACATGATTTTGAATGTTTAAAACGAAAAATGAGAGGAAAAAGTGGGAGAACTGCTCTTTCGTTGTCAGATTTTTTATATATAATTTTGCATATCCTTCGGTATTTGTTAGGAAATTTTACCTAAAAATGTCCACTGATTACCAATTCCCAGTTATTGATAAAACGAATACATTTTCTTTAGAGGACCACTATACAATCAACACTTTTAAAATTGCTTATGATATTATTAATGAAAGGCTGAAATCTAATTTCATATTAACAAGAAACTCCGAAACTCCTCCACCACACACTAGACAATATAACTGGTTCCAAGTTAATTCTACAATAGGTCAGGAAAAAATTACATATGAGGCAATTTCAGAATTCAATAATCTACCCGATGATCTGAAAAAATGTAACAATATATTTCAATTCAAAATTAAAGTGAAAACATACATTATATCACAAAGAAATAACTGATTCCATTCATTTTACAACCTCCATTTCTTTTTTTAATTATTATCCTATGTTCATTAATTTCAAATGTATTATTAATTTTTTAATTATTTAATTTTATTAATAATGTCTGAATATTTGTTATTATGTTAATATCGAGCTTTATCTCCTTCAAAATAGCTGGAGATTGGGACACCGAAAACTGTGACTGTTGCTGTGGACGTCGGCAATTTTTTAGTGTTCCTTTTTCCGCTATTCGGTTATTTTGGAGGATACGAAGCTATATAATGTTAGAAAATCTGACTGATGCTGTGCAGATGTATAATAAACGTCGGTGAGTTCCTGAAATGCAGACCACGTTCTATTGCTCCTATTCCCGATGCCCAGTGATTTATTACCTCTTAAGTATCCCAACGCTGTTTGTTTCACCTCTATATTCCGTTATTTGATATCTGTTTGGGGGTCCAGTTTCGAATTATTTGCTGCTGACCAGTGAAAACACTTCAGAACGAAATCGTCGACTGTATATTTTTTTTTTCAAATCAAACATTTATTTATTTCCATATAAGAGTTTACAATAATTGTGTATACAATTGAAATGGTACATATAAATTTAAAAATAGAATATTATGTATAACCAGACAGTTATTAACTGGTATAAGATTATACATGGTTTTAGATTAATTTCTAATAGTATTAAATTTATTGGAAAATAATAATATATTAACGCAATAACAAATATTCAGACATTATTAATAGAATTAAATAATGAAAAAAATTAATAACAAATTCGAAGAGAAGTACTCGAGCCAGTGGACCAGCGCAAAATATAATAATAATAATGGGTCTTTATTGTAACTGTATATTCTATTGGTTGACAACAATCTATTACACTCGGGAGGCGATATTCAACATATTTGTTCTTCCACATAACCCCCAATAACAAACAGTTGAAAGGAAAAAATAATTTGTTACAAAACAAATATGATAGAAATGACTATTGAAATATGTGTATATTCAGATATACCGAGTGTCAACGAATCTATTAGACAAGTCATAACTTCAAGAATAGTAGGTGTATCAAACTGAGATTTGCTATAGGTAGATGGTATGTGAAGAGGAGAGTTGTCGCAAATTTTTCACTTTCCGGTCACTTCCGGTTTTAACATCTTTGGATTTCTGAGACAATTCTGGATCAAAATGTGACATTTTAGAAAGTTTTAACGCCTACTTCATTTTTTCAGAGTTACTTTTGATAATACATCTAGGTGGCCATGATCGGATCTCAGGTGATGTCAAGAAAATTACAATCGCAAAGTTTTAGTGACTGTGTATGATAGATAGGAATATGACTAGTTATCAAAATTACATTTTCGTGTCTAACTATTATTTTTTAAATGGCGACCATTTTTTGACAAGCACATTCCGAAAAAAGGATTTTTTAAAGAATCTAACGATAATTATTCATTTGCGATTGGATTAAAAATAAGAACATAAATTAAATATTACTAAGGAAAATACAGGATAATAATTTATTTACTTCTGTCAAGTGTGCCATGGATAATAATTTATTTACTTTCACTGTGGTACATTTTTTAAGTGCGTTCCTCCTTGTTCAACACACATTTCACCTCGTTCAATTGTTTCTCTCAACACATTTCATAACATTTGAGGCGCTATACTTCTAAATGCCCGTAGAATTATTTCTTTTAAGATTTCAATAGTGGCTGGGGCTGCGTCATAGTAAAGCTTTTCTTCAACATATCCCCAAATAAATTAATCGAGCACAGGGAGATCCGGTGAGCGGGCAGGCCACCGTACTGGACCATTGGTTGCAATAACTTGATTATTAAAATTCTCTATTGAGTAATTAAGAACTTCTCTGGTATTAAGAGGGGGTGCTCCATCTTGTAGGAAGTAAATTTGCCGTGAAACTGCTAGGGGTAGATTATTAAGATGATCCTCGACTTCATTTTGAAGAAAACCCAAGTACCTAACCTCTGTTAACTGACTTCGAAACAATATTTGCCCAATTATTCTGTTTCCAACGATACCAGCCCAGACATTGACGCCAAACTTTTCTTGCTCTCTCTCATTGTATGTTGATTTTGTTGGGCCCAGTAGCGAGTATTTTGCTTATTGAACATACCATTATTTGTAAATCGTGATTCGTCGGAAAATATAAAAGTTGATAACATTTGGGTTGACTCTATGATTTTGAAGCAGCCAATCACAAAACACCACCCATCTATCGCCAT
This sequence comes from Gonioctena quinquepunctata, assembly GCA_018342105.1. Lineage (NCBI taxonomy): Eukaryota > Metazoa > Arthropoda > Insecta > Coleoptera > Chrysomelidae > Gonioctena > Gonioctena quinquepunctata. Next base: position 397,168 of record JAFIRS010000665.1, read on the forward strand.
CGACAGCATACACATGTTGATGTAACTGATGTTTAAATGCTCGATATCCGTGCTTTTTCAGTATTTTTCTAGCTGATTCGTGACTTATCTGCATTTCTTGACTAATTTCTCTCAAAGAAACCGTTTTATCAACCTCAACCATAGCAATAATGTTAATCTCAGTCTCTTCATTTATGATAAATCTCTGTTCCGCCTCTCGATTTCCTACTGGCCTAAAATGATTCTGAACAACGGAAAATACTGATGGGCTGGATGTTGCCGATTGGGATACCTCTGAGCATACAACTCTAATTTCTATGACATTCTCCAAATATTAATAACATATCCACTTTTTCACTTTGGGTATACATTATTTTGAAGAAACATTAAACTGAAATTTAACGAAAATTAAGAAACTTTTACTGCCTGCTCATAAAGCTTATGTGACTGTCATTACCTGAGTGAATGTTTTGTTTTCCAAAGAAGACTTAATACAAATAATTGCAAAATATTATGCACCATGGTTATCCATGGCACACTTGACAAAAGTGAAGAAATTATCCCGTATTTTCCTTAGTAATATTTGATTTATGTTCTTATTTTTAATACAATTGCAAATGAATTAGTATCGTTACATTCGTCAAAAAATCCCTTTTTCGGAAAGTGCTTGTCATAATATTCGTTCAAAAAGGGGAAAAACTCTATATAGTTCAATGAAAACTTATAATAAACTTTCAAATGATCTGAAAAAATTGAAATCAGCGACAATATTCTTAAAAAACCTTAAACAAAGTATGCTGTTATAAGGATGTTCAACAATACATATATGTATACAATATGTATACGTATATTTATGTTTGTTTAAATTTTTATTTTATGATATGAATGTGTATATGTATCTGTGTATATATGTATATATATATATTCATATATACATATATATATATATATATATATATACAGTGTCCGCCAAAAATATGACCATATGAGAAAAAAGTTTATTATTGGAGTATTAGAAAAAATATTCTGGGAAAAGTTTGTGCATGTCCGATTACCTAAAAATCGATTTTGACACAGCTAATATGGCGGCAAATTGAAAAAAAATTGCTATGAAAAGGCAAAAAGTGGGGTAAGATGGCAAGATATCAAAAAAAGTTATTTGAAAAAGTTACTTAGAATTCAATTTCAAACGAAGTTCCGGAAGATAATTCGAAAAAATTGGAAATGGCTATTTTTTTGAATATTTTCCCAACTATTTAAAAATATCAAATTTTTTTCTTATGAATAGCTTGACTATACTCAAACATTTGCATTTCAATGATAATGACATAACTTTCTCCTTTTCTCCTCACCAGAGGGCACTATATTTGAAAAATAGGATTATGTCAGAACCCTTGCTGTTACATCGTTCGTATCTAACAATTATATCAGAATTCCACGACCATTGTGATGACATGACACTTCAAAAACATCGTGTGAAAATATTAGGAATGAAATAGTGAGTCAAATTTAAGAGACTTATAATTTACATGTTTATGTGCGCTCATCCACGATTATCATCGGAACTTGATTATAATCTGGAAAACACCATGTTTTTGGAGTGTTATGTCGTGGAATTCTGACATAACTGTTGAATACGAACCGATGTAACAGCAAGAGTTCTGAAAATCCTATTTTTTTAAATATAGTGCCCTCTGGTGAAGAGAAAATGAGAAAGTCTGTCATTATCATTGAAATGGAAGCTATTCATTAGAAAAAAAATTGATATTTTTAAATAGATGAGAAAATATCCAAAAAATAGCTATTTCCAATTTTCCGAATTATCTTTTGAAACTTCGTTTACATGCATAAAATTGAATTCTAAGTAACTTTTTCAAATATTTTTTTTTGATATCTTGCCATCTTACCCAACTTTTTGCCTTTCCATAGCAACTTTTTTCAATTTCCGCCATACTAGCGATTACGTGACATGTGTCAAAATGGATTATTAGGTAATCGGACATGCAAAAACTTTTCTCCAATACTCCAGTAATAAACTTTTTTCCCATATGGTACTTTTTGGCGGACACTGTATATATGTATATATATATATATATATATATAAGGGTACATTTAGTTAAGATTTGAATGGGTATTATTACCAGTTACAGTTCTAGAATGGTTGAAATTTATAATTGTAATCAATCAATTAACTTCCTTATACCAGAACTTGTTCTGTTTGGAAGTTGTATTGCAATAAATAAATAAATAAATAGAAAAATAAAATAGTTAGACACGAAAATGTAATTTTGCCAACTTGTCTTATTCCTTTCTATCATACTAGTTACTAAAACTTTGCGATTCTAATTTTCTGACATCACCTGAGGTTACAATATACAGGGTGTTCTATTCAAAAATTCAAAACCGGAGCCATTTCCGGAAGTGACCGGAAAGTGAAAAATATGCGGAAACTCTCCTCTTCACATATCATTTACCTATACCAAATCTCATTTTGATACACCTAATATTCTAGAAGTTATGACTTGTCTAATAGATTCGTAGACACCCGGTATACATGAATAAAGCAACTCGCAGTCCAGAGCACACTACAATTTGAAAGATCTCAAAGAGAGTAAGTAGGATTTTATATATTTTCTAAGAGAGAAAAGGGTATTCTCATTTTTTATATGTTCTGGAAGAGAATTGAACATTTCAACTGAAGCGTAAGGAACGATTTCTGAACATGGCGGTGGCGTGGATAGGTATAAGTTCACACGTTCTAGTAGGTCGACTATGAACATGAGAGCTTTTGACCATCTTGGCGAAGAGATATCTCGGAGTATTACTCAGAATTATTTTATAGGCAAAAGGCAAGCCATGTGCAAAAAGAATCTTTCTTCAAAATTGAGTTTTATGATTCAAAATTGGTATGTGTCGATTTTCGGGGACAGAGAAGGTGAATTTTTCGTCATAATTCAAGATGGCGGCTTCAAGATGGCGAACAAGTTTTGATTATGGTCCGGTTCGATTCAAAATTGGTATGTGGGGGTTTTCAGGGTCGAAGATTATGAATTTTCCTTCAAAATTCATAAAATCAAAATGGCGGCTCCAAGATGGCCAATGATCTCTGTGTTTATGGTCCTATTCGGTTTTCGGGGTCGGATTTTATGAATTTTTTACCAAAATTCACAAATTCAAGATATCGGACGAGTTTTGTGATTATGACCGATTCGTTCAAAATTGGTATGTCGGGGTTTTTGGGGTCAGAGATTATGAATTTAGTCGAATATTATTCATTATCATTTCCATCATTCATTATCACTCAATTTTGATCGGAACATACACAATCACGCAAAAGTAGTATAATGGTTTCAACGATTATACACTTCTGTGACTAAACTATGTATTTGCAAATTTAAAAACATTTTACTGTACGCATTTTCTTTTCATGTGGATAAACATTAGTATATTATATTATTATTGATTTTTAGTTAAAATTCATGAATTGAAGATGGCAACTCCAAGTGGCGGATGAGTTGATCTTTAGATGGTCTATTCATTGACGGACTAGATAGCTCAGAACCCATAGGAAAAAAAGGCCTCATAATGAAGATGCTTCAACAAAAATGCCTAGATTAAGACGTATTTGAGTACTAAAAAGCTAAAAATAAATAATTTATTATAAAACTTTTTAAAGACAAGCTTTTATTCAAATGCACTGAGAAGTAAAAAATAATTGCTTTGGAAGTGTGACGTAGGTTATTTCGTGAGTTATAGATTCAAAAGCTTGTCGCTTTTGTATCCGAACTAAAAACTTTGCGCGAGAAATTGTATAAATTCGAAAATCTACAACTAGTTCATGAGTTTTCTGGCAGTTCGAATAATTTTTCAACTTAGTAAGCTGTGGAAAACAACATTTCTGAATCTTGTCAACTAATTGTGTAAGTTATACTTATAAGCACGGTAATGGTATTTTTTTTTACTTCTTCTAGCGTTTTCTCGACTGACATATCATTGGTATTCGCGTCGAAGCGGTTGGATCAAAATCGACATAAGCAAAACATTCATTTCTGCCTCCTCACTTACGATCATCTTCTCCATTGTTGGGTTCTTTTCGGAATCTTCTCTCCACATTTTTGAAAAAGGTCTTCTGTGTGGGTATCGTTCAGCGTATAACTGACAAGCGGCGACAATGTTTTCAAGACATTCTCTGTGAATTAATAACATATCAACCTGTTCACTTCTTGTGAACCTAAAATTTTGATTTTACATTTCTACTAAACTAGTTCCCGGAAGTTAACTAATTTTCGAGAATTGAGATGAAAGATGACAGCGAAATACAATTAGTTGACAAGATTCAGAAATGTTGTTTTCCACAGCTTACTAAGTTGAAAAATTATTCGAACAGAGAGACAGGTAGGTGGCCCATAGGGGTTTCATTTGAAAAAAAAAAATGTTTGATCAAAATGTGATGTGACTGAATTAATTCATCAATAAATGACACACAAAATAATTTTTCAGGAAAAATTATGTTTTTCTGTTATGTGCGACTCATTGTGAATAGCCTTGACCAAATCTCATTTATCCACGAGGTAAAATAAAAAAAACAACTTTAATTTCAATTGTTTCAAAAAAATGACTTTTGACATAAGGTTTGGACTTGTTTTGACCTGTTGAACTTGAATGTGTAAAAATATACAGGGTGTTTCATTCGAAAAAACAAAGTTGCTGGCATTTGCAGAAAAACCGGAAGTCCGCCATATCACATTTTAATGTGATCAAACTCGAAATCGTCGCTAATATAACTGTACCGAATTTCAGAAAAATCCATTGACGAATGCAGAAGTTACAGGGGTGGCCCGATATCCTGTGTCTCCCGGTATACGTACTCAGTGCCAGTAGATATAGTACGGATATCATTTGCTTTCGTAAAATTTATTCTAAAAGTATTTTTGATCTGACATTGTGAATGAACTTTTTGACGAAACTATCCGGGCTATGCCTCAACACACAGAAAAGGTTGCCTATACAGACGACGCATGTGAGCTGTTCAAACTGAGCGCCTGGCCGTACGTACACTGTTGCCGTCTCTCGTTCCGTTCCCCCCATTCGCTCGTTCGCTTGCAAAATATATCGTATGCACCCTAGTATAATACTTCTCGAGATTATATCTGTCTACAGAGGTCTTCCGGCCGGAAAATATATCGTATGCAGCCTAAACCTTAGTACTTCTCGAGATTATATCTGTCAAACTAGATAGTCAATCACTTTGTTTTTTTTTCACAATATCTGTGATATCCTGCTCTAGCTCCTCCTCGTTTTTCATAAACTTCTTAATTTTAGTACTAACGGTAGAATTAATAATGTGCTGTTTGCCTATGCATGGTCCATATGTTACGTGTTATTTGAGTCAACTTCAATTATATATATCTCGGGTTCGGGATGGTGAAACTTGTTGAATTTTTATAGAGGTGTTGTTAAACAATACGAATGCCAAATTCTAATAATTTCCCAATCCAACTGTCTCGTGGGGGAACCACCTTAAGTAACACTGCTTGACTTATTGACAATTCGTACGAATTACTAAATGTCAAACAAAAACTTTTGTTTCATACCAAAATTTCGAAAAAAAACCTAAATCGTAGTATAAGGGCAGTTGGGAGGATACTGAATTTAATGGAACGGTATGGAGGTGTTTGAAATGTAATAGGGTTAGGGCATTTAAACTAAAAAGTTAGAAATAAACAACCTATTAGAAAAAGTGATTTACATTTTTTTTTCTGCTGAAATCAGCTCTTGAGATTTTGAAAATATGAATTGAGGGGCTTTTGGGGATGCTGATTCAAAGTCTGATAGAAAAAGTTATCTGAAATAAGTCCTAATATCCTTTTCCCAAAAAAGCCTTTTTTACCCCCACATTTGATATTTGGAGATACATTTGAGATGTTGTTGTTGTTGTTTATGTTTTTTCTGCATTTCCGTTATTTACTGTTAGATGAGAGTATTCAATCATTATGTTATTGGCAAACCACTCTTTTTCTTGTTCACATTGAAAAACGTATATTTTCTCAACTAAATTTCCATTATTCTTTTACTGAGAATAGATATTTGTATTTGTATAAACACACGTTTTTAATCAATCACTCATAAAGAACAAACAAATTTATATTGGGTGTGAAAGGCCCTGGGCACCATTTTTCTTTTCCATTCTAAAGAAAAATCATCTATTCCTTGAAGTTGAATATTTTTCATTCAGATAATCATGAATATTGGTTCCAATATCATTCAAAATAGGACCATGAATTCTTGTTTAAAAACAATTGTTATTAACCGCCAACTTAGTTGCAACCCTATGATATATACACTTAACAGACTGATAATAATTGTTTGATTTTTTGTACCCGCTCGTCTGGCCCCAAATGAATCTTTTCTCTTATCAGACCTGCTAATGATTGGAGGTCCATTCTGTTCTTTATTGAATGATAATTTCAATTGATTTGGTTTCAAATTGAAACAGTTTGTATTCGTATTCACTGAAGCAAATGAAAAACCAATTCAAATGTATTGAAATATATTTAATATATTTTTCATTTCAGGGCACTGTGATGACAATTTATCAGCGATATACACTTTTTATATTAAGATTTAAAATCTCATTTATATTTAAAATTTACTAATTTGTTTTTAATTGAAAAATTGTACACAGGTGGATGTTCTCGAAACGATATCCATATGAATTCTATATATGTATATTCTTCTTTTTTTCCATTAAGAATCACTTCGATACTTAATGTAACTAGCAAGTCATCGGAAGCATTCACGATTTTATTTATTTCGTCTATACTTCGAATAAGCTTTTTCAATATCGATAATTTATATATTGGAATATTGAATGTGATATGTACTTAAAGATTTTTTTGTTGACCACGTACAACATGTACTAAACTTGTGATAACAAATAAAATGCCGATTTTGCGTTTTTGAATTATTCTCCACATTGGACACATTTCTTCTTTATACTTTTTATTCTAATAGAACATGTTGGAAATATGTTTCTCTTAATGGGGCAGAACATCGACTCGATTTCTTCGGACCTCTACATAACTACTGAGGTGAAAAACTGGCTAGTTCATATCTTCAAAAACGTATTCATTATAGTTGAAGCAAATTTAAATATTAGGTCCAAGAGCCGGGGTATGAATATCCTAAGGCTATGACACATGGATGATTTTGCGTAAGTACGTAGTACTACCACAGACTTGAGGGAGCCACTTTTAAAATTGTCAAATTTTGCCCGCATGACGAAATATGACGTCACTTTCGGTTATGATTTTGAGTGTTGTCGTATTTCATAAGATACATCAATAATATTCATACCAAAATAAAGGCAGATTGGAAGTACGGCGGAATGCCAAGCTTGATCAATTCGCTACACTAAATCGAATATCATTTAAGATTTTTGTTTCTAATGTTTTCTTAAGTCATCGGATACATATAATAACTTCATTTTTATTGTGGATTTTTCAATTCACAGAAAAATCTTTCTATTCAATATTAAATTGAGAATGTTTCCCTTTCCATAAAAAAATAATTTTTTTTCAAATTATTTAAACCTTTTTTAATTTTTTTTTAATTTTAAAATAAATATAAACAAATGACTGATTATTTTTTAAAATATTATTTTTTCGTTATTCGATTTGTTAGAGAATATTATGATTAGAAAAAAATCTTAAACCATTTTTTTATGTTTACAATGATGTTACTCATTATTGAACAATATATTAAGGAAAAATGTCTTCTTGAAATCAGTCATTTGCGATTATCTAGAAGATGGAGAGACAAAAATGTTTATAATTTATTTCTTTATGTGTAATTATTTTTTATAAACAATCCCAAGTATGGTCATAATTTCTTTCAGGTTGCAAAAAAATACACAACAACCATACTATATAACAAAATATGAAAAAATATCTATCTATTTTTTAAAGATTTTTTCATAAGGAATCTATCCCGATCTTCTGTTATCCCGTTTCCAGTTATCCCATTATCTCGTTACACCATTATTCCGTTATCCCGTTTTCCCATTATCCCGTTAATTCGTTTCCCGTTATCCCGTTTTCCGTTTCCTGTTATCATCGTTATCCCTTTATCCCAATATATATATACATGTTATGATATCAAATATATGTTAAAAAGAATCACATGAATACCTGCTATGGTGGTTTTACAATTTTTCTGTGCACTTTGCATTTCTGAAACCTGTTATAGTTATTCTAATCCCAATTGGAACGGCAATAAAAATGAGAGTACTACGAGGAGTGTTCATATGCACTGCTCGGCAAATGGGAAATGTATATACTACCAGTGTTTTTACTTTAAAGCGTTCCTGGTACAATCATAAAAAAGTTCTGTCGTGTGGAAGAGAATTCCTTCTCGAAACTTTTTATGTCGGTCCAATTGGGATTAGAAATACTATTATGTTCGACGCAGATCATCAGAGAGTTTAGCAGTGGAGCTTTTCTATTGACATCGATAGGTTTCCAACTATCCATTTAGATTGCACAACCTATAAAAATAATAGGCACCGAAATCTACAAACAAGATCTTTGAATTCAAACTGATAAAAATAATATATAAGCAAGAACATTCTGTATGCTAACTTAGAAAGAATAGAAATATAGGCTGTATATAAAATGAGTTTCATAGTGTAGAATAAGAAAAGTTGCTTTTGAAAGTGTGTGGATACTAAAATTTGGTGACCAAAAACAAAAATGTATGGTTGCTACAGGAGGAAGAAAAATCAGGGGTCGAAAAAAGATAATTTTAGAAAAATTTTCATCAGAAAAATCAATCCGAATGGGCAGAAAACACAACTGTGAGAGCAACTCCCCTCAATAGTCCAAACCAAGGAACAGCCTACAACTATTTGAGCGAAAAACCACTTACTTGCTATCCAGATCACATTCCAAACAAGACATAACCAACAATAAAGGGGACCAAAGTCGGACAGGTTCACTTTCCAAAGCACTGGAGTCTTCGTGAGTGCACAAACGCAACGAACTACAGGTACTTTTTGAAAACACAAATGAACGAAGTGGTATTAGACACTTTTTGGGGTCTTTGGTAATATTTATCCACAGTGGTGAACTTTATTTCATAGTTATAACCAATTTGTCAATGTAACCTGTGAACGTTCGTTTGCTCATTCATTCTAGTCATGTGATGATTTTTTTAAGTTCATAGATTCAATTATATTTAATATAAGTTAGGAATAGGAGTTCGAAACTTTTGGAAATATTCATTTCAATGAAAAGAAAAAACAAATTTAACTATTTTCTGTTTTGTTATTCATCATTTGATCACGAACTATATTTTCATGAAACAACTTGAATTCAAATAAAGCAACTGAACTCTGCTGAGCTGTAGGATGATCATGTCTCCATAGGCGTACCGACTGAGCTGGAATAAGGTAACAAAGGAAAGGTAAAATGGTGTTTGAAGAAGAGTAAGAACAACATAGCCGGAATTTATATTATGGTAAGTATTTTTCTTAAAGAATGAAGTAAAATTGATAATAAATCAAAGCAATCAAGCTTACTTACTACCATAACAAATTGCAAAATTATTGTGATGACTAGTAGTTAATAAAATATTAATAACAATAATCAATCAATAAAAAAATAAAAAATAAACAACCCACATCATCATAATATATATATATATATATATATATATATATATATATATATATAATAAATAATATATATATATATATATATATATATATATATATATATTATTAGTACGTTGACAAGCTTCGGGAGGTGATTCTTTGGAAATTTCAGAACGAAAAGTTCATATAAACATATGTTCCAAACTCCCACCAAATGACTGAAGTATCGAGCGGCCCCTCGATTGGTCAAGTAATATGATGGTGCGAAAAATAAATATCGAGATATTAACGGAAATATCCATTTTGAGGTCCCCCGAGACGATTCAGACTATTTCCAGAGTGGAGTCTGTCTGTCCGACTGGTGTGTGTGTGTCTGTAATCTTCCACGATAAGTGCCGAACCGTTTGACCAATCGAGCTGAAGTTTGGTATAAAGATACAGTTTCTGACCCGAATGCGACCATTAGTTTTTGACTGTCATCTGCGAAATGGAAATGTCAATATTAAAAACTGACAGAAACTATATCGCACGAAACTTGACTTGCAATATGTCATTTGAAATCCCTGAAAAACTGTATCCAGAACAGTCAAAATTATTGTTCCAACTGGCATCTGCGAAAATAAAAAAATGTCAAAGTTCAAAATTTTCCATTTAATTATTCAATATAGTAGAGACATATATTCATCAACTACGAATATTGATAACTGGCCATAAAGCAATGCAATGAAAGTGAAGTCAAGTTATATATGTATTCTCTCGTCATATTGGCAGCGCGTAGTTATGGCAACCGAACATCAACCAATACATGTCATGCCTCCATTTTCGCGCTTGCGCATCAATTCAATGTTGCCGATTAGAAAGAGTCCGAGTGATGGTCATGCTTCATTTATTTTGGCTTCACATTTGCTGTCTTTATTATCAATATTGGTACTTAATACACATATCAGTAGAGACGCCGAAGAAAAAGAAGAAGAAGAAGCAGGTGGAGATAGAATATTCCAACAAGGTGAAGCAGAAATTATTTGATAGAAATTATCAACGAACCGAGTTGTACACAGCCTCCGGTTGAGAGGCGGAGATAACGACAGCCCTAATGAAAAAAAAAGATTATATATATATATATTTATATATTAGGTGTGCATGGGATTAGATTACACCCTATATATATATATATATACATATATATATATATATAATCTAACCTCATGCACACCCGTGAATGACGGGTGTATAATGCCACTTTATAACAAATTACGTGCTCATAGCCGTGAGAAAACACTGGCAATTGCCAGAAGTAATAAACATTCAATTGATGTGAAATGTTGAATTGATGTTCGATAAATGTACAGAAAGAGTCTAGTATTGATTGCAGGCTACCGGCGATAGGTATTTAATTTCATAATGATGAAAACGAACGAACCTCGTTATATCTGAAGTGGTAGATGGAGTCAGAACTAGTATATGGAGTTAAGACACTTTGAAGCACTTAATGAAACACAATTATAAAAAAAATTTAGGAAGACAAAGACAAAACAGTATTCTGATTAAAAATAATATCGATGGTCATTGTGACCAAGTGATCCAGGATGAGAGGTAAACAGTGTTTTCAAGATTTTCGCACGCGTCTTTGGTTGGGAAATAGAAAGCTGTTAACGGGTGAACGTTTGTCAGATTCGACTACTGTTTCCTGATTGGCTGGTGAAGGAAAGATCTTAGCAATCAGAAAACAGTACGTGATGTGCACGAGAAGTAACCCTCTTGTCTTTTCCTGAAGTTTATTCCTTCAACTGAACAACGAACTGTTCCGTGCGTTTGAACATATTTGTGTTTTCTTGGGATGTATAATAACAGCTACACGAGGGTACGAAACACAGACACCGATCCGTTCTTTCCAGGTCGTGCTTAAGGCTCCGGAACAAAACCACAAGTTTTCCCCTGCCCCTCTTGCACCTATCAAGCCCTTGTTGTTTATGATCAATGTTAATGTTTTAATAGCATTCACAGATTGCAACAACTGATGTTGGCAATCTTGAAGCTGTTTTGCTTTTTGTAGGGTATTTATTGAATTATTTTAACAAGGCTGAATTATTGAAGGAACTGTATATTATAACCGCCGGAAAAAAAGCGCCACCTATTATATGTATTCTAAACCACTAAGATGTATTGATAGTAAGACTTACAAAGTATATAATATCTCCACTTCCGACTATTTTTCCAATAGACAATCATGTAACACCCAGTAAGGTGTTGTTATTGTTTTTATTTTGGTCCTATTGAAAGTTTTTTTTAATTATGAAATTAAACTTTTATAATTGAAATAAATAATGAAAGTATCTTTGTTGATTAGAAATTATTATTTCCTTTCATGGAAGAATATTTTGTTTGTAAAAGACAGAATCCGAAAATAGGATTTGAACGTGTTTCATCATAATAACGATTGTTTTGACTGGACGTTTGGAGCCAGAGAAATAGTTCGTTTCATTATAAACAGGGTTTGTAAAATTTGCGATGTCAGGACAGTTCGTATGGAACTGAGGATTCATAATTTTTGTATAGTGGGAGATGAGGTGATGAATTTTCACCAATCAGGGAAGGGTATATAAGTCAGATTGGATGAAGTTTGGCGTCATCTGGTTTTTGAAAAGTACCCAGAAGAGTCGCTTGTGGGCCTTACCGCGAAAAAGGCCGTGGACCATGGTTTAAGATTCGCTTTTGGCTTTGCCGGAAAGAGTGGATTTTCGGGCCTAGTCGCGAAGAGTCCGTTTTTTGGCGTTTGTTACGCGGGTTGTTGGATCTTTCCACTAGCTCATCGGGAATAAATAGCAACGTCGGGAATAAATATTTCGAAATTTGGTTTGTCAGGTATTGAAGTTATAAAATTTATTATTATTATTACGAGGAAATTGAGAAAACTATTTGAAAAAATTGGATATCGGAGACAATTTTTTACAGGGTAAGTGCAGATCTTTTAGGAAAAAAATAGTCTAACGCTTGCTTTTATTTTATTATTGGAGTACAGTACAGAAATTATTCGTATTGATGCAAATGCAAAAAAAGTTTTATTGAATTCGAGAATTAGTGGTAATGACAAAATACGTGGTTTTACGGGAAGTACGGATCCTATATGTTTAATTTAAAAATTAATTATGAAAATGAAATTATGAGCTCTTTTATTGAAATACATTTTATGGTGATTAGTGCTTTGAAGTTTATGGTTTCAATCTTTTTTTTCTAAAGTTAGATATTATTTTATGTTTTCATCTTATTTTATTGAGATTATTTTATCGATAAATCTTGAACTGTGATTTAAAAAAATTTTTTTAAGTATTGAAGTTATTTTGTGTTTTATTTAAACCTATAGTTAGGAAAAAGTTCAATTCAGTTCACTATGAGAGGCATTTTAATTGAGAAGTAAAGTTATTTAATTTTCTTGATAAACATATCTCAGATCTAGAGGAACTAAACTTGAAGAAAAAGTACTATTTGAATTATTGAGATAAAACTTCATTACTCTCAATGTCAAATGTAATTTATTCCTCGTCATGGTTGTAATGAAAAATATAGTGGTCAAACGCAAAGATCATTATCGTGCAGGACAATTTCTCATTAAAGTGACTGTAGATTGCATTCTGAAAGATGTGCTCTGGCAGAACATGTGAATACATTTGACCACCAGATGAATTACGATTCAGTGAAAGTGAGAGCGAGAGAGTCTCATACATTAAAGAGAACATTCTTAGAAAGAGCTTTCATTTCCCAAGAAAACAATTGTATCAATGAAAAAACAGATATTAACCATTTGAGTGAGGTCTACTCTTATTTATTGTCTTTATTGACAACAATGTAATATCAAATAATATTTATTTTCAACATTACCGCCTCCTGGTAACATCAGTTGGTACTAATCTAACAGCTGGCACCACTGTAATAATATCCAAGTGACACCTGTCAGGTGTCGTTGGTTTAAATATAATTGCGGCAATCATTCCTTACCTGTCAGTTTCACTTGTCACACCACACACACCACACAAACCACACACCACAATTATGTTTATATAATTTTAAACAGTGTTAATGTGGTTGTATCAACTTTGAACTTCGTTTTATTCCTTGTCTACGTTCTTTTCTTTTGTATCACTATGTTTAACATCATTGAAACCAACCTCAACAAAGTTGTAAGTAGCATAATGTTCCGCCCTTGAATATGTATTACTATTTGTTTTTTCATCTAGCGCTAGCTTCTCTGATGATGGAAATAAACGTTTCCGAAAGCTTGGATAAACTTGACGAGTTTACTTTTTCATTGCTGCTTACCCCAGTATCCCTAGTTTTGTATATATATATATATATATATATATATCAAAAACTACTTTTTTTCCCAAGCGCATATATATATATATATATATATATATATATGCGCTTGGGAAAAAAAGTAGTTTTTGATATTAATTCAAGATTGGTTTCAGTTAGTTAAGATCGTTTTTGATATCCACTTATTCTGAAACAATGTGTACTTTATTTCATTTCAAGTTAAAAATAAGTTGACTTCTCAAAATTGTGAAAATCATCCGTTTAAAAAAGAATCTGTTTTGTTTCGAACTTCATTTTTAATTATCCATTCTTATTCACATGAAAAAGATGTTAAACGTACAATTTTATAGTTAATGCAATTGTCAGTAAGTTGTAAACCAGTAGAGCTGTATTCCTGTTTTCACCTGTGCTTTCTAATCTTCTATTGAAGATATTTTTTCATTTTTTTTTTTTGAACTTTCGATAGTTCTTTCCTACAATAATGGGTTTTGTAAAGAATAAATAATCAAACTTTTAATGAGTACAGCATTAATAGGAATTGTTGCTGTCAACATGTGGCATGTGACCAAGTGTCGTGAATACCAAGAAGTAATTTTATCGATACCTATCAATTTTTCACAACATGACAACAAATAAACACTCATTCACAGGTAGGAAGTTCACTTCTGAGTATTAGGATTTTGTTTCATTTACTGGCGATATAGATAGTCTGATCAACAAGTTCGAAATGGTGCTAATTATTGATAAAGCTCCTAAAAATATGAGAGATAGCTCATTGGATTCGTAATGACCTGTACAGAAATGTATTTCGCTGATTTTACAGCACACAAAAAATTGCAATTGTTATTATCAAATTAAAAGGGAAAAAGGCATTTAGTTTTTCGCTAATAATTAAAAAACTATTGATAATTAAGGAATTTGAAATGAGATTTTTAAAGAGGAGGAAATTTCCAATAAAAAAGTCCCAACTCCCGGAACTATTTCTATTGTTTATAATTTCAATTTAACGCCGAAAATTGGGCTCCGCGCGGCAGTTACGGCATGGGCGCACTGCCGCTGAAAACAGTATACCACATGAAATAATTTTTTTATAGTATCAAATATCAATTTAAACATTTGAAAAAATGATGCCGTCATCTCAACACTTGAAAGAATAAAGCTCAGTTGGAAAGAAATTCTAATGTTGATATTTCAGAAAGTTATACAATTGTTAACAAACAAGTTTTTTTCCGCCTCCGTTTTGACAAATGGCGACATAATTTTTTTATAATTGACTTATAAATTGTTTGCTTTTTGGAGCCTTTTTTTATATATATATATATATATTATACTCAAGAAGATCACGTGATAAAAGTTCATAAAAGTTTTTTATTTTGTTTATTTTAATTGCTTAAAGTTAAAAATTAATGAAAAATTAAAAAAATTATGTTAAAAACATTTTTTTGAACAAATGTTATGTAATTGCCGTTTTCGCATCTAACAATGGCATTAAGTAACACGCTGGGATTTCTCTTATGTCATTTGTTAATGAATTATTTATAGCTCCAATTATCAAATGTTAGCCATTTAATGTGAAAAAATAATTGAAATTAATCAATTTTCAGGCAAGAACAATTATAATAAACAAAATAAAAAACTTTCATGAGATTTTATCAGGTGATCTTCTTGAGTATATATATATATATATATATATATATACAGTGACCGGCAGAAAGTACGCATCATATGGGAATTTTTTTTAATATAATATTTTGACAAATGTCGATACATGCAATCGCTTCTGCATCAAAAGAAACCCCAAAAGATGTTGTACAGTGCCGTTCGTCTTTTCTTGTTTGGCGGGAAATTTAAAAAATTTAAAAATGATATCTCAAAACACACTTATTTGGGAAAATATTGAAAAATGTTATTTGGAAAAGTTGTTAAGAACGACATTTTATAGCTATGTACAAGTTTGGAAAAAAATCTGAGATGAAAAAATAAAAATCAATTTTTGCCATAAAAAAATTTTCAATTTGGAAAAATACATTTCTGACAAAAAACTCATTAGTAAAGCCCAAGAGTAATATTTTGAATAATATTTTGAAAAGATTCACCAGCTACTTCTATTTTATTCGAAGAAAATTTTAAATCTGTGGATTTGCCATGTGTTCAGCTGCTTCATAAGAGGTCACAGAAATATCTTCAGGACATTATAATCCCGATACTGTTTATTATTGACAAAGAACCATGTATCTAGAGAATTTTAATATAATTTTTTTATTAGAACGAAAAATTGATTCAATTTCTTACATAATTACATTTTATAATAAAATTAGAAGCTGAAATAATTATAAACCAAACAATTTAATGCATACTCGAAAAATTGTAAATGTCCATTACTCGACGTGTCCACCCTGACGTTCAATACATGTAGTTGTTCGGGATTTCATTTCTCTGGACACATTTCGCAGCATTTGTGGTGTAATGTTATTGATACATTGTCGTATTACTTCTTCTAAATGGTCGATATTACGAAATGGCCGAAGTTTATAAACCCTACTTTTGAGGTACCCCCAAAAAAAATCCAAGGGCGTCAAATCTGGGGATCTTGCAGGCCACGGGTTTTCTGAACATCGTCCTATCCATTTATGAGGAAAGTGTTCGTTAAGCCACGCTCTGACTTCAAGGGTACTATGTACTGACGCTCTGTCTTGTTGGAAAAAAATATCATTCCTTCTTTGCAGCTGTAATCCATGTAAGAAATCAAAAAACACAGTATTTAAAAACACTAAATAATTTTGTGACTTAAGGTTACCCCTAAAAAAGTGAGGCCCAACGATCTGTGTATCTAATATGCCGCACCAAACATTAGTTTTGAAAGAAAATTGACTCTTTGCCTCTATCTTCCAATTTGGGTTCTCATCAGCCCACCATCTACAATTCTGGGAACTGACAGTATCGTTTGATGTAAAAGTCGCCTCATCAGTGAATAAAATGTTTGTAGGAAAATGTTGGCATTCTTCAATAATGCCTTGGAACCAAAATGAAAAATCTAAGCGTGCATCAAAATCTCTATCGAGTAAGGTGTGGATGAATTTTGGTTTGTATGCACGAAATTTATTATTCTTCAAAATTCTTCTTATGGATTTTTCAGATATACCGGTTTGTTCCTGCCTCTCCGATAGTGCCATCCGTGAATTTTCTGTGACCGATAACAAAACATTAAATGTACCTTCCTCATTAGTGACGGGCTTACTATGTGGAATTTTGTAACGATTTTCTACACTGCCTGTAGCTTTAAATTAAATAGATATTCTTATTTGGATATCTAGCATTGAATATATCTGTTGCTTCTGTGGAACTATGAAAACGCTCACCACATATTAAGACGAGCTCCATTTTTTCTTGCAAACCTAGCTTTTCTTGGGGCATCTCTAATTATTGTTAACACACAACAAAATGTAACTTTTACAATGAAAAAAACTATAGAATAAAGACGATAAAAACACCTGGATAAATAATAACACTACTAAATCGTTTGACAACTCTTAATAACACATTGTCATTATTAGTCAATTGTTTCATGGCCTCTTTGAGCATGAGGAAATCTGTCGATGCACGCATCAACAATGATAATATTGTATGATTCCAACAATTTGCCAAAAATCAATTTAGTTTTTGTTTGAATAAAAAATTCAATTTGAAATTATGTAGATACAAGGACCTTTATTAATAATGAACAGTATCGGGATTATAATGTCCTGGAGATATTTCAGTGACCTCTTATGAAACAGCTGAATACATGGCAAATCCATAGATTTAAATTTTTTTCCGAATAAAATAGAAGTAGCTTGCGAATATTTACAAAATATCATTCAAAATATTACTGTTGGTCTTACTAATGAGTTTCTTTGTCTAAAATGTATTTTTCCAAATTGAAATTTTTATTAGGGCAAAGAATTGATTTTAATTTTTTTATCTCAGAATTTTTTCAAAATTCGTACATAGCTATAAAATAACGTTCTGAACAACTTTTTCAAATAACATTTTTTGATATTTTCCCAACTAAGTGTGTTTTGAAACATAATTTTAATTTTTTTTAAATTTCCCTCCAAACACGAAAAGACGAACGGCACTGTACAACGTCTTTTGGGGTTGCTTTTGATGCAGAAGCGATTGCACATATCGATATTCGTCAAAATTAATTAATAAAAGAATTTCCCATATGATGCGTACTTTCTGCCGGTCACTGTATATATATATATATATATATATATATATATATATATATATATATATATATATATATATATATATATGTGAAAACGGAGGTCGGAAAAAAACTTGTTAGTTAACAATTGTATAACTTTTTGAAAAATCAACAAGAATTTTTTTCCAATGGAACTTCATTCTTTCAAGTGTTGAGATAACAGCATAATTTTTTCAAATGTTTAAATTGATATTTAATACTTTAAAAAATTATTTCATGTGGTATACTGTTTTCAGCGGCGGTGCGTCCTTGCCGCCCAATTTTCGGCGTTAAATTAAAGTTATAAATAATAGAGATAGAGTTCCGGGAGTTGAGACTTTTCAATGGAAATTTTCTCTTCTTTAAGAATCTTTTTTTCAAATTTCTTAATTTTCAATAGTTTTTGAATTATTAGCGAAAAACGAAATGCCTTTTTATTTCCCTCTTAATTTGTTAATAACAATTGCAATTTTTTATGTGCTGTAAAATCATCGAAATACATTTTTTTGCACGTCCTTCCGAATCCAATGAGCTATCGCTCATATTTCTAGGAGCTTTATCAAAATAACACCATTTCGAACTTGTTGATCAGACTAAGAGTGATATAGAAAATAATTTGAGCATATGGTTTGACTTACAGATAAAATCTCATCTGTGCATATTATAGTGAAGTTTACATCAGGGTCTACTATCACTATTATATTCGAGTGTAACCCGGAGGCTCTTACTCTTTCAACATAAAAACAAGTGGGCTACAGCCATTCACGAAATTTGAATTTTGATTGGACAAGGACTAAAGAAGAATCTCCAGTCATTGCCATGGTGGTGATTCTCAAAAATAGCCGAGAAATAATTTTTGATCTGAAAGTTTTGAAAAATATTAATTTCTAGAGAGGATGCAGCTTTCACTACCATGTATGGATTAATAAATAGCCCATCACTCCAGAGAGCGCCTGGGACGTTTAAAACGCGAAGGGTCGTCAATATTGTAATCAGTTGCTTCCCTCACAAGAGGATTCTCGTGGGCTATTGCACAATCAAATACTCTCTGATTGCGTTCTCTAATGATACTTCTGATGGAAGGCAGATTTAAGTCCTCAAGTATCCGTTCGTTCCGCACGTACCACGGAGCGTTCGTTATCATACGCAGAACTTTCATTTGCGCCCGTTCCAGGACGCAAATGCTCGTTCTGCAGGTCTGGCCCCAAGCGGCTGAGGCATACAAAATGACAGGTCTGAAAACCATTTTGTAGATCATAACTTTATTTTTCAGGGAAAGTTTACTTCTCCTGTTTACTAACGGATAGAGTGATGCGATTTTCTTATGTATTTTATTTTTATCAATTTAACGTGTGGCCTCCAGGTGAGTCGGCGATCCAATGTAACTCCGAGGTAATTTGACCTGCTCCAACCAATTAATCTCCCTTCCAGAGACAGTCACTCCCCTCTGGGTTGTTTCTCTTGCGACCCATCGAAATAGCCTGCGTTTTGTCAGGATTCACCCTTATTTTCCACTCCAGATACCACTGCTGGAGATCGTCTAATGCATTCTGCAAATAGACGACACCCATCAGATGGTCGGCTGAAGAAGAAAGTAAGGCCGTATCATCAGCGTAAAGGGAAATCTTCACGTGTTCACTCCTGGGTATGTCGACGTGAAGGGCGTAGAGCATAGGAGGCAATATTGCCCCCTGAGGAACGCCGGCCTCAATTGCTCTCGAATCCGAGAGACAATTGTCGACCTTGACTTGGAATGTCCTACCCATGAGAAATGATTTTAGCCACTTCACCAGACCCAGAGGCAAGTGGAAGTCTATCAATTTGAAAGCAAGCCTTCATGCCATACCTATCGAACGCTTTACTGATGTCAAGAAGTATAACATGGGCGCTGTTGTTGGTATTTAATGAATTTATGGTATCTTCCACCAGCCTCAGAACCTGAAGCTCGGTGGAGTGAGCTCGGCGAAAGCCGAACTGCTCATTCGGTAGGACATTTCTGTCATCCACTTCATCGTCGAGCCTTTCCAGGACGATTTTCTCAGCCAACTTAGCTGAACTGCAAAGCAGACTGATTGGACGATAATTTTGTGGGAAGGTCGGATTTTTTCCTTCCTTCGGAATCATCACCACGATGGCATGCTTCCACCTTCGAGGAAATCTTTTAAGGCGCATCGAATTGTTTATTATGTTCAACAATGACTGCAACTGGTTATCCGGAAAATACTTAATCATTCGATTAGTAATACCGTCATAACCAGGCGCTTTTCTAGGATTTAATTCTCTAATGTGCGCCTTAAGTTCATCCAGCGAAGCCGGACGAATGTCATCCCGATTTGGCTCTCTCAAGGTGCGACGAACCCTATCTTCTAACAAAATTCCCGATCCAGATCATCGTCTGGATGATCGTTCAGCCTAAATTGCCTTTCCATCGAATCTGCAAATGCTCGAGCTTTAGACTCAGAGTCATAGCACATTCCGCCCTCACCGTGAATAGGGGGAAGATCGGCTTTTTTAGTCTTCAAATTTTTTACTAAGCTTCCATAATTGATTGTTGTTTTCTAGATTTTGAAGTATATTGCCAAATCTTCCTGTGGGGCCTATTCAACTGATTAGCCCGGATTCTGTCCGCAGGAAACAAACTCCTTTGAAAGGCTCTTTTCGCCCTATTTCTTTCACGTATTAGATTTTTAAGCCTTTGCGGGAATTCATCATCGTATTTGGGAGCTTGTTCTCTGCGGGAGCAATCCATCAAGGCATTTTTAATGGTGAGTTCGTAACGCGCTACGGCCTCATCCAACTCAAGTGGAGAATTCATTCTCTCAGGAGCGCAATATGCAGTCTCCAGGAGTGAACTGAACATCTCCCAGTTTACTCTCGTACACAGACGATCTGTCTGGGGCGGTGGATCACCTCCAAGCGTCAAAATAACCGGGTTGTGATCAGAGCTCAACTCGGCGAGAACGTGCATGTCCCAGTTCCAGGGGATATTCCTGGCCAGGGCAATGTCAAGCACATCAGGTCTACCGTTACCGGCACCAAAAAACGTCGGCTCACCTGGAGCCAACACCTGGTATTCATACCTGTCACTGTGTTGCCACAGTCGCCTACCATTCGTGTTGGTAACACGGCTCCACTGCACGTGCTTAGCGTTCAGATCACCTGCAACAATAACGGGTTGATCTGTTTCCATTAGAAGCACATCGAGTGCTTCAGGGAGTATTCTATTGTTCGGAGGGTTATAGGCACTGATTAAACGAATAGGACCACTCCTCGTGTTGAAAACAATACCTACTGATTCTATACCATGGGTATCATCATTGAAATGCCGAGCTGCACGTGCGAATGACAGCGTTTCACCAAAATGGCAACACCGCCACCCGGACGCCCAATTCGGTCATTTCTAAGCATTTTGTAGTTAGGAAATCTAACAGGTTGTCCATTAAGACGAGTCTCTTGCAGAAAAGCAACATCAATGTTGTTCTCTACAAGAAACTCTATAAACTCGAGTCTGTTCTGGAGAAGACCGTTACAATTCCAACTCACCGCTTTGATGAAATTCGGAAGCTGCCTTTCACCCATTAGTTGGGATTAAAACCGATTGAGAATTTTGCAGCAGCTTCTGCGAACTGTGCAAACAGCATCCTCATTTGATCCAAAGTGGAAAGAATGTGTTTGGGGCTATTTGTGACTTGAGCTGATTGAGCAGGGGGGGCGCCCTGGGCAGCCGCCGCATATGACACCCCCGCTTGTGTCTTTCCCAAATTTACGGGGAAATGTCTTCTTTCGTACTGATTTGAAGCAGGGTCTACCCTGCGCCTTAGCCGAGGACATTTGGGACATCCCCGATAATTTGCAGTGTGACCCCCACTACAATTCGCACACTTGGCCGGTTGATCACGAGACTTTTGGCATTCCCTCGTAATATGATTCTCACCGCACTTTACACAAGCGGGAACGGCACAGCAGTTAAGCTGACAGTGGCCGAATCTCTGACAGCGGTGGCATTGGCCTACAGAGGCCCTGGGTCTCTGTGGCTCAGCTGTCACTTGAACGTTCAAAATATCTGTGACTTGGAAGATATGTTTTTGTTCTTTATCCAAGAGAACTAATACCATTGGCAGAGGTGTTTTGATGAATTCAGTTTGCGCATACGGACCACTGAGACCGGGGCGAACCCCCTCTCAATCAGCTCGTTATGGATGTCGTTACAATCTAAGAATTCGGGGACTCCCCTGAAGACTACTCTCAATTTTTTATCATCAGGTAGACTATAGGTGTGAAAAGGAATACCTTGATCTTTAAAAATACTGGATATTTTTCTATAGTCTTCAGGAGAGTTCGGAAAAATCTTGATTCCGTCAAATACATTCTTTGACAGTTTGTTCAATTTAATATTATTACTTTTGAATAAAGAATTAACAGTGACCCACTTGTTTTATTTTCTCACTGTGATAGGAGGGACGTTTGTCTTCTGATTGTATCTGAGTCTGCTCTGTGGGTGAAGTATTTGTCGCGTTGGCATCATCCATATTCACGTCGTCGGCACCTCTGTACAATTTTGAACTTGGCTGGTCCCTCCGCTAGAAGAGGCGCACTCGGATTCGGGTTCAGCCGCTGGACCATTTTTCGCCGGTTGG
The DNA here is from genome assembly GCA_018342105.1 of Gonioctena quinquepunctata. NCBI lineage: Eukaryota > Metazoa > Arthropoda > Insecta > Coleoptera > Chrysomelidae > Gonioctena > Gonioctena quinquepunctata. Next base: position 419,978 of record JAFIRS010000665.1, read on the forward strand.
TGCATGTCACTGTCTGATGTGACATTTGTCAAACTTTGGAATCTATTTGAAGTTGAAACATTTATCGCAGTTTTTCTACTAGAGTCGATATATGCTACTGGTCTAGAGCTTCTACGATAGGGATAAGATGTCGAGGGTTGATTCTGCGTATCTTTGGTAGCCGGCAGGGCGGGAAATTGCTCCTTTCTGAGCCTTTTTGTAGCAGGGACATCACCAGAACCTTCTGACTTTTCATTCGATTTCGCCGAAATTAGTGAACTTATTATTGGTATTTTCAATAAATCTTCACCTAGGGAAGACAACAATGCCCCCAGCACCTCCAGGAGATTGGCCCTCGGCAGAGAACCGATCCCCGCAAGGACTGATTCCTTGCTCGCCAGATCGCAATTTCCAATTAGATTTCCATCCGATTTTTTGTCTTCAGGGAGGTTTTTCAACGTCGTGTCCAATATATATGGTGCAGGTGGGTTAGTTTTCTGTTCCAGGCCGGTACAAGACTGGTTTGGTTCAGGAAAACACGAATTTTTCACACTTTACTGCGGAGCAAACTTTCTACCAAGTATGTTACTTCGCTATACGTGAAGTTTACAGCGGAACTCATGCAAATTGACAACAAAGGAAATTAAACGAATACATGATATACATATTATTGAATATTATTGTGAAATTTTTCACTTTTGATATACTACCAAAGGTCAATTCAAGTTTTTATTATTTTGAAGTTGAAAAAGGAATCTTCAGATTTGGAGTTGGGGTTCGGCACCATCTTGACGTGATTCCCGTTGACTTTCAACACCTCCCCTGGACAACAAGGTGAACTGATGGTTCCATCCGGATTCAAAAGAAGCTGTTGATTTCTTTCGCCGTGTTTGGGCCACACTAGTAGTTGGCGTGTGACTGGGCATACATCCAAAACTTTTCTGAAAATATAAATGGGAAAATTCAAGTTTGACTAGCGCAGGGTGTCGTATATTTGTTTTTTTTTTATATGTTCTGGTTCCCACGAAAAGGGATATCCTGTAATGTTCAGAGAACATCGTGGGAACCAAGGGAAAAGAAGGTAGGAGTTGGTGTTCTTCTTAAATTTCTGGAGGTTGTATGCCTCGGGGAACACCTCCCTAGGCAATGAGTTCCAAAGCCTCGCTGTTCGTTGGATGAACGAGTCTTTGGAAAGTGATGTTCTGCGGGTCTCCAAAGTGACCACGAAGGGGTGTGATGACTGAACTTGACGGGTTAGTCTCGAAGAGACTGCCAAAGCAGGAACGATTGTTGATATTTCAGAAGAGCATCGCCCATGAAAATATCTATAAAATAGAGACAAATCGCCAACTTTTCTACGGTGTTCCAGACAAGTGAGCGAGTTTGTAAACGAGGCATCACCGACGAGACGAATTGCCCTTTTTTGGACAGAATCCAATAGCCTCAGGATATGTTTAGGTGCCGCGCTCCAAATATGGGAACAGTATTCCAGGACAGGTCGGATCTGTGCCTTATAGATCATAAGCAGCTGAGTGGGGGTGAAATAGCTCTTGGCACAAAACAAAAAACCAAATTTTTGGGATGCACTTTTGGCAATGGACCTCACGTGATTTTCCCAGGAAAGGTTATTGCTGATAGTAATACCAAGCATCGATATGGATGACTTCAGTGGTATGGTTACTCCTGACAAAGTTATGTTAGGCACAGTGAGATCGGCTTTTCTAGGGGAAAGACATGCTTGTGTTTTGTTTGCATTGAATTCTACCAAGTTATTAGATCCCCACTCGAGAATTGTTGCTAAGTCCATATTTATATTATTAACATTTCTTCCTCGTTCATTTCTGGTTTCACGGGCTGATATAGGGCCCTGGAAGAGAAAGCGGTATGGGGGTACTATCATCGGCAAAGCTGTGTACTGGACATGAAGTTGCTTTCAACAGGTCGTTGATGTGAAGTAGAAATAGTGTTGGTGCGAGGATAGATCCTTGCGGAACACCAGCATTTATGAGTAGAGTGTCAGATGAAACTCCATCAACCACTACATGGAGACCTGTTTGAGAGAAAACTAGCAAGCAGAGAACACAACTGAGGGGCAAGCCATAAGACGGAAGCTTGGCGAGGAGTCCCTGGTGCCAAACTCGATCGAACGCCTTGGAGATATCTAATGCCACAGCTAAAGTTTCTCCATACTTTTCAATAGATAGCTGCCATATATGTGAGACGTAAGCGAGCAGGTCACCAGTTGATCTCTGATGGCGGAAGCCATATTGCCTATCGTTGACAATTCCTTAGTCTTCCAGATATTTCATGAGCTCGATGTTGATGGCTTTTTCCATGACCTTTGAAATAATAGATAGCAGTGCGATAGGTCTGTAGTTGCTAGGTAGGGCCTTTTTGCCTTTTTTAGGGACTGGCTGTACTCTTGCAATTTTCCAATTGGACGGAAATACCCCCAAATTGTAAAGTGGTTGAACAACTTGCAAAGAACAGGTGTTAGTTCGGGGGCACATTTCTTGAGAACAATCGGCGGGATTCCGTCAGATCCACAGGCTTTGTTGGTGTTGAGACCCAGCAAAATCTTTCTGATAGTACGTTGGCGAAAGGTGATCTCGGGCATGTGACTGTCAATAGGTGTAATGTTCGGGGGTTGTTTTATTGAAGTAATACAATATGCAGTGACGTCAATGTGATTATACATTTGTTATCATTTGATTGCAATGCAATCAGTACCATATATACATTGGAAAACCAGACATAACCAAACTGGTCGCATTCGGTTTACTATCTAATGCAGATAACCAATTGCGTATCCATTCGGAAAGGTACATTTCACAAACTGTTACTGACAAATAGACGACGCTCCGATCTGACATACAGGGTGTTACCAAATAAGTGCGAAAGTTTTAGGGGGATTTCTTGTCGAAAATTGAAGGGGGTTTTTATGTAAACAAAAGCCTAAGGCATTTCCTTGAAAGTAACACGCTTCCAAAACTGAAGAAAAAATTTTTTTCTTGAAATTGCTGAGGAATTGAAGAAATGGCATTTTGTATGCATGTTCTACCAAAAAAAAGCTACCTATGAATATTTTTTTAAATTTTTTTGTGATATTTTAAAGGGATGAAACATGCAACCTCTATTCCATTTTTTACCAGAACTTTATAACGAAACAAAATTTCTCAGTTGAAAAGAACGATTCATTGCAAAACTTTTTTAACTCTTGTGTTGTGTCCGTAAAAGCAATAGTTTCCTGATAAAAAAAATAAAATACGACATTGTGCATGAACGGATCTTCTGTAAATAGAATCGAAAAAATCTAGTAGGTGGCGGTCACGTTTTGTATGCACAACTTGTAACTTCAATCGTAGTATTTAAAAATAAAAAATAAAATTCAGTGGGTGGCTGTTAAGTCGCTTTTATTCCTATGTGGTAGTTGAAAGTTGAATTGTGTCTTTTGAATCTTGAATATGAATAATTACACTAACGCTGAAATAGCAGATATGCATTTTATATATGGTCGTGCCAATGGAAATTCATTGGAAGCTAGATGGCTCTATGCAGAGATGTATCCTCAGCGCGTGTTACCTCATTACACAATTTTTGCACATCTTCACCAACTTCTCTGTGAAAGAGGGACTTTTGAAAAACGATCAACTGATTGTGGTCGTCCTCGAGTAATAAGAACGGTGGCACTGGAAGAAGAGGTTCTCAATATGATCGAAGATCGTCCGGAATTAAGTACAAGACAAATTGCTAACACACTTAATGTTAGCGATAAACTAATCTGGAAAATTTTAAAGGATCACCAATTATAGCCTTACCATATTCAATGAGTCCAGGCACTTCTGCCGGAGATTTTCCCCATCAGTAGGCTTTTGTCAATGGAGTCTTCAAATGACTAACCAAAATGCTCAATTTTTAGAAAACGTAATATTCACTGACGAAATCAACTTTTCAATGCAAGGGATTGAAAATTTCCATAACAATCATCTATGGGCCAAAGATAACCCACATGCGATTCAAGAAGGTCGGTATCATATGTATTTTCACTTAACGTGTGGGTCGAAATTATTGGCGAAAATATTATTGGACCGTATTTTCTAAATGTTCCACTAGCTACTCGGCCACGAATGTGGTTTATGCACGATGGTGCGCCTGTCCATTTCAGCATAACTGCTCGTCAGTACTTGGACGACGTGTATCCAAATCGTTGGATAGGCAGAGCAGGACCTCAACCTTGGCCTCCCAGATCTCCAGACTTAAACCCCTTGGACTTTTGCCTCTGGGGTCACCTGAAGTCCTCCTTTCCATACGACCCCCATTGAATGTGTGAATGATTTAAGGAATCGCATCATTGCAGCCTGCGAGACAATCCAAAACACACCAGGAATATTTCAACGTTTTCGCCAGTCTATGAGACGAAGACTTGATTTCTGTCTACTGGATTGGAGGTGGTCATTTCGAGCAGTTTTTATAACTCCGTTCCGTTTTATCTTATTGCCATTTTCTTTATTGTAATACATATAATTTTGTTTTGTTTGTGTTTTTAATTTGATATTCTATTAAAACAAAACATGGTACTGGTACATGCCACATTGAAAGTTAAACAAGCTGAATAATTTTAAAATACTAGAATGGAGCCACAGGTTGTGCAAACAAAACGTGACGTTCAAGCACAATGTCGTTTTTTTTTATTAGGAATCTATTGCTTTTACGGATACAACACAGGAATTAAAAAAGTTTTGCAATAAATCGTTGTTTTCAACACATATTTTCAAATTGAGAAATTTCGTTTCGTTAAAAAGTTCTGGTAAAAAATAGAATAGGAGTTGCATGTTTCACCCCTTTAAAAATCAAAACAAAATAAAAAAATATTCATAGGTAGCCCACAAAATGACATTCCTCCAACTCTTCAGCAATTTCAAGAAAAAAAAACTATTATTTTATCTCATTTTTGGAAGCGTGTTACTTTTCGAAGAAAGGCCTGAGAGCTTTTGTTTACATGAAAGATCCCCTTTGATTTTAGACAAGGGATCACCCCCTAAAAATTTTCGCACTTATTTTGTAATACCCTGTATATGGCCGAACATTTGTCACAGATTTGACTATTCTATAACAGAGGTTATGTGCTCAAAGAGATTAACTATTGTCAAATAGTATTCTGATGAACACTAGAGTACAATTCTTATAAATAATGAATTATGAAAAATCAACAGTGTTTAAAAGTGATATTCTGTATTCGTTTACTCCCCAGATACATTGATTTGAACTATGGGGAGATGTTATGGAAGGGTATCGCAGTCAATATCCACGAGAATAAAACAACTCAAAGTTGAATAAACTATATGCATTCTCAGCAGTTCAATTTGTACAAGCAGAGGGAAAAGAAGGTTGACGAAGAGACATAAAAAATTTAATGTTTTGGGCTACATGACATTTGCGGAGTGAAGTCAAGGGTCTTTTCAAATGTTTCTCTGTTGTAAATATTGGATTTTCTTATTCTTAACATTTGAAAAAATAATTCCACTTAGTCCGATATTTGTAATACCAAATGCCATACGAGCAGGAGTCATCATTTTTCAAATGTTAAGAATACAAAAATCCAATATGTACAACTGAAAAAGATTTAAAAAGACTCTTGACATTGGGTTTCACATTTTTTCCCTTTTTTTCCCGAATTTTACATTTTCGGCCCTTTCTTTTTTTCCTTTTTTTTTTTAATTTTAAATAATTAAATTTTTCATGTCTCTTTGTCAACTTTCTTCCCCCTCTCCTTGTTCAAATTGAACTGCTGAAGATGGCACTTTAAAGTTCCGAAACGCATATAGTTTATTTAACTTTCATAACATTAAAAAAAATATATCTTCGCCGATCATGGTCCCCAGATGCCAAATTAGCATCAATTCGAAATATTGTATATATATAATAATAATAATAATAATAATAATAATAATAATAATAATAAATAAATTTTATTTCAAGGAATGTCACAATATATATAACAGACAATATAAGGCAACATTAACTAAAACAATCGTCACATACATTTAAGATTACTGAGATAAATTGGCAGAAAGATAATCATTGATTGAGTATGGTTCAATCTCCAGAAGTAATATAAAAATTTTTTTTCTTGAATAGAGACTCTGTTTCTATCGTTCTTATGTTAGCAGGTAGTTTGTTGTAAAATTTTATGCAGTTGTAGAGAGCGCTTTTTTCAGTGGATGCTAATTTATGTTGAGGATAGTTGTAGAAAGTATTCCTTGTACTGTATTTAGACTGTGGCTTTAGATACTCAAACTGAGATTTGTTTTTGAAAAGGAATAATAAACATTCTTGTATGAATATTCCATAGAAGGTTAAAATTTTACTAGTTCTGAATTTTCCCCTGCAAGACTCGCCAACTTTCAGTCTACAAAGAGTTCTTAGAGATCTTTTTTGAACTGTAAAAACTGTGTTTGAATCCCTGCTATTCCCATAGAAAATTATACCATACCGTATTACAGATTCTACAGTTGCATGATATATAGTTTTGATGGTGACATAATTCGTATAGTTTGCAATAATCTTCAGGCTGTAACATGCCGAATTCAGTTTGGTGGTGATATACGTAACGTGATGGTCCCAACACAAGACATCGTCAATATATATATATATATATATATATATATATATATATCTATAAATATATATATATATATATATATATATATATATATATATATATATATATATATATATATTAACAAAAACAAAGTGGGGGCCACATTTTTCAACTGAATGACGGCTACGTCACAAGAATTAATAAATTTCGTTTACCCTGTACACTTCATTCATTTGCGGTTCATTGGCTCGTGTTAATCAGATACTCCTTGAGTTTTTCTTCCACCGACGAACAGAACTAAGTGACATCGAGATGAAAACCCAAGTCAGTTATGACTATATCCTTGTGTGCTGGTAATACTTATTTCTTTTGATTTGGGTTAGATTACATAGAAATATTAGGAAGAATTTAGTGATATTTGAATCCTTCACCAAGTTTTGAGTGAAAAGTTCAAGGTTTCTACAAAAATAGAAATGCTATTTTTGTTTATAATAAAAAAATTCCGGTTTCTTATATTTATGGTTTGTGGTTTGACGTACAAAATGTCCTGATATCGCAATTCCCGACCTCCAAATTACATTAGTTCATTCCTCTATTGGTGAATATGACGAAATTATGACATAAAATTAACCTTCGCCTTAATTTCGCGCCGATCTCAGCGATAGTCAAAATATCGTAAATCTTGCAAATAATGGTTTTTGTTGCGATAATTTATACTATGGAAGGAAACAGAATGATACATGATGAACAGTTTCAAAATATGTTTTCCAAATATTTCGAAGTTTTAACCTCTTACTTCGAATTTTAAAAAAGGAAAGAAAATATATTGAAGAAGTTATATGGATGCTTAGAATTTTTCCACGAAAAAGATGATTTTGGAAATATTCCACTAAGTTGCTCCATTTTGGAAACATATTTTCACTACCTAAAAATTTCACATAAATTTTTTTTAAGGTACTACTGTCGAAACTTACCCTTGGTGGCTTTTACTGTGGATGATGAAATTACCCGATGAATGTTCTTCGATCACCCAAATTTGATCGTTGGAATCATACTCTTGCTCGATTGAAACGATATCTGGGTTGCCCTTGTAAGCATTTCCAGTTTTCAATGATATTATCTTGATTTCATAACCTGAAAGTTAGTTGAATCAAGATTGGATGCAAAATTAATTCTTTGCTATATAGATATAGCATTTGTACTTGGTTCTGTTGTTCATTATTCTCCATTTTTTTGATCGATTTGATCAACTTTCATTTGATCTCTATTCGGAGTTGATGTCTTCATGAGAATAGACGGTATAGACAAATACAATTTACTCACCATTCTTGAATGTATGGATACTGGAAAAACATACAAATGCCAAGAAAACAGAGGTTGTGAATTTCATTTTGACTTGTTCAGTAGAAATGTATTACTCTAATAAATATATGATAAACTTTCGTGGAACATCTGATTTATTTTTATTGTGGTAAGCATATAAATATCTGCATATGGTAAACAATCTTTCAAACCATTGGCGTATCTGCATAAATTCTGAAAGAGCGCCTGATATGAATGATTCAACTTTAAAACATGAAAAATATTGCGAGTTTGTTAAAATATAAAGAGTGTTCTTTGCAGCGACTGATTTAACATTTTCTTCTCTGAAAAACACTAATTGAATGCCAATATACAGAAGTATAATTTCGAGAAATATATATTGCACACGGGCATAGCTATATTTTTCAAACAAGACGTCGTAAATGTGTCGATTTGGGCGGTTTGGTTTAGGCAAACCAAACCCATTGAAGATATTTCAAAACATGTCTCATCATCCTTTTGACAGAACTCTTTTGAAGTCAGTCAAGAAAGATCACGTTCAAAAAACACTGCGAGAAAAACAGCGAAAAACTGAGAAATTGTAATCTACATTCAAAAGATTTTTGAGTATATAGAGAAGTATCTTTAAATTCAAAAATTTATTGTGATTGGCAACTTTTAAAATACGACAAACGACAAGTTAATTGAATATTTTTTGCCAATTCGTAAAAAATAATTTAATAACTACAACCCCTCAATATGGATAACAAATGAAAGAGCTTGACCAGTAGAATACAGTATACCATGAAAAAATATTCCAAATCCAATATGGCATCCGAAACAAAATGGCGGATCATAGAGTTCAGACGTCAATACATTAAAACTGAAATCTAGGTACTCGAAACAATGGACTTTCTCATCTTAGAATCGTGATTCGAACATGAATCTCCCACCCAACACAAGTTTTTTTTCAAGTTGAATGTTTTTTTTGAAGAAACATAATAATGATCAGATATTGCACTTAAAACTAAAAAATAATTAGGTAGGTACCACTCTCCTCATCAATATAGGGCATTTATCAGACTAAACTGAAATCGTGGGGCAACTTATGCAAAATGTGTGCAAAAGTAAATCCGTCACTATCATCGTGCGACATCACAGAACGATCATTTACATATTTACTCAGGTTACACTACGCCCACGATTTTATTTTAGTCTGATCATTGCCCTATAGTGATGAGGAGAGTGGTGTGATGGCTGGTACCTGGTACCTACTTAATTATTTTTTAGCTTTCAGTACATTATCTGCATCATTATTATGTTTCTTTGAAATGAAACCGTTTAACTTGAAAGCACATATGTTTTAAAAATTCAATATTATAAAACCATATTTTATAAAAAATATTGAATTTTTTTGCACTTCTTCATATTGAATAGTAGTTCGTAACGAATCATCAGCCTTTAGCATTTGTTCAATATTTTAAACTTTTGAATGAGCTTTTTATTTTTAATGGAGATATTAATTAATTTTCCGGGAGCCTTTGTCTCCCTGGGGATGGATACTGCAAATTATCCTATACCCTGAGAAGAACCTCTATGCTAAATTTCATATCTACGTTCGGTGAGTATCTGGGTTGCCTGGTCCAGGTGAACAAATATGTTACTCCTGGCGGTTTTTGGGATATTTGCTAATACCTCCTGAAATAAGCATTTTTATAGGAGAAATGTGAGAGTACTTTCAATATATCAATACTTTTCAGAAATGAGGCATTTGGCATATTTCTGAAGAAATAAAATTAAATCGAATCAAAACTTAAATGTTTTCTATATGGAAGAGTTCTAGGGTGAAAATAAATAATATTCCAAAAATTAATTGAAAACAGACTTCTGACAAATCAAATGTACCAATTTTTCGTCTCAAAACTCGTCTTGTACCTAGAATCCAAAAAAGTAAAAATATACATACAGGGTGTTCCACTTGAAATTCCCAAATTGGGATCGTTTCCAATGAAACCGGAAGTGATATGGGGTATGAAATATTGAAATATATTCCAATTCTAGAATCCAACACCTCTGCCAAGTTCAAATCTCATACCCTCGGAACTCTGGAAACCATGACTTGTCTTAAGGATACGTTGACATCCGGTATTTGAATAATTTTCATCTATTGGGAATTCAAAATAACGGATACTCCCTCTGGTATCGATTTCTGAAACTATACATAAGTACATTGTTTAATTTGTTGAAAATATGAACAGGATGTTCATGAAATCAGATATGGAATCATCTGCGACTTTAGTCACTATCTTCCATCGTCAAGATAACCTATTGTGGGGTATTCATGTTGAAAAGGGAAACATTCTCAATTGAATATGCAATAGAAATATTTTTCTGTGAATTGAAAAATCCACGATAAAAATGAAGTTATTTTTTGTGAATGTCTAACAGAAAACAACTACTTCCCCGGCTAAAGCCACGCTGGACATTGAACTACATCTGATAGATATTCTGGAAGGACCCTAACTCAAAAGAAAAATCTGAAATTGAAAATTTGCATTTTCATTCAGATAGTTATTTGATTTTCTATTCCAGTCTTAATTAAGAACTCATAAAGATGTAGTTGTTTTCTGTTAGACATTCACAAAAAATAGCTTCATTTTTATCGTGGATTTTTCAATTCACAGAAAAATCTTTCTATTCAATATTCAATTGAGAATGTTTCCCTTTTCTACATTGTTTACTTTTTGAAACATTAATGTTCATATGATTTTAGCCATTGTATACCTGAAACTTGTGGAATCTATTGTTATTGTTGACATTTGATGAAATTCTTGTTTACCTGGTGAATGTTCTGTTGACTTGTACGTCCTGAACTAAAAAAATGAGTGATTTGAGTTCAAATCATTATTGTTGTGTACCTCAATATGACTCCTAGCGAAACGATACCGTTGTACTGGAATAAGTTTCCATCATTTTCCGTGAGAAAATGAACGTAACGTTTTGGTGCAGACTAATCTAGGATTGAGCGAGTCTATAGACAGACGATGGGCTCTTGAAGAAGAATACAGTTCCTTCCCAAAATCTTCCTGTATCGTCTGTGAGACGAGAGAAAAAAGCGAAAAAGAACCTTCAAAGGAAGTTGAGAGGAAAGGAAAGGGAGTTGGGAAGAGAAAAAAGAAATCTATTTTTCAACATACCGAAAATTATTCATACAGTATGGAAAAAGGATGACTATAAATGTATATCTAGGATTATTTACTTTTCGAACCATTTTATATATAATTTCAGCCATTGTACACTTAAAACTTGTCGAATCTCTTGTGATTGACATAGAAAAAATCTCCTTTTTAAATATGTGATACCTGACACAACACGTGCTTAGGTGAAAGGTTTCCAGTATATGGAGTGAGATGGCTCTGTACTCTGAAATTGTAATAACTAAATTAAAATTGTAATTTACACCTGGAAATAATATTATGAATTGTGAAATTGTCATGTTACGTACTTTTGAATTGAATAAACCTTTGAAACCTTTGATTGTTGACAATCAATGAAATTCTGGTTCATCTGGTGAATATTCTGTTGACTATTGACGTCCTCGAGTGAAAAAACTAGTGATTCTAGTTCAAATCAATATTGTTGGGTACCCCAATGTGACTCTTGGGCAGAACGATCTCGTTGTACTGAAATATTTTATCATTTTCCGTGAGAAAATGAATGTAACATACTGGTGCAGACTAATCTAGGATTACGGAGTCTATAGACAGACGATTGGCTCTTGGGACATTGAAGAGGAATACAGTTCCTTCCCAAAATATTCATGTATCGTGTGTGGCCAAGAAAAAAGCGAAAAAGAGAACCTTCAAAGAGAGTTGGGGAAAAAAAAGACAGTTGAGAAGAGAAAAAAGAGATATTATTCAACATACCGAAGATTATTCATACAGTATGGAAATAGACTGACTATATATGTATATCTAGGTGATGAGGACACATTTTCACACATGTTGTTTGTTTTAGATGGAATGAAAAAAATTGTTTTTGTTAGTTTTATTTTCAATTCGAACATTCACAAATAATGTGTACTATTTTTTCAAAATACTTCATAACAATAATTCCCGATGACTTCACTAAGCTGTCCAGAAACTTCGAAAAATATTTTTTTGCAAGCAAAGTAGAACATACTTTGTGTCCATCAAAGTGAGTTTTCGCAAATGATATTGTCTTAAGATTTAAATACACCACTTCACTAGAGTCTTGAAATGAATAACACCACCCAAAAAAACTGGAAAATAATACCAAATGGAAATATTTTAAGAAAATCTCCAAACACAAGTTATAAAACCTCTGAGAAAACAGACAAACAATGTACATATGTCTGGTTTGAATTTCTGCCACTCTGGCGCTGACATTAAAATTGAATTCCCCATTGTTAAGAATCTGGCTTGTTCCTACGATTATTTATTGTTTCAATGTTTATTGTTTTTTTGGTGTATGTCAAATAAATAAAAAAACTAGTCCTGTCACAAAATTTCTTTCTTTTGAAAATAATATAAACAAAGTCTTTCTATATAGAAACTAAAAGTAACTGGAGACAGTCACGTAAGTGGTCCTTCAAATATGCAAAAGAACGGCTCTAAGGAAGAAGTGTCTACACAATCTTTACCTGTGAGAAGAAGCCAAAGAATCACAAAAGGTTAGCACTATCAGATATGGCAATGAGAAACTTCAGGAAAAACCTGACTTTGACAGCGTCAGGAGGACTGAAATGAATATAATGAAGTTTCCACAAGGTCCGAAAAAAACTCATTATAAATCCATAAAAGCAGCAAAGTTTCCAGTAGCAAATCCCGAAGATATAGGCAATTTAAAATGGAACTCGATAGAGAACGGAAACTAGCAGAAATCGAGAAAACACTAGTGCATAGAGAAACTGAATGGAGAATGGCAGAATTTTAGACTACAAACTCTAACGACGTCAAATGACGAAGATATGAAAACTATGTCCAGCAAATCGTCCTTTGTACAGAAATGGGTCAATATGCACAATTCTAATCCCGAAATTTCAGAATACAAAGATGAAGTTCACACTCAAAAACCTCAGTCCTCATACGATCATGGTTATACAGTGACCGGCAGAAAGTTCGCATCATATGGGAAATTCTTTTATTAATAAATTTTGACGAATATCGATATGTGCAATCGCTTCTGCATCAAAAGCAACCTCAAAAGACGTTGTACAGTGCCGTTCGTCTTTTCGTGTTTGGAGGGAAATTTTAAAAAATAAAAAATTATGTTTCAAAACACACTTAGTTGGGAAAATATCGAAAAATGTTATCCAAAAAAGTTGTTCAGAACGTTATTTTATAGCTATGTACGAGTTTTGAAAAAAATCTGAGATAAAAAAAATAAAAAACAATTTTTTGCCCTAATAAAATTTCAATTTGGAAAAATACATTTTAGACAAAGAAACTCATTAGTAAGACCAACAGTAATATTTCAAATGCTATTTTGTGAATATTCGCAAGCTACTTCTATTTTATTCGGAAAAAATTGAAATCTATGGATTTGCCATGTATTCAGCTGCTTCATAAGAGGTCACTGAAATATCTCCAGGACATTATTAATCCCGATACAGTTCATTATTGATAAAGATGGTTCTTTGTAAATAATAAACAGTATCGGGATTATAATGTCCTGAAGATATTTCTGTGACCTCTTATGAAGCAGCTGAACACATGGCAAATCCACAGATTTAAAATTTTCTTCGAATAAAATAGAAGTAGCTGGTGAATCTTTACAAAATATCATTCAAAATATTACTCTCGAGCTTTACTAATGAGTTTCTTTGTCAGAAATGTATTTTTGCAAATTGAAATTTTTTTATGGCAAAAATTGATTTTTATTTTTTCATCTCAGATTTTTTTCCAAACTTGTACATAGCTATAAAATGTCGTTCTAAACAACTTTTCCCAATAACATTTTTTTATATTTTCCCAAATAAGTGTGTTTTGAGACATAATTTTTAAATTTTTTAAATTTCCCGCCAAACAAGAAAATACGAACGGCACTGTACAACATCTTTTGAGGTTTCTTTCGATGCAGAAGCGATTGCATGTATCGACATTTGTCAAAATATTATATTAAAAAGAATTCCCATATGATGCGTACTTTCTGCCGGTCACTGTATGGCGGAAGAACTGAAAATCAAATAATTTATGGCTCCACAATCTTTCAGCAAAGATCTTCCAATATTTTCCGGAGAACCAGGGGAGTGGACAAATTTCATTCATCAATTCAAAGAAACCACCAAGATTTGTGGGTTTTCAAGAGCTGAAAACATTGTGCGATTGCAAAAAAGCCTTGAAGGTAAGGCTAAAGAATCAGTTCGCGCTCTACTTACATTCACCCAAGAAGTTGTCAAAATAATTGATAACCTTGAGAAGAGTTATGGTAGAGCAGAAATCGTAATTCAAGATCTCATTGACTCCGTGCGGAAAATCCCTGATTTGAGAGAAGAAAGGTTGGATACCGTTTTGGAATCTCGAATAAAATTCAAAATTTGGCTATAACTATCCAGACTGAATTGTGAGGAATATATTTCGAATCCCCAACTTCTGGTCGATGTTGTGAAAAAACTTAGTCCAAACCTGAAAATGAAATGGGAAAGAAAAGTTGTCGAGCTCAAAAAAGTGCTCAAAAGTGTTTCAGTACTAGAGGTCACCCAATGGTTAGCAGAAATTGGTGAAGCTGTCATGTACGTTGTTGCCCCTGACCATGATTGAGGAAAACGAAAAAAATATGCCTGTTCTACATCCATCCAACAAGAAAAAACAGTTTTTAGATGTAAATACCAGAGAAAAAAGGACATAAGGTTGAAAAATGCAGTTCTTTCAAAAAACTGGACAACGACAAACGTTGCGATTGGGCGAGGGACAACAAAGTATGTTTTACCTGCCTGCGTCTTCCCATCATACGAAATTCTGTAAAAGCAAAAAAAGTGTGAAATAAATAGTTGTCTCCTCCAATACAATCCTCTACATAAAGAGCCCGAAATGTAATCGGAAGGTATGGAGAAAATGTCAATCATCATATCAACAGCAAAAAAAAAACAGAAGTTCTTCTAAGAATGGCTCCCGTCGAACTGAGTGGTACTGACGGCAAAGTGGATCATATGCATTTTTTGACGAAGCTTCCACCATCACCATGAACGATGCCAAGCTAGCAGATGATATTGGTGCGACCAGACCTTCAGAAGCTCTGAAAATAAAATGGACAAACTCTATTAAGTATAACCTCTGAGGAGAATGATTAAAAAAAAAATATAATTTGCGAACTCGCGGTCAGAATGAAGTAACAGCTTATTATTTGAACAACGTCAGAAATGTTTAGCCAGTGCAAAAAATAAAGATATCATCTTTAGTCAATGTACTACCACGAATCTTCATTGAGCAGGATAATATCGACGTGATCATTGCCAGAGAAGTTCACGAAGAAAGAAAAAATGACCCCGTTTTGTCCAGATCCAAACTAGTATGAGTTTCAAATGGAAACATGGATAAAAATTATTTGGGACGTGTAGACGAAGAATTTTCCTTTGTTACCAATCATTAGTATGAAGATTTGGAAGAAAAATTCCTTCAAAATTGACTATTTCGGAGTGAAATACCACAACAAAAAGCAAGGACCAGATGAAATTCAAACTATAGGAATTTTAGAAAAAACTACTAGAAGAATAGGTCCGAACAAGTGGGAAACTGGTCTCTTATGGAAAACCGATGATATCGAACTACCGAACAACAAATTCACTGCTTTGACTAGGCTCAAATCTATCGAGAAAAAAATCGACAGAAAAGAATATTGAATCGAATATGAAAAGAAATCCTCCAAATATGTGGAGGAAGGATACGCCAGAAAACTGTCCGTCGGTGAGATCCAACAGAAAAACAAAAATATATGGTATTTACACCATTTTGCCGTTACCAACACAAACAAACCAGGGAAAAGATTTGTGTTTTACGCAGCAGCAAAAATTAATGGTGTCAACCTAAATGATGTTCTACTGAAAGATCCCGATTTGCTGAACTCCCTGTTTGGTGCAATTTTCAAATTCAGACAAAGGAACATAGCAGTAAAGCAGGCATACAAGAAATGTTTCACAGAGTTGAAATCAGACCAAAGACAGAAATGCACAACGTTTTCTGTGGAGGGGTGGAGGAATACGTGGAAGAAACCCAGAAGAGTTTGAAATGGTGGTTATAATCTTCGGTGCACCAACCTCAGCACAATTCGTCATGAGAAAGAACGCTGCACAATTCGAACAAACTTTTTCAGAAGCATTGATGGCCATCACAGAAAGACATTATGTTGATGATTTCCTGGAAAGCTTCGATACCATCGAGGAGGCAAAGAAAGTAACATCTGATGTCATCGAAGTTCACAGACGAGGGGGTTCTAGGATCAGGAATTGGGCAAGTGATTCAAAAGACGTTTTGAGAAACATTCCGGAGGAATATACCGGGTGACACAGGATATCGGGCCACCCCTGTAACTTCTGCATTCGTGAACGGATTTTTCTGGAATTTGGTACAGTTATATAAAATAAAAAAAAATTTATTAAAAAAGGAATACATAAGCTGAATAAACATGGTAGAAACCACAGAAGCATCACATGTTGCTTGTAGGGAGAAAATATATTCAAAAAAAAAAATATTGTATAAAGTTGACATAAATATTGAATTTAATTATAGATAAAAAAATAAAAAAAACAAAATAAAGAATGGTGAAGATGAATTCGCATATATAAGTTAATAGCCTGAATATCCATTTTAATTTGTTTAATATATAAATTTAAGATTTAAGAGTGCAGACATATAATATAAAAATCAAACACAAAATCCAAGTAAAGGTGGTAATGGTTAAGCATATAGACAACATTCAGTCCAAATACAATTATATACATATACATTTAAAAGAAGGTAATTATAGATTAAAAGAACCAGCATATAAAATCACAATTTAAAATCTAACAAACTGAATTTTAGTTTGATAAATACATAAATACAAGTAGACAATTTAGTATATAAATACAAATACATTACAGAGTCGAACAATATAGCAGAGGTACGTATGGTTTTTCTCATCTACACAAATAGATGTAGAAGTTCATGTCTTTGACTTTGAAGAATATGTCTTTTCAAATCTTTTTTGAAGCGATTGATGTTTGTAATGGATTTTATATATTCGGGAATGTTGTTGTAGAGTTTAGGCGCAAAATAATTATATGATCTTTGTGCAGTGACCTTGACCATTAGAGGTGTAATGTACTGATCTTTCTGACGTGTTAGGTACTGGTGTGAAGGGAGCAACGCTGTATGTTTACTTGTATGATATTTAGTGCTAGAGCATAAGAAGTACAGCTGCCTTATATCCATCGTACGAGTTTCGATGTATAAACTGTCAGAAGGATACCTGCTATTTTAGAGATCATTAGCTTGAAAACGCCTTTGCATAATTTCAATCTGATGAATATGAGTATTTAACGCTCCTCCCCAGACTGCTATTCCGTAGCGGATATGACTTTCAACTAGCGAGTAGTATAGTGTTTTGAGACTCGTCAGCGGTAGGAGTTCTTTGAGTTTCCTGAATTTGAATAAGATGGTCCTCAATTTATTGACGGTGTGTTTAATATGAAGGTCCCATTTCAAATGTGTGTCTAGAATTATTCCCAAGTATTTAATTTTCTTTTCAGGAAAAATCTGGAGGGGTGTATCAGTTTTTATCGTTAGTTGATCGAATGGGGGTGCTCCAGCTGCATTACAACAGAATGGTAGGTAGTATGTTTTATCAATATTCACCGTTAGTAACTTTTTATACAGCCAACATTCAATAGGGATAACTCTGTTTCTACTTTAATTTTTAAGAATTCCAGTTGTCCGCCTTATAAAGATTGCGGTGTCATCTGCGAAACCAACTATGTTTCCGTTTCCTAATGTAAAAAGTCCGTTGATATATATATTGAATAATGTCGGTCCTAGCACGGAGCCTTGAGGTACTCCACAGTCGATCCCCTTATAACTGCTCAATATATCATCAATTTTTACTGCTTGGCTCCTTCCTGTTAAGTAGCTTCCAAATAGTTTCAATGTGTTGCCCCGTATCCCAATATCTTCCAAGGACTGAAGTAGGAGATGATGACTGACAGTGTCAAAAGCTTTCGAAAGGTCAATGAACACACACAGACAGGTTTTGCTTTCATTCAAAGCTTCAGTTACTTTTGAAGTCAAAGTGAGTACAGCATCTTGGGTCGAAATTTTTTCTCTAAATCCAAATTGACTATTTGAAATTAGTTTGTATTTGTTTAGGAAAGAAACGAGTCTTTTTTTGATGATCTTCTCAAATATTTTCGACAGATGAGTAACTAGGGAGATAGGGCGATAATTTGTTATAATAGACGTATCCCCTTTCTTAAACAGTGGGGTAATAATTGATTTTTTTAATTCTCCAGGGTAAACACCTTCCTCTACACATCGGTTTAGTATGTGAGTGAGGGGATCTAGAATGTAAGTTGATATAAGTTTTATATTTTCTGATTTCAAATCGTCACAGCCCACTGCCTTATTATTTTTAAGCTCAAAAATTGTATTTCTTAGTTCCGTCTGGTCAATTGGTTCAAAAAGGAATGAATTCAATATCGATGTTCTCTTTATTTCGTAATTTGTGTTATGTTTGATCTTGCTAGCAAGAACTTTACCCGTTTCTACAAAAGCTTTATTGAATGCATTTGCAATGTACATTTTATCAGTCAATATTTCATTTTTTTGTGGGATGTTTAATTTTATCTATTACAATTTTGTTTTTTTTTTTGGTGATTTTCCTATTTGTTTTTTTTTTTTTATAAAAGTTAATTTTGGCTTTTTTTATCAAAGATGTTAGCTTGTTTCTGTAGTTATTATATTCTTTCTTTAGATTTTCATCATATGGGTGCTTTTGCATGTTGCTGAACATAGTGTTTTTTTTGTTGATAGAATTCAATAAACCGTCCGTGACCCAGGGTGCTATTTTAGTATTTTTTCTGTGAATCTGACGTTTGTCTGTGCATGTTCCTAGCGCTCTCATGGTTATTTTGATGAAACTTTTGTTGCAGAATCCGGGTTGGTGCAGAGTAAACATCATCCCAAGAAATGTTATTGAAGGCGTTGTGTATTTTTTAGTATTGATATGTTTTTCGTATCTTTTTTTGTTGATATTTGCTTTTATCTTTTCGGTAAATACAATCTGTAGTAGGGTGGAGTAGTGGTCTGTTATTGTTGTTTTCAATATAATGGGTAGAATATTTTCATTAAGGTTTGGATCTTTTGATTTTATGAAGATATGGTCCAAGCATGATTTACTGTTTCCTTGTATTCTGGTGGGTGCATTTATTGTGGGGATATATCCAAATTCATTCAACGTATGCAGATATTCAACTGTATGCTTGTTATCGACATCCAATAAATCAATATTGATATCGCCCAAAAAAAGGGATACGTCCGTGTTATCACGGTGGTTCTCGAATAAATTGAACATATTAGTGTTGAATTCCTGTATATTGGAATTCGGTGATCTGTACAGGGATGTAATGAGGAGTGTTTTTTTCGTGGCTAGCTCGAGTTCAATTCGGAGTGCTTTCAACCCATCAGAAATCTCTACTATTTCGTAAGTAAATTTAAATTTTGATTTTATATAGGCAACTACCCCATCATTCTGGTTGTAATGGCTATCATTGTATATCATGTTATATCCATTTATGTAAAAGATGCTCTGATCAATTACCTCTCTAGTTTCTGTTAGTACAATAACATCAATATCAGATTTCAAATTTTGTAACATAATGGAGAGTTCATCAAGGTTTTTGTTAATGCTACGGATATTCATTTGCAGAATTTTGAAATTTTCGTAGTTCTTGTTTATATCAAGTATTTGACTGCATTCTCCAATTGTGTCTATGCTATATGTTTCAACGTTATCAATTCTAAAATCACGAATATAGGGATCCATTATGTAAACCGGGAACAAAGAGAAAAAGAAAAAAGACAAAAAAAAACAGAAGGAAACAGATGATCAAGGTTACTAATTACTAATGCGTTCACACAATCAAAAGATGTAAATACGTATATATGCACATATATATATATATATATATATATACACGTGTACACATATAAATACTTGTAAGCGAGCAGATTAATGGAGGTGTAAATATAAAATTATGTTAACATGGGGAGTGAACATGTATGTATAAATTTCTTTCTATTTTTCTGTAACTCTCAATTTACATAACTAGTGGGACATTGAGTTTTTGTTTGTCTTTACCTGATTGAGCGTTGGCTTCGTGTTCTCTCTTTCAATGGTAGTCCACCAGCCGTCGGTTTCGTATTCTTCTTATTTTCGTTGGTTTTGGGTTTGTTTGTGTCTATAACGGATTTCCTGTTTTCTGCTTCTTTGTGGTCTTCCTGTGATATGGAGTCGGGAGTCTCGAATTCTTTTCCAGGATTTCGTATGGTTGGCGTTGGTGGGGCACTGTTTGCGTTGTGCTCTTCTGAGTAGTTTAATTCCTCTAATTCTTTCACTGTATAGACTCTAGCGTTGACGTATAGTTTATTCCCTTTTATATAAGATCGTTTGGTAGGATCTTCTCTGGCTTTATTCAAATAAGTTCTCAGTATTCTATTTTCTCGTCTTTGTTCAAAAGTAAGATCGTGTGATATGGCCACGCCCGTACCTTTTAACTTTTTGCAATTCTTAAGGATCTCAACTTTCTTTAAATATGACAGGAATTCGATTTTTACAGGAGGTTTCTCTGCATTATTTAGTTGATATATATTATTGAAATCAGATTCTCTAACATCAACTTCTAGCAGTGTATTTAGTTTTTCTCTTATGGTAGTAAGTGTATTCTCTTTGTTGTGTAATCCGAATATAATAACACTGTTCTTTTTTGAATGTCTTTCCAAAGTCTCTACTTTATTTTTTAATGTCTGGTTTTCTTTCTCAAGATGATGAACTTTTTCTTTTAGTTCCTCAACTTTCATCAAAAGTCTTGTTTCGGCGGCTTCAATCGCAGATTTGATTTCTTTTCTGTTTTTCAGTACTTCTTCCTTTAAACTTCTGATCGCGTTGATCGAATCCGATTCCATAGTTGGATATAAGTTCGTTTATGGCTAGCCTTAGGTGCTTTGTTTACACGTGTTTTTATCTCTCAGCTGGGCAATATCAATTCCACAGCTTGAATCTGTGTTGTGTGATTTGACTATGCCAGTGTTTTAAGCGACTTTAGGATGGATATCTCTTATGTCTTTTGGCTAATCTTGTAATGAATTGTTTGTGTGTTGTTGTGGATGTTACTTCAGTTATTAATTTTGGTTAGAGACATACCAATTTTGATTATATCGTGAGAGCACTTTATTGCACTATATCCACTAAAGTAGGCCACATACTCTATAAGCAACCAGTTCGGATTTGATCACATTACAGTACATTCCAGACTCCCGGTTTTTCTGGAAATGCCAGTAACTTTGTTTTTTCAAATGGAACACCCTGTATATTTATACATATTCAAGTTCAACAGGTCAAAACAAGTCAAAACCTCATGTCAAACCCAATTTTTTTTAAACAATTGAAATTGAAATTGTTTTTTTATTTCACCTCGTGGATACATGAGATTTGGTCGAAGCTATCCGCAATAAGTCGCAAATAACAGAAAAACTTAATTTTTTCCGAAAAATATTTTTTGTGTCACTGGTTAATAAATTCAGTCACATCACATTTTGATCAAGAATTCATTTTTTTCAAATGAAACCCCTATGGGCCACCTACCTGTCTCTCTAGAACATCCATTAAGGAAAAAAATTACATATCATTTTTGTATTTCGGTGCAGTAACAAATGGTAATAAATTCAAAAATCTACAACTAGTTCATGAGTTTTCTGGCAGTTCGAATAATTTTTCAACTCAGTAAGCTGTGGAAAACATTTCTAAATCTTGTCAACTAATTGTATGAGTTATACTTATAAGCACGATAATGGTGTTTTTTTTAATTCTTCTAGCGTTTTCTCGACTGACATTGCATTGGTATTCCAATTCCCGCTCGAAGCGGTTGGATCAAAATCAACATAAGCAAAACATTCATTTCTGCCTCCTCACTTACGATCATCTTCTCCATTGTTGGGTTCTTTTGGGAACTTTCTCTCCACATTTTTGAAAAAGGTTCTTTGTGGGTGTCTTCTGTGTGGGTATCGTTCAGCGTATAACTGACAAGCGGCGACAATGTTTTCAAGACATTCTCCGTAAATTAATAACATATCAACCTGTTCACTTCTTGTGAACCTATAATTTTAATTTCTACTAAACTAATTCCCGGAAGTTAACTAATTTTCGAGAGTTGAGATGAAAGATGACAGCGAAACACAATTAGTTGACAAGATTCAAAAATGTTGTTTTCCACAGCTTACTAAGTTGAAAAATTATTCGAACTGCAAGGAAACTCATGAACTAGTTGTAGATTATTGAACGTATACAATTTGTTACTGCACCAAAATACAAAAATGATATGTCATTTTTTTCCTGAATGTATGTTCTAGAGAGACATGTAGGTGGCCATAGGGGTTTCATTTGAAAAAAATAAATTTTTGATCAAAATGTGATGTGACTGCATTGATTCATCAATAAGTGACACAAAAAATGATTTTTCATAAAAAATTATGTTTTTTTGTTATGTGCGACTCATTGTGAATAGCCTTGACCAAATCTCATTTATCCACGTGGTAAAATAAAAAAACAATTTGAATTTAATTTATTCCAAAAAAATGACATTTGACATAGGGTTTGGACTTGTTTTGACCTGTTGAACTCGAATATGTGGAAATATACAGGGTGTTCTATTTGAAAAAACAAAGTTGCTGTAATTTGCAGAAAAACCGGAAGTCCGCCATATTGTATTGTAATGTGATCGAATCCGAAATGGTTGCTTATATAACTGTACCGAATTTCAGAAAAATCCGTTCACGAATGCAGAAGTTACAGGGGTGGCCCGATATCCTGTGTCACCCGGTAGAAGCAGTCATCAAAAAGACATGAATTTCGGAAAAAAAGACCGTTCTATTCACCGAAAGGATTCTAGGACTCTTTAGGAATCCCAACGACGATACATTTTTCTTTTCGATAAAATAGAACACGGATGACATTAGGACTTTGAGAGAAAAAAGTGTCACAAAAAGAGAAGTTTTGAAAACTGTATGACTATTTTCGATCCGTTTGGATTTCTGAGTAACTTCACGATCATTGCTAGAATTATACTACAACAAATTTGGCGTACAAAAATTGGCTGGGATAACGAGTTGTCCGAAGATTTGAGGCTTAAATGGAAGAAATAGGTGCAAAACATCGAAAAACTGACCAGTTTGACGATTCCAAGGTGCTACGTTCTGAATTTATTCGAAGCTCAAGAAATTCAACTACACATTCTTTGCCACTCGAGTTTCCAGGCTTATGCAGTTGTAGCAAACTTCCGAATCACGAAAAAGGAATAGATTGATACTTGTTTCGTGATGGCAAAGTATAGAGTTTCTCCTATTAAGCAAATGGTTTCCATTCCTAGACTTGAACTTCAAGCTGAAGTGTTGGGCAGCAGGTTAGCAGTGACAGTGAAAAAAAGTCACAGTTTGTAATATCCACAAATGTTTCTATTGGACCGATTATAAAACAGTGACCGAGTGGATAACTGATCCAACAATTTTCAAACCATTTGTGGCCGATCGAGTGTCCAAAATTGTAGAAAACACCGATGCGGGAGAATGGAATTGGATTTCGACGAAAGAAAATGTTGACGTTGAAGCCACGGGAGAAAATTATAACAATCAATGGAAAACTGGTAGCCGATATGTCCCATCTCGGGACATCTATAACATCTTGAATTATCGGCTGAAAACCTGGGTTTCGTCGAATATTCAATATTTTCTCTGGTGGTATTTCGGCTTGATTGTAGGATTATAGGATGGTTTTCCGCGTCTTGATTTGAACTGGACAACCTGTAAATTCGTCTGGCTGCTCTGCGTTATGAATGCTTTGGTTTCCTCCGCGTCTTTCTCGTTTTTTAGTTTATCACATATTCTTCTCTTCCAGGAGTTTTGACTTCAAATTGGAGATATTTAAATCATTTTCATCGGCTCTTAGATTTCTAGCTGAATGTTCATATTGACTAGGTAACCCAAAAACTGTGAATCCTACTTGCATTTTTTCACTAAACTCAAAACCAGCGTTCTTGACTTTATGGTATATATATAACCCATTTCTTCTATTCAAGTATTGGTTTAGTGTTCCGTCTGATGCTTTGGTGGTACTGATGTGATCTTTCAGTAAAAGTAAACCTTGCCAAGTATCAAATTTCGTGTCGATTCTCTTCAACGTCTCCCATATATCTTTTGCCGCTTTAATAATAATAATGTCATCAAGACTATCATTATTCACTATCATTACTCACTCACTATCATTATTCACTAACAAATATACATTTGGCACTATGATTTTTCATTTTGTTTTCTTCAACCTTTGAAGCGTTTTCGTCAAAACCAGGATCGATGGCTCCCCATATGTTTTTCACTTCCAATATTCCCTGCCCTCTCATTGACTAATATCGGTTGTTCTCGGAGTTTAGCTTTTCAATTTTCAAATCATCCATACTTCAGGTGTTATCTTGATCTCAACTCAAGTCGACATCTTACTTTCTTCGTCTACATATATTTTGTCACACAATGGTCAATTCACTTTTTGGATCAAAGCCCTATATGTTGAGAGCCCTGAAAAGAATCAACATGGAGAATTGTAAGTCAATTTCTACTCTAATGGAAGTGAATTTGAAACTTTCGAAAGAAGATAAAAGTGATGTCATAAAATTCCCTTATAAAGAGCTAATAGGTTGTCTTACCTATCTTATGGTGAATTCAAGACCCGATTTGAGTGTAGCGTCAACTACCTGAGTCGATTCCAGAGTTTTGCTACAAATATCCATTGAAACCATTTGAAAAGGATTCTAAGATATATCAAAGGAACTCTGGATACAAGATTAGTATTACAAAAATGTGAAAATGGTTCGGTTCTCTTGGGGTTTGCAGATGCTAATTGGGCGAATGATATACTTGATAGAAAATCAATTACTGGATAACAATTTGTTTTTAACCGCTTTCTTAGTTGTTTGAACAACCCTCAGAAGTTAATGAAAACTTGTACGAGTTTAAATCACGGGGACCTTATCTTTTATAGTGGGATCCGAAACCACTCTTGGGACCTTGAAATTTTTTTTTACCAGCTGCGGGATTCGAACCCGCGCCGGGTGGAAACAGTCGACACAATACAATACAATGGAGTTTTATTCAATTTTTGTCGTTTACATAACCTATTCTACTATTTACAACTTATAAACTATATGTACACTTCTTCCTATTTCCAATAGGGTGTATGGGCATCCAGCTTGCCATTCCTGGGTGGTAGGCGAAGGGGATGTCCTGCCTGGTGTTGGGCTCAGGTTGGGTAAATCTTAGGGTAGGTTTTGAAATATGAAGAGGGTTTTCTCTCGCCTCCTACCATTGTTAATGCGAGAATTGTTTAGGGGTCGGTTTTACGATCATTGCATTTCATTTTGTTCACTTGATTGTTAGCAAAATGAAATGCAATGATCGTAAAACCGACCCCTAAACAACACAAGACCAACGCTCTTGCCACTGAGCCACAAGCCCCAATAGAATCAAACAAGGTCTCTGGAAGCTACAGTCTGCCTGGCAAAGAAGCGGTGCTGGCTGGGATCGGTTCTCTGTCGAGAACCGATCTACTGGAAGTGCTGAGCACTTTGCTCGCCTCTTTAGGAGAAGATCTCTTGAAAATCCCAGCTGTAAGTTCACTCATCACACCAAAAACCGAAGATAACAACGGCCCGACTGAATATGCTCCTGCCAAAAGACAGAAAAAGGATGATTTTCCTGAGCTGCCAGTTCAAAAAGGTATGCCTTACCCTCCACCTATCCCTCAAGCTTTTAGAAGAAGTGCTAGAACTGTTGTATCTAGTAGTTAAGCCGCAAAAAAGTCTACAAACATCAAGATAGGTCAAATATGCCAGAAACGTCAGACACCACCATGCACGTCGATATTTCAAGAAATCCAGGGGCGGACTCAGATCAGATGCTCACGGCAAATGTCAGCAGCGAAATTGCAGTAACCCAAATTCAGGATCATACAGGAAGTCCAAACAACTTCGATCATGTCAATAATACTGATAACCAAATTATCGCGAATGACGACACTGACATTGACCAAATCAAAATGACTAGCCAACAACAAACGGAACTGACTCCACAGACGACTAAAGAACGGAATGTTCCTCCTATCACTATTGGGGATAGAAGTAAGTGGGTTGCAGTCAACTCACTAGGGTGAGGGTGAACTCCGCAACAGATGAACAATACAATCGAAGGTATTTCCCTGTGAACTCGGGAAGGACACAGGCGGGGGTGTCATATGCAGCGGCGGCCCGTGACAATCCCTCTACCCAGTCAGCTCAAATAGATAGCCCCTAAGATATTCTTTCTGCTTTAGATCAAATTAGGATGTTGTTTGCACAGTTCACTGAAGCTGCTGCAAATTTATCGCGTTCGTCGCACTCTTAGAGAACCCAATCATGATGTCATTCGTCCAGCTTCGATGGATTCGCATCCGCATATTGGAGGATTAAATCCTAGAAAAGCACCTGGTTATGACGTTATTACTAATCGTATGATTGGGAATTTCCCGGATAACCAGGTGCAGTCACTTTTGAACATCATTAACAATTCACTGTGTCTTAAAAAATTCCCTAGAAGGTGAAAACATTGTGGTTTTGATTCCAAAAAAGGGACAAAACCCGACCTTCCCGCAAAACTGTCGACCGATCAGTCTTCTTTGCAGTTTCGCTAAGTTGGCTGAGGAAATCGTTCTGGAAAGGCTTTACGAAGAAGTGGAAGAAATAAATGTCCTACCAAATGAGCAGTTCGGCTTTCGTCGTGCTCACTCCACCGAACTCCAGGTTCTGAGGCTGGTGGAAGACACCATCAAATCGCTGAATAATAACAACAGTGCTCACGTCATTCTACTCGATATCAGTAAAGCGTTTGACAGAGTTTGGCATGAGGGCCTACTCTTCGAATTGATTGACTTCCACCTGCCTTTGAGCCTGGTAAAGTGGATCAAGTCGTTTCTCATTGGTAGGACATCATTTCAGATCAAGGTCAAAAATTCTCTCTCGGATTCGAGGGAAATTGAGGCTGGCGTTCATCAGGGGGCAGTGCTGTCTCCCTTATTATACGCTCTCTACTCGTCTGATATTCCCAGAAGTGAACATGTGATGATCTCCTTATTCGCTGACGATACGGCTTTGCTTTCCTCTTCAGCCAATCATTCGATGGGTGTCGTTTATTTACAGAATGCATTGAACGACCTCCAGCAGTGGTACCTGGAGTGGAAAATAAAGCTGAATCCCGACAAAATGCAGGCGATTTCGATGGGTCGGAAAAGAAACAACCCGAAGAGGGGAGTGTCTATCTATGGAAGGGAAATAGAATGGTCAGAGCAGGTCGAGTACCTGGCTGGCTCACCTGCTGACCACACGTCAAAATTGTCAAGAACAAAATTTCTGAGGGAATCTGCTCGTTGTATCCCCTGATAAACAGGAAAAGTGAACTTTCTCTCAAGAACAAAGTCATGATTTATAAAATGATATTCAGGCCTCTTATTTTGTATGCCTCTCATTTTGTATGCCTCAGCCGCCTGGGGCCAAACCTGCAGAACCAGCATTCGTGTCCTTGAACGGGCCCAAATGAAGGTTTTGCGGATGATAATGAACGCTCCGTGGTACGTGCGGAACGATCGGATTCCGAAGACTTAAATCTGCCTTCCATCAGAAGTATCATTAGAGATCGCAATCAGAAGGTATTTGATTGCGCAATAGCCCACGAGAACCCCCCCGTTAGGGAAGCCACTGATTACAACATAGACGACCCCTCGCGCATTGAACGTCCCAGGCGCTCTCTTGAGTGATGGGCTACTTACGAATCCATACTGGGTAGTGAAAGCTGCATCCTCTATAGATATATAGATAAACATATTTTTCAAAATTTAGATATCAAAATTCCTTTCTCGGCCATTTTGAGGAACACCATCATGGTAAGGGCTGAAGACTGGTCTCTAGTCCTTGTTCAGTCAAAATTCTAAATTCGTGAATAGCTGTTGCCCACTTATTTGAGTCCAAAGAGTAAGAGCCTTCAGGCTACACTCGTCTTTAGTAATAGTGATAGAAGACCCCGACATATGAATCTACAGTGATTTGGGTAACCAGAAAACAGAAAACAGTTCAGTTATCATCAACTGAAGCTGAATACAGGGTATTACCAAAGTGCGAAAGTTTTCAGGGGATGATTCCTCGTCGAAAATTAACGGGGGTCTTGGAAAGTTACACGCTTCCAAAAATGTGAACAAAAATTGTTTTTTTTCTTTCTTGAAATTGATGGAGAGTTGAAGAAATGACATTTAGTGGGCATGTTCCACCAATAAAAAGGCCACCTATGAGTATTTTTTGTTGTTGTGATCTTTTGAAGGAGTGAACCATGCAACCCCTATTGCATTTTTTATCAGAACTACTTAACGAAACAAAATTTCTCAATTTAAAAATATGTGTTGAACTCCTGTGGTGTGCCCGTAAAAGCAATATTTTCCTAATAAAAATATAAAATACAAATAAACAATTCTGACAATCCAGGTAAATCCACATGGAAAATAATTTCTGAACTTACTGGTAAATAAAATATGAATTATCGTAATATCAACTTAAACTACGAAAATGAGAAAATCAATGATCCAACAATCATATGTGATCTCTTCAATACATTCTTCCAGGAAGCTCCAATAAAATTACGGAATAAAATTAGTGATCATTCTAATAATAATACTAGTCTCCGGAACGTACAAGATTTCAAAGACTCAATGTTCTTATCGCCATTCTCAACAAACGAGCTAATTGATTTACTCAAAACGAAACTGAAAAACAAAAGCTCTTCAGGGCCAGACGAAGTACCAATGTTTTTATTGAAAAAAATTATCAGTACTATTTCTGAACCATTGACTTTCCTAGTAAATCTTTCATTAACTGATGGCAGGTTCCCAAGTGCTCTGAAAATTGGGAAAGTTATTCCAGTTTATAAAAAAAACTGTCCTGGAGCAATAGAAAACTATAGACCCATCACCCTAAGTCCCAGTTTTTCCAAGGTTTTAGAATATTGCTTCTTGGAAAGGTTACTCGAGTATTTGAATAATCTCAACATTTTGTCAAATAGGCAACACGGTTTCAGATCCGGAAAGTCAACAAGTACTGCACTCTATCGGTTTTATAGTGATTTAATCAACTATATAGATAAAAATAAGTATCCTATAGGTGTTTTTTGTGACCTGAGCCGTGCTTTCGACTGTGTGGACCACAATGTACTATTTTCTCAACTTTACGACTATGGTATCAGGGGTGTTTGCTTAGTCTGGATAGAGTCTTTTGTTGAAGCAAGGCTTCAATATGTCTCAATTAATCACCAGGATAAAGATTCAATTCGATCTGTCCTCTCATCTCGACTTAAAATTGACCCAGGAGTCCCGCAGGGCTCGATATTGGGCCCCATTCTTTTCATTTTATATGTCAACGAGATAAGTAATATCCTACCAGATATAAAAGTCACAAGTTATGCTGACGATACAACCCTCTTACTCTCTGGTAAAGACAGTGTCAGCCAAAAGGAAACCTGTGAGAATGCAATGGATAAACTGAGTCAATGGTTCCAAGATCACTATCTATATTTCAATACTGATAAAACTAAATTAATGCATTTTCACCTCGCAAAAGTCTCTGGAAAAAATTGAAATATCTCACAATGACGCAGTTGTTGAGTTTCAAAAAAATGAAAGATTTTTGGGTCTAAATATCGACTCCTGCTTAAACTGGAAAAAACATTGCACCGTGTTAGGTGCCAAACTTGCATCTCTGCACTATATGTTCAGAAATATAAAATCTATATTGGAAAAGCATCAACTGGTACTATGCTGAAGTTGAGAGTCGGTTGAGATATGGAGTGTGCCTCTGGGGAGACTCATCATTTTCTCAATGTTTTTGTCAAACAAACAAAAATTCTAAGAATCATAGATGGTCTGAAAAAAGGTCGAGAGTCTTTAAAAAACTGAGAATTCTCAGCTTGACTGCACTTTATATCTTTGAGATATGTGTTTTCGTCAAAAAGAACAGAATCTTGTTTTGTAAAAATAAGACAGATTTGACAATATTTTATTTGTCTTTTTATATATGTATTAGTAATTAGTAATTTTACTCGCCTATATACACTTCTACACTGACTTTCTTATACAATGTATATTGTCCAAAAAGAAATGAAAAACTTTTGACTTTCGACAGAATACCATTTCTTCAACTCTTCAGCAATTTCGAGAAAAAAAAACTATTTTTTTTCTCATTTTTGGAAGCGTGTAACTTTTTAAAGGAATGCCTAAGAGCTTTTGTTTACATGAAATACCCCCTTTATTTTTCTACAAGGAATCACCCCCTGAAAACTTTTGCACTTATTCGGTAACACCCTGTATGATTCACTTAGTACAGCTGTCTGTGAAGGAATACGGAAACATCGTGACAGATTTAAAAATAGATTTTTCGAAACCTACCACCCTATTTGAGGATAATCAAGGATGTATATCAATATCAAAATGCCCTCAAGATCACAAGCGTGTGAAGCACATTGATACGAGGTATCATTTTAGCAAAGAAAAAATTAAGGATGGGTGTTTCGATGTGCAGTTTATCTCATCTGCCGAACAGCAAGCTGATTGATTTGTTGAACGGGATGTTCATAAAATCAGATGTGGAATCATCTGCGACTGAAAGATAAACTTTAGTCACTATCTTCCATCGTCAAGATAACCTCTTGTGGGGTATTCATGTTGAAAAGTGAAACATTCTCAATTGAATATTGATAGAAAGATTTTTCTGTGAATTGAAAAATCCACGATAAAAATGAAGTTATTTTTTGTGAATGTCTAATATCAATGGACATTGAATGCAAATGTTTCTTTCTGATAAGCTCGATTATGTTTAATTTATGTCGTGTTCACCTAACAATCCGCATACCGGTTTCAGGCTTCTTGGCCCTCATCAGTACGGAGTAGTCAACCAGCCAAAGGTCCAAAGAACTCTGGCTGAAGTGAGACACAACGTAAACAAACCATCATCGAGCTTGTAACACCTATAGGTACGCCGGAAAAGATAAAGTTTAACTGGCGGTACCTAGTGACAGAAAGAAACACTCCGAAAATCTCCCACCTCGATAGGTTTCTAAATAAAGATTCCTTCTCAGTAGGAGTGGCAAGCCCGTCTAGCATATAGTGAAAGATAAGGCATTAGAGTGGAATGAATAAAATCTAATTAAACGGTTTTTCACATAAAGGATTCAATATAATTGAACCAGAAATGGTAGATCTCAGGTGAAAAACAACTACTTTCCTGGCAAATACCACGCAGAACGTTGAATGATATTCACCTGAAAATCCATGCATACTTCCATATAATATCAATGGACATTGAATGCGAATGTTTCTTTCTGATAAGCTCGATTATGTTTAATTTATGTCGTGTTCACCTAACAATCCGCATACCGGTTTCAGGCTTCTTGGCCCTCATCAGTACGGAGTAGTCAACCAGCCAAAGGTCCAAAGAACTCTGGCTGAAGTGAGACACAACGTAAACACTCCTACTGGGAAGGAATCTTTTATTTATAAACCTATCGAGGTGGGAGATTTTCGGAGTGTTTTTTTCTGTCACTAGGTACCGCCAGTTAAAGTTTATCTTTTCCTGCGTACCTATAGGTGTTACAAGCTCGATGATGGTTTCTTTACGTTGTGTCTCACTTCAGCCAGAGTTCTTTGGGCCTTTGGCTGGTTGACTACTCCGTACTGATGAGGGCCAAGAATGAAACTGGTATGCGGATGTTAGTGAACACGACATAAATTGCAGCTCTGAGAT
The DNA here is from genome assembly GCA_018342105.1 of Gonioctena quinquepunctata. Classification (NCBI taxonomy): domain Eukaryota; kingdom Metazoa; phylum Arthropoda; class Insecta; order Coleoptera; family Chrysomelidae; genus Gonioctena; species Gonioctena quinquepunctata. Next base: position 451,981 of record JAFIRS010000665.1, read on the forward strand.
CTACCATTTTCTGGTTCAATTTTATATTGAATCTGGAAGTATGCATGATTTTCAGGTGAATATCATTCAACGTTCTGCGTGGTAGTTGCCAGGAAAGTAGTTGTTTTTCACCTGAGATCTACCATTTTCTGGTTCAATTTTATATTGAATCCTTTATGTGAAGAAAACCGTTTAATTCGATTTTTCTATTCATTCCACTTCACATGGCACTTATCTTTCAGAAAACAACTACTTTCCCGGCTAAAGCCACGCTGGACATTGAACTACATCTGATAGATATTCTGAAAAGGCCCTAACTCAAAAGAAAAACTCTAAAATTGAAAATTTGCATTTTCATTCAGATAGTTATTTGATTTTCTATTCCAGTCTTAATTAAGAACTCATAAAGATGAATGAGGCAAAGAAGAATGTTTTCCAAAAGAGAGTACTCACCAGAAATCATTCGTAACAATTCACAGGAAAATCTTTCTATCAATATTCAATTGAGAATGTTTTCAAATGTAGATGTCTTATTAAATTCGGATTCGAGTTTTTTTTCGTTTCTTTGCATTTTCTGTCATAGTAATGTACTTTTTTTCAATACCATCAGAAAGTAGGGATTTTAACGAACAAAAAGCCTACCGACTTTTTTAAAAAAGCTGATATTTTGACGGGAGAATTTTCGATTGAAAATTGGGGTGCTTTTTCGATATTAAGTCAAAATAAGGTGAAAAAATAAATATTTTAAACCAAAAAAAGTACAGTGTGTTTGGAACATAAAAAGGAGATTTCACCAAATTTCGTGAAAAAAAAATTGTTGTAGAAGATAAAAATAAAAAACCAAAAACTTGGTTATTTGAATTTTTCATATAAATTTTGAGGTTATGTGAAAGAAGTGTAAATACAAAAGTTGTAGATCTTTTCATTACCTACAAATTTGCCATTTAAGTCCATAGGACTCGTAGTTTTGCCGGAAATCGAGATAAACCGTTTTTTACCCTTAAAAACTCACCCCCTTCCACTTCACGACCTCAGATCGCCCGTAAATTATTTTTTCTTTAATTTTTGTTATATTCTCTTCCTTTTTCAATGGGTTTCATCCTACTATTATTTTTTTTCACTTTTTACCATTTTCAAAGGCACTGGTCTATTATTGGTAATAGTAATATAAAATTCTGGAACATATTGAGATATTAATCAGTTGAAACGAGTATATTATTTTCATTTTTTAGAGTACTCACCAGAAATCATTCGTAACATTGACGCAGGAGAAACATCGCATTCACTGGGTCTTCAATACACTTTTGTCGACGAAAATCAATTTCACGCTTCCACGATCATCAGGAAGACCGGAAGAAATGGGAAACACATTTTCAAGAAGCAATCTTACTTTGCAAAGATGGAAAAAGTTAGAATCATTTCTTTTGGAGAGACACAAAAAATAACTTCATTTTAATCGTGGATTTTTCAATTCACAGAAGAATCTTTCTATCAATATTCAATTGAGAATGTTTCCCTTTTCAGCAAGCTGATATTATGACAAAACTGAAATTCGACTATTTCAAAAGGCAGTTGGGAATATTCAATTACGGGGGGATGTTGAATATTAAAATTGAATATATTTTGTTCATATGTTATTTGGAAAAAAAGTATTGACAATAAAAACTCATAAAAAGTTTTCCTGGTTTTACTTTGAGATATTATTTTGAAGTGAAATAAATATCAATATTTCAAAATTTGGGTTTATGAATTTTTTGTAAAAATTTTTGAAATTGAAATGGCGGCTCATAGAATTTTTGTTAGATAAAAAAACAAAACGGTGCTCCAAGATGGCGCACGAGATTTGGTTTATGGTCAAAATTAATTGAAAATTGGTATGTGGGGGTTTTTAGTGTCGATGATTATGAATTTTTCTTCAAAATTCATAAAATCAAAATGGCAGCTCCAAGATGGCCGATGATCTCTGTGTTTATGATCCTCTTCTATTCAAAATTGGTATGTGGGGGTTTTCGGGGTCGGAGATTATGAATTTTCTATCAAAATTCACAAATTTAAGATGGCGGACGAGTCTTGTAATTATGGCCCGATTCGATTCAAAATTGGTATGTAGGGGTTTTTGGGGTCGGAGATTATGAATTTAGTCGAAGATCATTGATTTTTAGTTGAAATTAATGAATTAAAGATGGAAACTCCAAGATGGCGGATGAGTGATTCTTTTGATGGTCTCCTCATTGAAGAACTAGATAGATCGGAACTCACAGGAAAAACGGTGCCTTAACGAAAATGCATAGATTAAGGCTTACTTAAGTACTAAAAAGCACAAAATAAAATAATTAATAAAAACCTTTTTAAAGACAAGCTTTCATCCTAATGCACTAAAAAGTTGAAAATAATTGCTTCGAATGTGTGACGTAGGTTATTCCGTGAGTTATAGATTCAAAAGCTTGTCGATTTTGCATTCGAACTGAAAACTTCGCGCGACGAACTTTTGAATCTATAACTCACGGAATAACCTACGTCACACATCCAAAGCACTTATTTTTAACTTTTTAGAACATTTGAATAAAAGTTTGTCTTTAAAAAGGTTTTTTATTTATTATTTTTTTCGGCGTATACAGATTAAGCCACAAGTCTTCAGTATCTACAGGATGCGGATCATATCGCAGTGATTCTGGACCTTGGCTGTTGAAATCGGGAAACAAATTCAAATCGGCAGATCTGAAAGTGGGATTGTTGCCAGGATTGCAACACCCACCACAAAATGACCAAAAGCAGGAATTCTCTTATGCTAAAATGGAGAATATACAATTTCCTACGGATGGTTTTTTCTCGAAATCGTTTTGATTTCATAAATAAATCTTTTGCTGAAAATAAACATTTATTATCTGATTAGGTAAACATGTATTGAGAACTGAAATTTTGATGACAATAACACATATAAATATTATTATCTGATCTGATATAAGGGTTGGTAGCATAGACCTGATTACCCGAAATAGTTAAGTACTCTGATTAATATCTCAATATGCCCTATGAACAAATATGATGAACTTAATGGACCACTATGTTCCAGAATTTTATATACTATTACAAATAATCCATGGAGATAATTAAAATTTTAAACACATGATAACATATTTTCAATAACCATATTGACCATATCATTATATGTTTGGATTTTCCCAAATGTTGCACATAAAAACTATTTTTCATACACATTATAACAGAATTTCAATAGGTCATGACCTATGTCGATAAAATTTATTATTAGAAACATGTTAATGTTAAAATGGATGAAAAACACATTTTTTCGAAAATTGACTTCTCAATCTTTGGAATGAGGATTATCATTCATTCATTCCAATATTTTAGCACTTATTATATGATAGGTACGAAGGCGTAAGTCGGAATTCCGACTTGTATGTCGGAATTCCGACTTGTATGTCGGAATTCCGACTTGTGTCTTGGAATTCCGACTTATAACAATATAAATATATATATATATATATATATATATATATATATATAAATATATATATATATATATAAATTATATATAAATATATATATATATAGAAAACAGTACGCGATGTACAGGGAAATTAATTTGAATATTATTGTCTTTGTCTTTGAAAAAATTTGCCGTTCTAGGAAAAAAATTATTTATATTATATTGATATTTCTAGTACGGAAACGCTCGAAGCGTTTCCTCATTTTAGACAGCACAGTGTTTTGCGACTCCAGAATCCAACCAGATTTGAAATTAACTAGTTCATTCATAAATGCGCCGAGTGATTTGTCTCGCCTTCTACTCTTCAAAATACGCATGGAACAGCTCGGTGTTTAGTTTTAAGAACCAACAAAAGACAAAAATGTTCAAATTGATTCTCCTGCACATCGTGTACTGTTTTCTGGGTGGTTGCTGATTAGGATCTTCCATTCACCAGCCAATCAGAAAACACCAGTACAATCTAACAAACTTTCATTCATAGAAAGCTTTGTAAACCGTGCATGTTAGAAAATTCCTACACAATTAATTGTTCTGTGTTCAGTTCACGTGTTGTTTTGAATCACTACATACAATGGTCGAGATATAAAAATATACAATTGCGAATGTTTTCCTTTTCAATACTGTGTGTGTCGTGTGATAACGTGATAATTATGATAAGTGCCTCAAAGTCAATTAGTTCCAATTTCATCATCAGTTTGGATGTAACAAGGTTAGTTGTTTTCTTCACTTTGAAATCGAACTATATCAGGCAGCCTGCAATGTGTACATTTACCACACAATCAGTTCAACATTCTACATTTTTCAAATGTCGAGTCGATTATTTATTGCATTCGGAAATTGTCGAAGTGAAAGCAGGTGAAATTGGGTGGGCAGCGCTACCCAAAATTTTGTCGAATTTTACAAAACACAAAGTATGTTTTCAATTTTTTTTTCAGATTTTTAATTACTGTAATTTGTTATAAAATGGCATTATATACTCGTCATTCCGGGTGTGCAAGAGGTAAGATTACACCTTGTATAAAACTTACTCTGGCCAAACTAATATTATAGGAAAATAGTACAAATCAGGTAGACAAAATGATTTCGAAAGCTTCAAATTCACTTACTTCTGCAAAAATATTGAAGTTTCGAATCGTTATGACTCGAAGGATATAATTTAGGCTATAATAACTATTATTAAGACACTACCAAATTTCTTTCAAAATCCATCAACACCAAGAACAAAATGAATGGTTGAAAATTATTCTTCAGTAAATTGATAGTCATTTACTAGGAAATTTTCCACTCATAGTTGACCATATACCTATATATATATATATATATATATATATATATATATATATATATATATATATATATATATATATATATATATATATATATATATATATATATATATATATATATATATATATATATATATATATATTATATTTCCATTTTTAATTTGTATTTGTTCCAATTTATGTATTTTTTTTGACTTTACATGAATATTTTTCTTCCGACTAGTCATTAAGTTTTACATGTTTTTATTTTTTTCGCACATATATGTAAGACTACAGTGATGAATAAATTATGATCATGATGATGGTTAGATCTGGATGATTTTACGAAGAAGCATATTTTTTAGTCTCGCGAAGAAGATGCCCGAAGATGTCGTCATCGAATATTTTGCAAAATATATCATAGAAGCTCATTTCTTTGCATATTTCATAGTTTGAGCAAGGAAAACAAACTTGCGATGAAACTAAATCTCCATTATCCATTCTGTCTCAATGGAAGCCTTTTTTCATTTTTTATTAGGGTTTTGTTTGGGGTTCCTCTGATTCTTCTTGTAATCGTACTACTTGACTTCTAAAAACAACTTCGGCACCGGCGTGTAGCTGTCTACCTGACAAATTATCCAAGATCTCACCGTCTTCGTCCCCTGAATCTTCGTCAGAGAGCACATTCGATTCTGGAGGTTATTTAAATATCTGCGATACTTCTCGGTAATCATCATCATAAATCATGACCAATGATTCCTCTATGGTTATTCAACTAGAATATAGAAATTATTCTCAACTAAGTGTCACATATTATGTAAATTCGAAAAGGCGAGATCACAATCTCGTAAATTTGTTTCATATGTACTTGAAGTTGAAATATAGTGATAAAATATTATATATGCATAGTTTTTCCTAGAAGATATTGTGTAATATTCGAATAAACGCTGCTCTAAGAACCTCAAATTCAGTGAGGCATTCAAACACAGCGTTATTGCCACTTCTTTTGACGTCATATGTCCAATGATTTGTCATTTACTTGAGTTGCCAGTGTCACTATTTTGTGGAACATTTGAGGAAATGTTATTCTGTTTCATCCTATGAATAGAATAAGAATATGTGAGCATATGTGATATTGAAAAGAAGACTTCGTATTTGATAGCCGTTCTTGATTTAGTTATTCTTGAATAATATGTATGTATACCGAGTGCTATGTCATTATTTTTTCAGCCTGCTGACATTGTAAAGAAATATTATGAATAACGCTTGACAACGCTGTAATTCCTGGCACACTCGGTGATCGGCGAGTTGCCAGTGACACTGTTTTGCGGAACTTCTGAAGGAGTGTTATTCCGTTCCATCCTATAAATAGAACAGAACTTGTGTCAGCATATGTTATATTGAAATGAAGACTTCGTAGCTGTTACTGATTTAGTTATTCTTGAATAATATGTATGCATACCAGTGCTATGTCATTACTTCTTCAGCCTGCTTAGAATGAAAAGAAATATTATGAATAACGCTTGGCAACTCGGCGATCGGCGATAGCTCTGAACTTGTTACGTCACATCCTGTGCGGTTTCCGCAGTGTTCAAACAGGAACATTTCTTTGTGTTTTTTTTTGAAAAACTACTTCGAAAAAAAAATTGGAAAAAAATCCAACCACTTTTCTCATCGTTCTGGACATTGTGGTATCTTGTCCAAAAATAAGTGATCTCGCCTATTGCATTTCTCAAAAACTACATATTTCATATTTAGTGCCCACCGCCCACATTAGCGCATAGCGTATTCGTATGATCACAGGCACGTTGTATACTTATTTATGAAAAAAAAAAAAATAATTGAATCTAAACTACATAATCCTCAGAGTATATGAGTTGAGTTTTGTATAAAAAAAATCAATCACAATATCGCATTACAACGAAAACATAATTACACAAATCTTAGATCCGAATTCGTCATGGTTGCAATAAGTGGCGTATATACAAAACTATATGAACTTGTTTTAATAGAGAGCACAATCCTTTAAGAACGATAATATAGCACACATTATTTAATGTGAGGTGTAAGGGGACAGCCATAGTTTGTGCAATATTGCCAGTTGTACCTGAAAATCTAAAGACATGTAGGGTGTGATCATATGATCACCCTGGACGTGAAAGGGTTTAAAATTTTAAATCGCTAATGTCTCGAATACAATGACAGTAAATTATACGAATTTGCGGATAAAAGAAGATTGGAAGTTCTTCCTTGTAAAAATCATAGATTTTTTGGCATTACTACATTGAGTAGGTAAACCACACTGAATATTCTTCGAAGTTTTTCATTGTTTCGCAATACTCTACCACAACCTTTTCACGAACATTTTTTATATCTTTCTCTTGAAACAATTTTTCAAATTTCTCATATACTTCCTCATACCTGCTCCTTGATTAATTTGGTATTATTGAATGTATTGCAAATTTCGATTTAATTTGAAATGAAAAATTTACCAATGACAAATATTTTATATTTATTATTCATAAGCCCAAGTAAAGCGCTGAAGTTGTTTGTTAGGCTGCAAACGTTGTTACATTTGAAACTACATATTTTTTCTTTTTCTAAGTGGTGTTAAATGAAATTGTATACTAACAAAAATGAAAATACTAATTTTATTTGATCATGTAATTTATGTATTTATTCAACATATTTGTCTCAAATTAGCTTGAGTAAACATTCATCATAGTATATCTTCGTGATTGGGAAAGAAGGTAGTTTTTGATGTAGGTACACTTATTCTAAAATAAATAACATCGTCATTTTCCATGTAGTCCTTATAACATATCAATGGTGAGTATGTTGTATGACTAATACATTTGAAGACAAGCACCAGGATCTCAGAATGTGCAGCATTGAAATGCAACTTTGGAGGAAAACATGTTTAATTCCTTATTTACAGTACTTCATCAATGGAACTATTTAGAGCAAACCTAATTTGTTTGACTTATTATTATTCGACAGATTCATCTTATCGTCGATGATTTATCGTCCTCAAACTCTGCAAACACTGCCTGGCTTTCCGAGTTTTTTTTATGACGATAATGAGCTTCCCTGGTTTGGAATAAATAATCAAACTTTTATGGGGGCACTTTTGTATCAACATTGGAAATAGGTTCAAGAATGAATTAAATGCTTATTTTCCCACGACTTAGGTGTTCACTTCTGATGTTTCAGGCATTTTATTTCATTTCAACCACTGACGTACGTCAAGTGGTATAAAAAATAATTCAGAAATGTGGTGCGAATAAAAGTTCAATTTCAATATATTACAAATGTTAAATTCAAGTTTTCATTATTTTGAAGTCGAAAAAAGTATTTTCAGATCTAGAGTTGGGTTTTAGCACCATTTCATCGAAAGTCCCGTTGACTCTCAACACCTTCCCTGGACAACAAGGTGAACTGATGGTTCCATCTGAATTCAAAAGAAACTGTTGAAGTTTTCCGCCGTAACTGGGCCACACTAGTAGTTGGCGTGTGACTTGGCATACTTCCCAAACTTTTCTGAAAATATAAATAAGAAAAGTGGAAGTTTGACTAGCATGTTTAATTCATTGCAGTAATACAGTGTGCAGTGGCGTCAATGTAATTACAAAATAGAATAATTCTGTAGTGAATGAAAATCCTTCAATAGATAATATTTGATCGCAATCCATCCAGTACCAAACATAAAATCACAAACAAAACCTAAACTGATTTTGATTGCACTCGGATCACTATCTCGTGCAGTTAACCAACAGCGTGTCCATTCGGAAAGGTAGATTTCACAAACAATTACTGGCAAATGGACTACTTTTCGACTTGCCATATATGGCCGATCCTTTGTCAGAGATATAACTACTTTTATCATATTCTATAACAGATGTTATGTACTTGAAAGAGAAATTGACTGTTGTCTAATAGTATTCTGATGAATACCAAAGAACAACTCTTGTATAGAACGATTGAAAAACATCAAAAGCGATATTCTGCTTTTGTTTACATATCAGAGATAAACTCCTCAGATAAAAGAGTTGTGCTCAATAAGTTCTATCAAACAACCTATAGTTAAACAATACTGACATTAAAATGCAAATTTCAACAGCTGCTATTTTGAAAATACTCAGTCTATTTTTTCCATTTTTGAGAAGCTCATCCGAAGAATACATAACAATTGTCTTTGTGTCAAATTATATCCATTAATTATGCGGCCTCCAGTTTGTCTACATTTTTTTACATATATAATAACAACTAGCTTATGTCTGCGGATTTTCTTTCGTGGAGTTTGAGAAGTTTATACTTTTTATATACTTTTGCGAATCTATATAGAAAATTTACAAAATGAAATTTTGATAAATATGGCGCCACGCTAACATCTCTCGCTCCTAAACATAGGTTGATTGAAAATAATCCACATTAGTGCAGATATATTTTTAAGTAAATTTCTTCCCCCAATTCTGTTATTTCTCATTCCTGATTTCAGGTGATTGGTATCGAGGGCCACTATTATTTATGCCTTCGACCTGTTGCATAACATTTTTTTATTTCCCATATCTCTACAAATTATCTTAGTTTTTCCACTACCGGTGAATCTGACGAAAATATGACTTAAAATCAATATAATTCTGCGCCGACCTATTCGAAAGTCAAAATAACGTCAATATTGCAAACCATGGTTTTTGTTTGGATAATTTATACCATGGAAGGAAACAAAATGCTACATGATAAAGAGTTTCGAATATATTTTTTTACCCCTTGGGATTCAAAACCTCCCTCATTACCTACCTACCCCAGGAATGTGCAGATTTTAATTCTCTGGTACCGATAATTCGCGCGATAAAACCTGTTTCATAATAGGATTAGTTTTTATCGGTTTAGTTGTTAAATTCAAACATGAAAAAAAAAATACTCGAAAAAAAACATTATATAAAGACGACGTATTTTGCTGACTTTTTTGTTAAATCAACATTTTCATAGAAAAGAATTAGTCATAATTCAATATTCAGGGGATATATATAATCTCTTCGGATAATTTTTTTTGAAAATCTCTAGTTAGTGGGTCTCTCCATCATAAAATGAAATTACGGACCATATTTTATATTTATAGCTTCAGCGGTATAGGTGCAATCTAATTTCTTGTACTGCACACCCGTGAATGACGAGTGTATAATGCCATTTATAACAAATTACAGTGGTTAAAAATCTGAAAAACATTTCTGAAAACTTGTTTTTTTTTCTTTGTGAAATTAGACAAAATTTTGGGTAGCGTCACCCGCATAATTTCGGGTGAGCTACTCAGAGGAAAACTTTGGCAATCGCCGAATGCAATAAACATTTAGCTCAAGATTTGAATAATGTAGAATGTTGAACTGAATGTGTGGTGAATGTATACATTGCAGGCTGCCTGAGATAGATATTCAATTTCAAAGTGATAAAAACAACTAACTTTGTTATATCCAAAATGGTGATAAAGTCAGAACAAGTTGACTTCATACTCTGCTTTGAGGCACACATAAAAATAGTGTTTCATCCTTGTCGAGAGAAGAGGCCGAGGCTTGTAGCTCCGAAGTGAACCATTTCTCGAGACACGAATGAAACTTTCTACCGAGGTTTGTAACCATACCTTTTGAATGCAAATTACGTTTTTTGCGACAAATATACTTCGCTACTTGGCAATCCAAATGTCAAACTGACAGGTAGGGCAAACAAATATAGAGTTGCTTGTGAAAAGTGACATGAGCTGGAAACATGTTTCTTTCAAACTTTTGAAAAGTCTGGAATGTTAACATTACATATATGGTTGTGAATAAAATATTGTTCACCCTGTTGTTACCCCATTTTATGTTGTTCACAAGCGAAACAATTTTTATTCTATAACTTTATTCGATCATATTTACCACTAACACAGAAAAAAGCATGCACACCGAATCATGATGAGGAACTCATCGCTAACAATGAAGAAAGTGACTGAAACACAGCATTTACATTATATTACAAAGAATAATATAAAAATACCGGATTTATCAATTTCTTCTACAGTTCCACATGGACTTCCCTGTTCGGTATTAACAGTTTAAAATATCCAGCATTTGCCACAGAGGGCACCATAATAGTATAAAAACCAGAAAAATGGACTTATCAACCTATTTCCCTGTAATCTTTTATTTGTTATCCGATACGGCCATTGCAATTTGAATTTCATAATGCGATATAAACAATAGTTATCTACTAACAGGACTTCATTACCCAAGTAATGAAAACCTTTTTCCTGTTTGGTAAAAATAGCAAGGTATTTTCGCAAAAGCTACAGTAGTTTATGATATCTAATTTTTCACAATAACATGCAGTCTGCAAACTCATAAAGATATTTTAACTTGGCAAAGAGCTCATTTTGTGTTTTTTTTTCCGATTATCTGCCACTTTTGTATTCGAGACTTTTTCATTTATACAATAAATAAAAAAGATTCTTGAAAATATGAATATATTCCTTTTTTGTACTCCTTCCCTTCCTCTCCGTATGCCCTTCAATACATGTAATATTATGGGTAAATATTCTATATGCGAAAACTAATAAAAATGACTATTTTAAGTACTGTTTTGCGTGGTATCACCATTTATTTTGGCTTTGATTGGCGACAAATATGGCTTGTAAAACTAATCCGATAGAGGAGCCACCATGCATTATACTGAATATTTATCTAAGTCTCCAACCGAGCAAAGTAATTATAGTCGAAACTAATTTCTACTACGAGTCAATAGCCGGCGGGCACTGTTGCCGATGAAGTTACGTACTCCATGTAATAGCTATCTTGAAGAATATATATTATAATTTGGTTTGGAAATAAATCAGGAAGAAATGATTCGTGAAATAGGTATTCCAACATAACATTCTTTGAAAATTAATCCAACGTTGTTATATCCATTATTGTTGAGGTGGAAAAAATTAACCTAGAGATTTGTGATTATATTGGCGGGATTGTCAACATGACAGTTGGGTTGTCCTGTGAAGGTGGAATAAGCAAATCAACATAAAGAATTTTTAGGCAGAATACTTAATATATTATTCCAGTCTCAACAACAGAGGAATCTTGATTACTCTCGTTTCGGACGTCCATCGTCTTAATGTATTTGAGAGGTTTTCACGACGTTTCGAATGCTTGTATCTGCAACTCTTATATCTTCTGTTGTGAAAATTCAACCAGGGAATTACGGCATCCAAAGATTATTCATTGATTTCATAAAAATCGGTTCATCCAAACAAACTTACACGAAAGTCGCAATCAAAATACATATGAACTTGGGATTCAAAATTTATATATGCCCGGTTGACAATGCGAGATTTTCAAAACATTCGCTTGAAGAAAATCAAAATTCAATGAGATTCCTCTGTTTGTTTGAAGGTTGTAGACGATGTGGTAACTTGATTACTCTCGTTTCGGACGTCCATCGTCTTAATGGATTTAAAAGGTTTTCACGACGTTTCGGATGCTTGTATCTGCAAACTTCTTCAGGTGAATAGTATTCACCTGAAGACTATTGCAGATACAAGCAATTAGTTGAAATAACCTTTTAATAACATTCGAACATCACTCACTTACTTTGCAGGCAACCACTGATGATGACCATATAGGTCGAAAGCGTTCTGCGATTGAAAATAATAAATTTGTACGAAATACTACGAAAACGTAGGGCGGCCACCTGTAGAAACTTTTCTATAATTCTGAGATAAAAGTCCGAATTACACACAATTTGGAGTTTCAAATCAGAATTATACATAATTCGGAGTTAAAAGTCAGAATTAATGTAAGGTAAATGCATGAATAGCCAGTGGATCTCTACGCTTTCGTATCTAGGTACCTATAGATTGTAGGGGGTCGATATGGCTCTTCAGCCTCTCCGTACCTCGACCTGTAAGTTCTTTTGTACATTACCCTTCATCTATTCGAGACCCGGGATTCCGAGACTCCTTGCGAAGGGTATCAGTTTCCGGGGAGCTAAGTTTCTGATGTCTGATGGCGTTAGTGAAACCCCTTCGAGAAACTTGAGCCTTTTGCAAAACAGCGCTTGACAGACGCGAAGCAGGTGTTCTGCAGTTTCAGCGAAGTTCACTGTCTAATCTACCCATTTTTTTGAGGTGATACCTCAGAGGACAATGCCGGTTAGCAGTCCCGTTACCAGTTTCAAGACTTTCTTGTCCAACTCGAGAAGCTGTTCAGCTTTCTTTGGCGATGGGCTCAGAAGCCTTTTCGCTTGTCTTTTCTCTAGAACCTTATTCCAGTGGGTTTCAATTTTGTCAGTTTCCCAGCGCCAAAACTCCACGTTGATGTGGACTTTGAAGAGACCACTAAGAGGTTCTGGGCCAGAAAATTGAGAGTTTTACGCCTTCCTTGGCAAGGATATCCGCTTCTTCATTGCCTTTGATTCCCTTGTGACCTGGCACCCACATCAGAGTAACCTGCTTGTTTGTAGCCAGTTGTCTTAGGGAGAGTTTGCAGTCCCAAGTCAGTCTAGACTCACAAGTATGGGAATTTAGAGCTTTTAGTGCTTCTTGGCTGTCTGATAGGATATAGATCTTTACCCCCCTGAAGCCTCCTCCAAGGCATTTTTTGGCGCACATTTTTATAGCATGGATTCCTTGTTACTGCACCGAAATACCAAAATACTATTTAATTTTTTTCCTGAATGTATATTATATACTAGAGAGACATGTAGGTGGCCCATAGGGATTCCACATGATAAAAAAAAATTTTTTGATCAGAATGTGATGTGACTGAATTGATTCATCAATAAATGACACGAAAAATAATTTTTCAGAAAAAAATGTTTCTCTATCATGTGGGACTCATTGTGATCAGCCTTGCGAATCTCATTTATCCACGATGTAAAATAAAAAACTATTTTTATTTTAATTGTTTCAGAAAAATACATTTGACATGGGGTTTGGACTTGTTTTGACCAGTTGAACTTGAATATGTAAAAATATACAGGGTGTTCCATTTGGAAAAATAAAGTTGCTGGCATTTCCAGAAAAACCGGAAGTCCGCCATATTGGATTGTAATCTGATCAAATCCTACATGGTTGCTTATATAACTGTACCAAATTTCAGAGAAGTCCCTTCACGAATGCAGAAGTTACAGGGGTGGCCCGATATCATGTATCACCCGGTATGTACAGAATATTTCTGTTAAGAAAAACCCAACATACATCACATCCTTATTTGTGAAGAAGAGCCCAAATAATAATTTCTATGACTCTAATTTCAAAACCAACTTTACTTTCACTTTCAACTCCCTTCTCACCCACCTTTCCAAACCTTTAAGGATGGAATATCGAAAAAATATGCTGTCAAATTTGTAGCTCTTAGGTCCAGCGGTTCGGTCTGGGCGTTGATCGTATATTAGGCAATCAGTGAGTTAGTTACTCAGGACATGTATTTATATATGTACATATTGCCCCAAAGACGAAGTAGCTACTGCGAATCGTTGGGGAGAACCCTCGACTGTCTTTCGTCTGCATCATTAGATTATCTCCGGGCCTCCATTATCTTGTAGTGTCATCAGAACTATATATGTGCCAAGTTCCAACAGAATCGGTTCACAGGTGTAAAATCAATAAATCAACCCCTGATTTTTCACCCTTAGCGGTTTAATTTTATTTCAAATTCGGATGGAACAAAGTTCAAAGCATACCCTATACAATAAAAAAAGAATCATATGAATCGCATAACCCAGTATAAAGTTATGCGTGGTAGAATCGGTTAACAAGTAAAAATTCAGTGGCTGAACCAACAATTATCCGCCATTTTCCTACCCTTAGGAGTTAATTTTTTTTTTTCAAATTCAAATGGGCCCAACTCCGAACTATACCCCATCCATTAACAAAAAGAATAATCAAAATCGGACTACTCTGTGAAAAGTTCTGCATGATCATACATATACTGGTGGACTAGAGAACCTCCTCCTGTTTTTAGTCTAAAAAATTGCTGCAGTTGTTTACAGTGCAAACAATACAAGTAGGAGAGCGAGAAAGACCACTCTTTCTACAGCCGCATGTTGGACCGCGGACAGTTTGGCAAGAGCAGAAAATGATTTTGATGATATTGTTTGGTGCTAAGGATTGCGTCATGCCCAATGGCAATGAAATATATCTTTCTTCCATTCTGCAGAATATGCTTTTAGCGTTGGTAGCCCTGCTGCCACTTCTTCAAGTATTCAGAGCATCTGAAATCTCTGCAAATGCAATAACAATTTCCTGTAGAATTAATAATATTTTGTTGCTGTTCCTGTATTATATGAGAAATTAGTTTTTCCCACAAGACAGGAAATACATTTTGAATAATGACAAAAACTGAATATTTTATCACATATTTCTTCATCAATAATCTCAACGACGAAGGTGACGTGAAATAAAAATATGTGAAAAAAGTTCATAGGTATATACATAGGTCCACATAAGTATGTAGAATTTCACTCTGCTTGCATATACCTTCATTTCAGAGTGCGTTCCAGAGTATATTGTTCCATCCTATATGTATCTTTGATGTTTCAGCAGTGTTTTCAAATATATTTTCGTTTCAGCGATGAACCACTGATATATTGCATATATATTTGTTCTGCGGATTATGGAAATTTTGCGAATTTTGTTGAATTCAGTTTTGGAATTGGAACCTTATGTCTAAAACCAGTTCGCCTGTTGGATCTTTAAGTACATTGCCAAAATGATTACACAACTTCAAGTTGACTTTTAAATAAGAGCTCTCAGCCGTATGAAAAAGTGATTTTGTGGATATCAGGTAACACATCAGTACGGAGACGACAAGTACAAGTCATCGCTCTGGAAAAACAAACTAGTTTCAGACTGATTTCAGTAAATCAGGAGACAGAGTAAATTCAATTCATAGGACCTTTTTATATTTCTTGTTTTGTTTACGCGTAGACGGAAGTGTCTGCGGTTGGGAGTTTATATATTCTCGTTGAATTCGATATCCTTCAAGGCTACTCCCAGTTAGTTTGGTGGAACGGATATTTTTGAGCTCAAATCTGACTTTCAGGACTTGCGCCCGTTCCAGGACGCGAATGCTAGACCTGCAGGTCTGGCCCCAGGCGGCTGAGGCGTACAAAATGACAGGCCTGAACATCATTTTATAAATCAGAATAAATCAGAATTGTTCTTCAGTGAGAGTTTGCTCTTCATGTTAATCAGGGGGTACAAAGTACAGATTTTCTTGGCAATCTTGTTCTTAACGATCTTGACGTGTGGCCTCCAGGTGAGCCGGCAATCCACCGTTACTCCCAGGTTCTTGACCTGCTCCGACCATCTCCCTTCCAGAGAAGGACTCACCCCTTTCCGGGTTGTTTCTCTTTCGTCCCATCGGGATCGCCTGCGTTTTGTCAGGATTCAGCTTCATTTTCCACTCCCAGTACCACTGCTGGAGGTCGTCTAATGCATTCTGCAAATAAACGACACCTGTCAAGTGGTTGGCTGAGGAAGAAAGTGAAGCCTTATCGTCAGCGAATAAGGAAATCTTCACGTGTTCACTCCTTGGAATATCGGATGTGTAAAGGGGGAGATAACGGAGAAAGCACTGCCCCTGAGGAATTCTCTCGAATTCGAAAGAGAATTGCTGACCTTTATCTGAAATGTCCTTCCCAGGAAAAGAGACTTGATCCACTTCACCAGGCTCTGAGGCAGGTGGAAGTCAATGAGTCGAAAGCTTTACTGATGTCTATCAGTATCATATGGGAACTTTTATCAATAATGAGTGATGTTATGGCGTTCTCCACCAGCCTCAGAACCTGAAGCTCGGTGGAATGAGCACGCCTAAAGCCAAACTGCTCATTCGGTAGGACATTTCTATCCCTCACTTCTTCGTCAAGCCTTTATAGAATGACTTTTTCAGCCAACTCAGCTGAACTGCAAAGCAGACTGATCGGTCGATAATTTTGCGGGAAGGTCGGATTTTGTCCCTCCTTTGGAATCTTAACACAATGGCATGCTTCCACCTTCAAGGGAATCTCTCAAGGTGTAGAGAGTTGTTAATTATATTCAAAAGTGACTGTACCTGGTTATCCGGGAAATACTTAATCATACGATTAGTAATTCCGTCGTAACCGGGTGCTTTTCTAGGATAATCCTTTAATATGTGCCTTGAATTCATCCATCGAAGCCGGACGAATGACATCATGATTGGGTTCTCTTAGAGTACGACGAACCCGATCTCCCAGCGAAAGTTCTCGATCCAGATCATCGTCTGGATGCTCGTTCAATCTGAATTGCCTTTCTATCGTATCTGCAGAGGAGCTTTGGATTCGAGGTCGTAGCACCATAAATAGGAGAGAACTCAGACATGTTTTATTTCAAATTACGATGAAGTTCCCAAAGCTGATCATTGTTGTCTAAATTTTGAAGTGTTGTGCCAAAATTCTCATTCCTTAATTCAGATATATTTTTTCTAACCTCCCTATTCATTTCATTCTGTCCACAGGGAACAGATTCCTTTGATATGCTCTTTTGGGACGGTTCCTTTCCCGAATGAGATTTTTTATGCTCTGCGGGAATTTATCATGAAATTTAGGAGCCAGTTCCCTCCGGGAGGAATCCTCCAAAGCATTTTTGATGGTGTGTTCGTAACACGCCACGGCCTCATCCAACTCAAGTGGATAATCCATTCTCTCAGGAGCGCAGTAGGCTGTCTCCAGAAGTGAACTGAATCTCTCTCAATTGTACACAGACGATCTGTTTGGGGCGGTGAATCACCCCCTAGTGATAAAACCACCGAAATGTCCCAGTTACAGGTGATGTTTCTGTTCCAGGGCAATGTCAAGTATATCGGGCCTGAGGTGACCAAAATGCGTGGGCTCATCTGGAGCCGATACCTGATATTTATATCTGTCAAAGTGAAGCGTAGCAAAACATAGAGGAAGACATGGAGACTCATGAATAATAGTAGTCCCTCATTAGAGGCATATCATTCGGTGTTCTTAAAATAATCGGTTAGGAATGCCTGAAGGCATCCTTCCCTACCAGCTTTTAGCGTCAAATTTTTGAAAGAAGTTCTGCTATTGAATGAATGTGTTTTTTTGTGGAGGAACAACGTTTCTTGACATGTTTTTTGGGTAACCTTCCACAGTCTGAAAATGAAAATATAATCAGGGAAAAGCGGAAAAGACTGCAAGAAAAAATCCAAATTATTAAAACAATTAAAGGAGATTTAGAAGATTTTGAGAACGGGTGCAGATATAGTCCCCGAAACGTCAATCAAAAACTATATGGAGAAGTATCTTTTGAATTTTTAAAAATTTTTTTGATAGGCAAATTTAGAAAACAACAAGTTATTGACTAATTGAATCATTTTTCTATGGGAAATATAATTTAGTGAACGCAATAAGTTATCGAGTGAAATACTTAGTTTGCCCTTCCTACACTTGTATAGATTTTCCTGATTATATTTTCATTTTCAGACTGTGGAAGGTTACCCAAAAAACATTCCAAGAAAAGTTCCAAATGTCCATTTCCATAGAGCAGAACAAACGCGGAGTTTTTACGTCAACTGTCAATTGATACTTAGTATTCAGGTTGAAGTTACAGGATGCCCTTTGATAGAAAATTACATTTTTCCCATTATCTTTTGATTACCAGTTGCCACAAACTCACCACGCCAAACGGCACTTCCATCATTTATTATTTTTTGGTTATATTCGACGCTGAAAGTAAAACTTGAACCAACAAATAGTGGCATGACCTTGAAAAAGCGGCGGCTACTTTTCAAGTACTCTGATTGGCTGGAGACAAGAAGCTTCAAAACGCTGGTATGGAAGACCGCCTTGAGGCATATCGAGGCGTCCTCGTATTCATAAGGGTACGTACACACTTGCGAGCAGCGCACTTCGCGCTGCGCGTACGCTGCTCCTTCAATAGGGGATTGATTTTTTACCCACTGAGTTTGTTTTACATGTTGAAACCGATTCTACCATGCCTAATTTTGTACTGGGTTATCTGATTAGAATTATTCTTTTTTTATTGAATATATAGGACCTCACAGTTGGTCCCAATTTAATTTCTAAACAAGAATTCGCCCTTGAGGGTGGTAAAAAAGGGGATGATTGATTTTTCTCCGGTGAACCAATTCTATTGTAACTTGGCAAACATATACAGTGCGGTCCATAGGTATGGAATGAATTAAGTTTTAGCGTTATTATGTATTCGTTTAAAAAAACCTGCAACAGGTTGATTTCAATTGTCAATTTGTCAATTAACAGTATGAAAATATTACCTCCTTATTGCACCCTCTCTGAATTATGAGCACCCCCTCAAAAATATTAAATGAGAAGGGGAATTGTGTGACACCTTGTTCGAAAGGGATTTTCATGCTCTGTTCAGCAATACTGGGTTTTTTAAATTTGGTGAAATCATAACTGACAAAATTAATTTTGAAAATGTAAAATTTCGATACTTTACGTATAATGCCATATATACTGTTTAGGAAGTATTTTTCAATTCATTTTACAATTGAATTAAATATTAAAAATGACCACCATTCACTTCTTGACAAGAAGCAAGTCGATCGAACCTCAGGGGTTATGTTGTTGATTTCTTTTATCCTAACTTTAAATCTGCAATATTCCATTGAAATATACTTTTGATTTCAAATAACCTCATAAGAAGTAATCGAGAGGAGTCAAATCGAGGGATCTAGGCGGCCATTCAATCGTTCCATGTCTCCCAATCCACCTATTGGGAAAAACTTCGTTCAAATAATCTCTATCAATACCTTTGTAATGCGATGCAGCTCCGTCTTGTTGGTACCAAATTGATCTATTTATTGCATTTGGATCATTAACATCAGGAAAAAGTCTTTTTAATGCAGGCTGTTAAAAGTTCATAAACAAATCTAAATAAACCTCACCATTAACTCTGCCTTCATAAAAATAAGGTCCAATAATTTTGTTGATATTGATACCAGCCCAAACGTTCGCGTTTAGGATATTATGTGTTAGCCTCACACATCCAATGAGGATTTTCTCTGCTCCAATATCTACAGTTTTGAATTGTCAACTGTTCCATTCAAATAAAAAGTAGCTTCATCAGAAAAAAATGCGAATCTGCTTCCATTCTGTCCATCATCAGTCCACAGAATTGTTACCTTCTATCAGGATCATCCTCATTCAACTCCTGAACCAACTGAACGTTATAAGGATGGTATTTTTCTTCATGTAAAGCTCTCAATATCGATGATTCACTTACATCATTGTCGGCGGCAAGTTGTCTACTGTCATATGCGGATTTTCCTCAATCGCTAACAGTACATCAAACTTTTTTTCCTCATCCAATTTAACATTTCGACCTGGTTTTTGAATAGTTTTTACATGTCCAGTTCCGAAATTTGGTTTCTATTTTGCTAACTGTAGACTGTGCGACGTGTGGACCAGGGTATTTATTATTAAACATTTCAAGAACTGTCTATTCTTTGAGTTTCGGATAAACGAGCCATAGTTAAATCAAATACAAACACAATTTTTTTTGGGGGGGTGCTCATTATTCAGAGGGGGTGCAAGAAGGGAGTAAGATTTTCATACTGAAAATTGTCAAATTGAACAATCGAACAGTTTCAGGTTTTTCAAACAAATACACAATAACGCAAAAAATTAATTTATTCCATAATTATGAACCGCACTGCTTAGTTCTGATGACACTATAACAAGTGAATCAAGTAGATGGTAATTAGTACATTTTAGCCACAAAAAAAATTATAACAAAAAATTAAACCAAAGAAAAACAAAAACCTTTTTGTCTCAATACCTAAGCTCCCAAACTAATGTAGGTATAGTTTTCCCAATATCAATTGCAGAAGCTTGAAAAAGTCTTGCGGCGAAATCATGTGAGCAGCAGTGGCGGAGATAACTAATTTTATTTAGATATTTTAAGATTTCGAAAATACTTCATAAATAATGAAAAATGAAAAACAAATTTAAGACAATCTCTTATTTATACGAATACATTAAGAAAGAACAATAATTTCTTTCATTGTTTGATGTAGGTTATTATTATATCCTAAAACGTATTTCGATCGGCACACACCAAGACCATAGACGCTACTGGTTTTTAATCTTTCAGAGCTATTAAAACACAGATATAACGCGTGATTCATGACCTCCCATCGTATAGACATACCTGCCAGCATTGATGTCCGACTTGATTGGCCCAGACGAATCGGTTGTAGAACAGACAGCCGTCACTCAAGTCCACGTTGACTATCGGCTCTTTTGATCTACCGTTTGCCGACAGAGAATGTTTACGAGTAGTACAGATTATTTTTCGTTCCGTTTCTTCGCATATACGCTCGTGTTAGCGAAGTGAGTTTTCAGTTGCTTCCTATAGAAACAGCTTCTGCAATTGATATTGGATGGACTATACTTACCCTTAGGAGCTCAATCAAGACCGAAAAGGTTTATTTTATTTCTCGTTTTTTAGTTTTTTTTTCGTCGGTTTAAATTTTTTGTTAAAAAGCTTTTATTTAGATTGAAGAAAATGATTCTGACATTCAATTGGTTACTTTTTCTGAATACAATTTCAAAAAGAATTCCAAATTCACTACTTTTGCGAAAATATAAAAATCACCAACTTTCGAATATCGATAACATGGAAAATTTTGAAGATCCAGTTTTTTGAAATTTATTTCCGAGAATATTTTCTAGGAATATAAAAGATATAGCTTACTATATGAGTGAAAATACAAAGTAAAACTATATAATATCAATTCCGGTAGCATACATGAAATGCTTCCTTTTAGAACTGAAATGATGATTTTAACTACATTTACTACGTTGATGAAGCAATTTCGAAAGTCTTCATTTAGATGTTGATAACAAGTATTTTGGATCGGCATGACGTTTCCTAGATGAGTTGTTGCGGATTGTTCCTTATTTTTTTTTTGTATTGATGAAAAGAGACCTTTAGTCAATACAATTCCGAATAACCATTCCAATAAGAACAACAATTTCACAACTCTTGCGAAAACTTGAAAAAAATACTTTTCCCTTTGAATTTTTAAAAATGAAAATGAACGAACGCTTTTCTCCCGAAAGAAAATTCGTATACTTCGGAGTTGGTTCCATTTGGATTTGAAAAAATAATCCTACCCTGAGGGTAGGAGAATAGGGGATTGATTCTTCACCCACTGAATTTTTATTACATGTTGCATTCTGTATGGGTTCTCCGATTTGAATGATTCTTATTTTATTGAAGAGGGTATACCTCAAAGTTGGTCCCATTGGAATTTCACAACAAAAATCCCCCCTGAGGGTAGAAAAATAGGGGATGATTGATTTTGACAATAGTAAAGCAAGCTGTGCAGGTGGTCGTGTTCACATGTGCTCTTCTAAAAACGTATTTTGATGTAGAAAAACAGTGAGTACCAAATTCAAAGTTATATAAAAAATCTAGTATTTGAACCGAATTCATTGAGAATTCAATAACTCACGTGGGTACTTGTCTTTTGATGTAATTTTTTCGAACATGTCGATATAAATAGACAAAGAGCAAAAACCCACAAACTTTTTGTGATTTGAAAAACCTGAAAAACTCCTAGAGTTAACATTAGAATACATATAGTACGGGAGCTTACACGAAGAATTTGGAGATGAATGATGCCGTACATAAAATGTTCAATGAGCTGACTAAGCAAAATTCGAGGATAAGCTCACAAAATGATCATCTCACATCCCGAATCAATATTTTGAAGATTTCAAGGATTTTAAGAAATCAATTAATGATAAAATAGATTACATAAGAAAGGAAAATGAAGAACTTCACCTCACTGAAAAAAGAAGACTTCACCTCACTGAAAAAAGAACAAAACAATATAATTTGATCATTTATAACTTGAAAGATGATACTCCTTTGGTGAACGTAACACAACTTTTTCAAGACAAACTCAATATTCCATGCAATGATGATGAGCTTAGAGATGCATTCAGATTGGGAAAATCACAAAATAAGGAGAAACCAGCACCAATATTAGTTGAATTTTTTAACCGACGAAACCAAAAAGGAGGAGTTTCTCTAGTCGACCCGTATATTTTTTTTCCATCATTTTTTTTATGTATGATAACGCATAACTTTCTACTGAGACGTCCGATTCCGATAATTCTTTTTTCAGTGGATAGGGTGTACTTCGAAGGTGGTCTCATTTGAATTTGAAAGATGGAATCCACCCCTAAGGGTAACAACATGAAGGATATTGATCACTCACCCTCTGAATTCTGGTCCGGTAACCGATTCTATCAGGCATAACTTTGTACTGGGTTCTTCGATTTGGATGATTCTTTTTTCAATAGATAGGGTATACCTTATATTTAGATTTCGAATGGAATTATATACCCTTACGGGTAGAAAAATAGGGGATAATTGATTTTTCACTTATGAACATTGGCACACACATACGTAGTTGACAATGACAGATCGCTACTGACATTATTTCTGTTCCACATCCGTCAAAACCATTATATTCTATGAGATGATGGAATGATATACAATGTAATGAAATAAACTAACCAGAACAACAAAAATAATTTATATTACAACAAATAGTAAAAGTAGATAATCATATTATTTAACTGGTAATAGTTGAAGTAAGGTGGGTAAGTAAGTATTTTGGAAGTAATAAAAAAACAAGTAGGTAGTAATTAGTATATTTTAGCCATAAAAAATTGAAAAATAAAAACTTTTTAACAAAAAATTAAACCGACGAAATACGGAACTGAAAAGTAAAAAATAAAATAAACCTTCTTAGTCTCAGTAACTAAGCTCCTAAACTAATGTAAGTAACTAATTTTGAGTCGGCACCGAACGAACAATCAACGAACATCATTAAATTACTCCAAAAAAATTATCAGAATGTCACCGCGCAACTCGATGCCATCATTTCACGCCTTACCTAATTCATTTGCTTGTTTGTTTGGCGCCGACTCAA
The DNA here is from genome assembly GCA_018342105.1 of Gonioctena quinquepunctata. NCBI lineage: Eukaryota > Metazoa > Arthropoda > Insecta > Coleoptera > Chrysomelidae > Gonioctena > Gonioctena quinquepunctata. The sequence continues at coordinate 475,722 of JAFIRS010000665.1, forward strand.
AATTAGTTACTTAAATTAGTTTAGGAGCTTAGTTACTGAGACTAGGAAGGTTCATTTTATTTTTCACTTCTGAGTTCCGTATTTTGTCGGTTTAATTTTTTGGTAAAAAGTGTTTAGGAAAAAACTCAAAACGGAAGTAACCAGTAACACAAACAAATTGAAAAGTACAGGAATCTACATATCTCTCGATTATACTCCTGAAGAATACAGGAAGAAAAAAATTCTGAATCAACAAGTGGCCCGGGAACAAGGCAAATCAGCCAAGATTAAAGGTAATTCACAAATATATGAAACTATCGATGGAGTCCCCCACAGCGTTGAACAGGTAAAAGAACATTTGCTTCAATAAAGGAACGGAAAAAAAAGGGAAAAGAAAACGAGAACTAAGTTCAACCCCTGAGCCAAAAGTCACCAAATCCAAAAAATAGCAACAACCGAATAATTAAGTCTCTAGAAGTTGATTTATGTTTTTTCTTTCTCTGGCTTATATATGCGGATTTGTTTTGTTTTCACTGATAAAAAGATTATAAAAACCTATATTTGTGAAACAGATCCAGTACTTATTTGTTTTCTTTTTATTTTGTTTATTGCTGCTTTTCACTATCCCTTCCAGTTTGGTTTTTATTTTTTTGTTCTTTACTTTTTTTTCAAATACGAGAGTTTATTACCAAAACTGCAGAGGGTTGAGAACCAAAACACAACAATTTTATAGGAATATTCTGCGAGAAAATAACGATGTCACAGTTTCAACAGAGATCTGGTTGAATGAGGAAATAAGTAACGGGAAACTTTTTGATAACAGGTACAACTTCAGGAAGGGCAGATGTAGCATTGTTTCAGGAGAAAAAAGAGGGGAAAAGCGTCCTAATTGCCATAATTAAAACATATGTTTCCGTTTTATGCACCTCTGATACGTATTTGAAGACCATTTGTGTAAAAACTCACATAATGGGTAATACATTCATCTTCAACTGCACCTATATGATCCCTAACTCAAACTCACAGAAGTTTAGAGCACTATTTGGACATTTTTTATGAAATGAGTAAGAACTTAACGGATGATATGACTCTGATAGTATTTGGTGATTTCAATTTTCCCAGTATCACTGGAATAGATTTTGATAAAAATGATAACAATAATCAAATAATTAGCTCGATGAACTCCTCACTGGCAATATATGGACTAAAATCATATAATAGTGTGGTAAATATCGACAATAGAACACTTGATCTGATTTTAAGTAACACTGAACTCTTCGACTCTAATTAAATAGTGACATTCGTGCCGATCGACAGGAGGCATTGGTGGCCGAAATTAAAATAAAAAAATATAAATACCGAAATGATCCCATTCAACTTGAGAATACCTATTACTTCAAAACAGCTGATTTTCCTAAATTAGTTGAAATCCTAGATCGAATGGATTGGTCGAATTTGGACTGCTTTGATAATGTTAATGCTCAAGTTGAATATTGTCTTGGACAACTGTGTGCCAAAATTTCAGAAAAAGAAATCTTACCCTCCTTGGTTTACGAATGAAATTGAGAACAAACTCGGATAGAAATATTATTATAGAAAAATAAAATGTCAATCAGAGGGGAATAGTCAATACATTCGAGATATCGAAAATTCAATCATATAATCCCCAAATATTTTTTGGAACCACATCAATTCCACTAAGAGTAGAAGTGATTCGGGTGACAATTTCATTATTGCTGGTGAAAAGACAAATGACTCACATACAATTTCTAAGGCCTTTGGAAATTACTTCGAATCGGTTTACGATGAAAAATCAACATATGATAAAACAAAATTATGGGAGTGATGGAGCATAGGAATTCCGAAATGCTTCAGTTCACTCATATATCGATCTCTGACATGGAAATGGCATTCGAGAAGCTCAAACCAAAGCGATCAGCGGGTCCTGATAATTTACCTTCGTACCTCATTAATGCTTGTAAAAAATATTTACTCTATCCACTTAGGGTGATATTTCAAAAATCTCTACAAGTTGGTATATTTCCGGAATGTTTCAAAAACACCAAACTTACTCCTATTCACAAAAATGGTGAAGAAAGCAATATATGAAACTATCGTCTAATAGCCTATCCTAAATGCCATAGCAAAATTGTTTGAATATATTTTATTCGAAAAACATTTTTGTCACGTTAAAAAGCAAATTTCGGATTCCCAAAATGGATTCTGTAGGAATAGATCCGTAGAAACAAACTTACTCACTTTTACTTGTAACATCGCTGAAATAATAAAGAGAGGGGATCAGGTTGACTGCCTTCATTTAGACTTCGAGGAGGCCTTTGATAAAGTGAACCATGATCTCATCATAAAAAAGTTATGTATGTATGGTCTTAGTGAACCTCTCCCACATTTGATGATTACCTACCTCAAGGGTAGAAATCAAATAGTTAAATTTCGTGACGGAAAGTCTGACTGGTTTGAAGCGAGATCAGGCGTCCCACAAGGATCAAATCTAGGTCCTCTTCTTTTCGTAATTTTTATTAATGATCCAGCAGATTCTTTATCCTCGAAGTGTCTAATGTATGCTGATGATTGTGAAATTTTCAGGAAGATTATTAATATACATGATTATAACCAACTGCAATCAGATCTTAACGTACTTCATAACTGGACTGTTGCAAATAAACTACCACTAAACTTGAGCAAGTCATCTGTTATGACTTATAGCAGGTCTGTAATCTTCAATCATTATTCTTATTATCTGACGGAACATCAAACATTTTCAAGACTGTCAGAGATTAAAGACCTCGGAGTAATTGTTCAGTGCCAACACAAATTTGATCATCATATTTTAGCAATGAATCGAAACGCCCAGAAGCTATTTGGATTTCTCAAACATATAATTCCATAGATGTCGCTGAAGTTAGCTTCGGATTTAAATCTCATGCATGGATTTATATAGTCGACCATGTGAATAATGCTCATGAATTGATAATGTGTGAAAACGGCGATCGGAAAAAATGATTTTTCAACCACTTTCAGTAATCAAGAATACTGGGTCAACTTGAGGTATATATACCCATTTTGCATGGGGTATTTCTACCCCCCGGCTCGGTGATGATATTTTGAAAAGTAGATGGGATCGGATGAAAAATTACGTTTCGAGCAATAAATATACCTAATTACTTCATTCGCCACAAAAATAGCAATTCATGAAAATTAACCCTTAGAGTGATGGTTCCACCCCTAACATCTCCATATTTAGCAAATCAGACGAGATCAGGTAAAATATGGAGTGTGATCAATAGTATTCATACTGTTAGTTCAAGCAAAGATGCACATGCGATGCAATCGTCGGAAGGGTGGTTTTACCCCCTACATTTCACACACAATATTCTCAATATTCCGAAAAGTAGATGAGATCAGATAAAATACAATATATCAGGCAAAAAATATCATCAATGTTTGCATAATCATTAAAATCAGAGTGGTGGTTTCATCCCCAACTCTCTCATTACAATACTCTCCATAATCAGAAAACAAGACGAGATCAGATAAAAGAGGAAGTGTCATGTGATCAATAGTATTTTAACTGTTAGTGCAGGCAAAGATGCACATGCGATGCAACCGTCGGAAGGGTGGTTTCCCCCCTCACGTTTCACATACAATATTCTGAATATTTCGAAAAGTAGATGAAATCAGATAAAATAAGTAAATGTGCTATGCCATTATGGGGCCACCCCCAAGTGGCCCCGTAGTGGCATAGCTCTCCGGTTACTCCCGCCACATGGTCCCGCACTGCCACTGGTTTGGGGCCCGTCACTGAGGTCTGAGACAGCTGGGAACGTTATGGAGGTTGTTTTGGGGCCCAACCATATATAGAAAAAAATATGGCTGCCGTAGGTTGAGTGAGAAAAAATATTGAGTCTGGGGGGCCTCGTCTGGGCTGTTAAGTGATCTCTAGGTGTGTCACGGAGGTGTGAGAGGTCTTGAGATATTATGGGGGTTGTTTTGGGGGCCATCCATATATAGAACAAAAAATGGCGGCCGTAGGTGAGGAATTTCAAGATGTCCGCTATAGGGGGGCCTTGCCTGAGATGTTTATCGGTCTCTGAGTGTTGTCACTAAAGTTGAAAATATCTGGAGGCATTATGGGGGCCCTAGCCAGTTAGAAAAAATAGGGCGGTTGTATTAAAACCAAGCGACTATAGGTTAGGAATTTCAAGATGTCTGTTATGGGGGCTGACTCTCTTGGGGTATTTATCGGTATCGAGAGTCTCCTACGGAGGTCTGAGGTATGTGTGGAAGCCGCATTGGGGCTCAATCATTTATAGAAAATAAAATATAGGGGTTGTAGATTAGGTGTGAAAAAAATTTCTGTTTTGGGGGGCAGAGGGACCCCCGCCTGTAGGATGTTCATCAGCCTCTGGAGCTTGCCACTAAGGTCTGAAACAGCTGGCGTACGTTATGAAGGCATGGGCATGGGGCCGTATTGGAGCTCGCAGTCATAGAGAAGAAAAAGTTTGACGGTTTTAGGTTTAGAATTTCATTAATGTTCAATATTGGAAGACCGACCCGCCTGAGGGCGTTTAACGGTCTTTTGGTTGGGGCCCAACCAAAAATTTTTGGAAAATTTCACAAGTTCAATATTGGAAGACCGACCCGCCTGAGGGCGTTTAACGGTCCTTGGAGCATGTCACTGATGTCTGACGCATTCATGGGGGTCTGAGACTCAACCATATATGAAAAGAAAAAAAAATTACTGCTCAACGTTGACAAGGAAAAAATGTTCATCCGATTGCAGCCAGTCTCTCCATAGATACGTCACTGTCGTTTGATATGTTTGAATATACTTTTCGCGGCAAATGATTGCATTATAATTTGACCTTGACTATACAAAATATTCCCACGGTTCGAGCGTGCCGATTCTGAGAATTCCCCATCTTTATTGCTTCTCGGAATAAGCTAACGATTGGAAAATTCCAAGAACTGGATAATGCAAATTTCTCAGAAATCCATGTCTGACACCTGAATAAACAATCAATTCCGAGAATTATGTCTCGCCACTGATTCTGAGAAATTAGTTGCGTCGTAGTTTTATGTTTCTGTGAACGGCAATAATGGCATCATCATTCGAAATTTTCATATTACAGTCTATCTCAGACATTTGACGCAACCGAATTTCAAAAAAAAAAAATTTCCCAATGTCAAAGAGGTTGGATTTTTTATTTTCCATTTTATCTAAATTTAGTTATAGTATTATTCACTAGGTGGTGTCACTATCGTCCAACCTTACACCCTGCCGATTTGTGTTCTTTTGAGAACAGCATCATTTTTCCATCTTGTATTACTTGTCATATGGAAGCGCTCGTGAAACATTATTTAAGTCTTTTGCCCTATTCAATTGGTTCATTATTGTTCCGGACGTTGAAGAGATAAGACGTTTCACTTCAGAGCAACTGTGTGATCAAGAAATATCACAAAATGTATGTTTCCTATACATGTACAGGATGTTGGAGATCGTTATGTTATTTCAATGAAATTACTCTCAGATGGGGATATAGGAAAACCAAAATTCAGCGCTGCGACATATGTCAACGTATCACATTATGGATGATAAATGAAGAATAATCATTATGGATAAATGGAAAGTATTGTTGAAATATAGAAAAGAGTAAAAGTTGTAGAGTGTACTTTTTTTTCAAATTAACCCAACCTAACCAAATTTTTGCGTCCAATGCTATTAAACAAAAGAATAAGTTCTGCAAACATTTAAAACCGACTATGGTGCGCTGAACCACTCCGAAAAAACAAAAAAATTCATAGTTGATAGAGATTTGTATTTAAATCTACATATGGTTTCGAGTGGGTTGATTCCAATAATTATTAACATATTTACGTATACTCAACAGCAGCCAATTCTCCTATATTCCATAATACTGACTTGGATTTATGATTTGATGATGAAGTGATGAAACCTATATTGATTGAACTATAAGAATTCTGCGGGAAAGAAAGCGGGTGGGCATTACAGAAAATTGTCAACTTGGGTGTAAACATCAATAAATTCTCTCCCCAAATTGGATAGTCATATATTGGACTTCCGACTCAACCCACTCGAAACCATATGAAGATTTAAATGCAATTCTCTATCAACTATGAATTTTGTGCCGAAACCTGGACTCGAACCAGGGCCCTCTAGATTATGAGTCTAACGCTCTGCCAACTGAGCTATTTCGACTCACAAGCATATGCATACGACAAAGTATATAACGATAACCATTCATATGGCTTGCGACAAATGTTGAGTGACTATTAGCCTGAAAAGTTATGGGTGGGGGAACATAATATAACTTTTTCAAGAACAAAGTATCTGAAATATAGATTCTAATGCTACAGGAAACTGCCCTAAAATCCTGTTTCAGACCTTAGTGGCAACCTCTGGAGGCTGATGAACATCCTACAGGCGGGGGTCCCTCTGCCCCCCCCCCCATAACAGACATTTTTCTCACACCCAATCTACAACCCCTATATTTTATTTTCTATGAATGATTGAGCCCCAATGCTGCTTCCACACATACCTCAGACCTCCGTAGGAGACTCTCGATACCGATAAATACCTCAAGAGAGTCAGCCCCCATAACAGACATCTTGAAATTCCTAACCTATAGTCGCCATTTTCTGTTCTATATATGGATGGGCCCCCAAAACAACCTCCATAACGTTCCCAGCTGTCTCAGACCTCAGTGACAGGCCCCAAACCAGTGGCAGTGCGGGACCATGTGGCGGGAGTAACCGGAGAGCGTGTGGAGCTATGCCACTACGGGGCCACTTGGGGGTGGCCCCATAATGGCATAGCATATTTACTTATTTTATCTGATCTCATCTACTTTTCGAAATATTCAGAATATTGTATGTGAAACGTGAGGGGGGAAACCACCCTCCCGACGGTTGCAACGCATGTGCATCTTTGCCTGCACTAACAGTTAAAATACTATTGATCACATGACACTTCCTCTTTTATCTGATCTCGTCTAGTTTCCTGATAATGGAGAGTATTGTAATGAGAGAGTTGGGGATGAAACCACCACTGTGACTGTTATTTCGAATGAATCGCTATTCTGATTATGCAAACAGTGATGATATTTGTTGCCTGATATATTGTATTTTATCTGATCTCATCTACTTTTCGGAATATTGAGAATATTGTGTCTGAAATGTAGGGGGTAAAACTACCCTTCCGACGATTGCATCGCATGTGCATCTTTGCTTGAACTAACAGTATGAATACTATCGATCACATGACACTTTTTTAAATCTGATCTCGTCTAGTTTTCTGATAATGGAGAGTATTGTAATGAGAGAGTTGGGGATGAAACCACCACTGTGACTGTTATTTTGAATGAATCGCTATTCTGATTATGCAAACAGTGATGATATTTGTTGCCTGATATATTGTATTTTATCTGATCTCATCTACTTTTCGGAATATTGAGAATATTGTGTCTGAAATGTAGGGGGTAAAACACCCTTCCGACGATTGCATCGCATGTGCATCTTTGCTTGAACTAACAGTATGAATACTATTGATCACATGACACTTCTTTTTTTATCTGATCTCGTCTAGTTTTCTGATAATGGAGAGTATTAAAATGAGAGAGTTGGGGATGAAACCACCACTGTGACTGTTATTTTGAATGAATCGCTATTCTGATTATGCAAACAGTGATGATATTTGTTGCCTGATATATTGTTTTTATCTGATCTCATCTACTTTTCGGAATATTGAGAATATTGTGACTGAAATGTAGGGGGTAAAACTACCCTTCCGACGATTGCATCGCATGTGCATCTTTGCTTGAACTAACAGTATGAATACTATTGATCACATGACACTTCTTTTTTTATCTGATCTCGTCTAGTTTTCTGATAATGGAGAGTATTAAAATGAGAGAGTTGGGGATGAAACCACCACTGTGACTGTTATTTTGAATGAATCGCTATTCTGATTATGCAAACAGTGATGATATTTGTTGCCTGATATATTGTATTTTATCTGATCTCATCTACTTTTCGGAATATCGAGAATATTGTGTGTGAAATGTAGGGGGTAAAACCGCCCTCCAGACGGTTGCATCGCATGTGCATATTTGCTTGAACTAACAGTATGATTACTATTGATCACATGACACTTCTTTTTTATCTGATCTCGTCTAGTTTTCTGATCATGGAGAGTATTGTAATGAGAGAGTTGGGGATGAAACCACCACTCTGACTGTTATTTTGAATGAATCGCTATTCTGATTATGCAAACATTGATGATATTTGTTGCCTGATATATTGTATTTTATCTGATCTCATCTACTTCTCGGAATATTGAGAATATTGTGTGTGGAATGTAGGGGTAAACCACCCTTCCGACGGTTGCATCGCATGTGCATCTTTGCTTGAACTAACAATATGAATACTTTTGATCACATGACACTCCTTTTTATCTGATCTCGTCTAGTTTTCTGATTATGGAGAGTATTGTAATGAGAGAGTTGGGGATGAAACCACCACTCTGACTGTTATTTTGAATGAATCGCTATTCTGATTATGCGAACAGTGATGATATTCGTTGCCTGAGATATCGTATTTTATCTGATCTCATCTACTTTTCGAAATATTCAGAATATTGTATGTGAAACGTAAGGGGTAAAACCACCCGCCAGACGGTTGCATCGCATGTGCATCTTTGCTTGCACTTACAGTATAAATATTATTGATCACATGACACTTCCTCTTTTATCTGATCTCGTCTAGTTTTCTGATAATGGAGAGTATTGTACTAAGAGAGTTGGGGATGAAACCACCACTCTGACTGTTATTTTGCATGAATCGCTATTCTGATTATGCGAACAGTGATGATATTCGTTGCCTGATATATTGCATTTTATCTGATCTCATCTACGTTTCGAAATATTGAGAACATTGTACCTGAGGAGTTGGGGGTAAAACCACCCTCCCGACGATTGAGTCGCAGGTGTCGTTTGCAGTGACAGTAGTAATACTCTTGATCTAGGGACACTCCATATTTTACCTGATCTCGTCTGATTTGCTAAATATGGAGATGTTAGGGGTGGAACCATCACTCTAAGGGTTAATTTTCATGAATTGCTATTTTTGTGGCGAATGAAGTAATTAGGTATATTTATTGCTCGAAACGTTATTTTTCATCCGATCCCATCTACTTTTCAAAATATAATCACCGAGCCTGGGGGTAGAAATACCCCATGCAAAATGGGTATATATACCTCAAGTTGACCAAGTATTCTTGATTACTGAAAGTGGTTAAAAAATATTTTTTTCCAATCGCCGTTTTCACACATTATCAATTCATGAGCATTATTCACATGGTCGACTATATAAATCCATGCATGAGATTTAAATCCGAAGCTAACTTCAGCGACATATTCCATAGTCCGCTCATGTTTGGAATATGCCAGTATAATCTGGAACCCGTCCACATTGAAACGTTAAATTACGATTGAAACAATCCAAAAGAAATTCTTTTCTTATCGACATTACAAAAAATATGGTATCGGTGTGGGGCACTCATCACACGAACTACACAGAAAATAATTTCTTACTGATAAGTTGGAAAATAGAAGAACTCGGCAAAAAATTATGTTTATATTCAAATTACTAAGTGATAAAGTATCTGAATCGTATCTTCTCTCCGAGTTGAAAATATATTCACCATACCATATGATTCGCCCAGAAATACATTTTTTTACATACCAAATATGATTGCTAGTTAACAAGAATGCGGATACAATTTCAGTTGATATGTTCAATATCAACTATAATCAATTCAAATTGCATCTTAGAAAGGTAGACTTTCTGTAATCAATGTTACTCATGGAAATCCTCATGACTGTAATTAAAAGTAATTTCAGCTGATATGTTCAATATCAACTATAATCAATTCAAATTGCATATTAGAAAGGTAGACTTTCTGTCACTCATGGAAATCCTCATGACTGTAATCAAAAGTGATTTCAGGAATATTGGAGTGCATCATAATTGTTCTTCATACAATTTCCGCAATTTAACCAGGTGTTCTAAAATAATTTGTACTGTGTGTAAGGTTTTTTGTTTTCCGAGAATGCATGTCACTAGGTTCCTAAAACCCATCTGATATCTATCTATTCTACTTTTTCTTCCTTTTTTTTTCTTCTTTTTTCTTTCGGGAATAAATATATAAGAGTATGCATATCTCTATAGACATGTATCGCTATAGGTTATGTATAGGGGTATGTATAAACATATAGTGTTCTCAGTTAGTTTCTAGTTAGTTTTAGGAAAATAAAATCTTGTTATTAGGCCCTTATGGCCCTGTTTGTATTTCTTCTACAATGAACAAATAAATAAATTTTTCTCCTATGAACCGATTCTATCGGAACTTGGCACACATATGGATGGAAGAGCAGTCACCATTATCTTCGGATAGGGGCGACTGAATCCCGCCCATTGATATTGTTAATTCAATTAATTTATATTTAATTCAATGTAATTAACAGTTGTTAAATATTTGACAATATGAATAAAGACAATTTATTATTATTATATCTAGTTCTGATAACACTATAACATGATGGAGACCTGGAGTAAATCACGTAGGTGGTAATTAGTAGGTTTTAGCCAAAAAAATGAAAAATACTTTGAACAACAAATTAAACCGACAAAAACAGAAACTGGAACGCGAAAAATAAAATGAACTTTTTTGTTTTAATAACTAAGCTCCTAAACTAATGTAAGTAACTAATTTTGAGTCGGCGCCAAACAAACGAGTCTGTTTAATCCACATGAAATCGATCGTTGAGGACCCCTATTAACCTTCAATTTATATTTTTATGCATGATTATGATATATGCAACCAAACGTACACCGAAGTCGACCATTAATAACCTGTAAATGGTCGATTTGGCCATTAATATATAATTGTGGTTTGGGAAACTAAACATACACGAATTCGAATATTATTCAAATGTCAAATCATATTACTTTCGCGCTGTCAAATTTATATATTTTAAAATCCAAATATTGTAAGTTTCCTCTTGGTTGAAGGAAATGGATATAGAAAATTTCACGTTGACCCCAGGAACGAGGTCGACGGAATTTTTTTGTAATCAACTCGTATATTTAAATGGCGATTAATGATCTCGAACATTAACGCGCTCGCTTCGCTCTCGCGTTAAAATATCTCGAACATTAATCGCCACCATTAATACACTAGTTGATTAAATAACTATAAAGCAATAATCAAAACCCCGCCGCGCATCTTTCTGCCATCATTTTATGCTTTATGTAATCAATTTGCTCGTTTGTTTATCTGACGCCGATTAAAAATTAGATACTTACATTAATTTAGGAGCTTAGTTATCAAGACTAAAGAGGGTTATTTTATTTTTCACTTTTCAGTTTCTTTTTTCGTCGGTTTAATTTTTTGTTATAAAGTTTTTATTTTTATTGAAGAAAATGATTCTGATATTCAATTCGTTAATTTTTCAGAATACACTTTCAAAAACTCATTCCAAGAATTCCTAAATCATCAACTTTCGAATATCGACAACATGGACAATTTTGAGGATCTTGAAATCTTCTTTGGAATTTATTTCTGAGAAAAGTTTCTAGGAATATAAAAGACGCAGAAAAGACGCATATGAATGGAAAAATAAAGTGATACTATATAATATCAAATCCAGTAGCACACATGGAATGCTCCCTATTAGAATTAAAATAATGTCTTCATATATACAGTGCGCGGGTAAATTATGGGACAAATTCGATATTTCGCAAGCAATGTTCTTTTGACAAAAATTCTGAAAGAGGGTGATTTTTGTTTTTAAATGCCGATTTTTGAATGTATATTCTAAAGAGGTTATGTCACTGGTTTTGACGTGGTGACGTAATCGGTAATTTTTTTAAATTGAAATAGATCTTGTGACTTCATCTGAAAGGTCTTTCAATATTGCATTCAATGATAATAAATAATTTCATTTGATTATGCGGGTGAACAAAAATTAATATTTTATTTAAATGTATTTTGTTGGATATAAAGTTATTCTCTTATACTTCATCTGAAAGGTATTCCAATACTGCATTCAACGATGATAAATAATTTCATTGTTTATGCAGGGTGAACAAAAATTAATATTTTATTTAAATGTTGTATTTTGTTGGATATAAAGTTATTCTCTAAAACTTCATCTGAAAGGTATTTCAATACTGCATTCAATGATAATAAATAATTTGATTTGTTTGTACAGGGTGAACAAAAATTATTATTTTATTTAAATGTTGTATTTTGTTGGATATAAAGTTATTCTCTACACTTCATCTGAAAGGTCTTTCAATACTGCATTCAATGATAATAAATAATTTCATTTGTTTATGCAGGGTGAACAAAAATAAAATTAATATTTTATTTAAATGTTGTATTTTGTTGGATATAAAGTTATTCTCTTATACTTCATCTGAAAGGTATTTCAATACTGCATTCAATAATAATAAATAATTTGATTTGTTTATACAGGGTAAAAAAAAATTATTTGAATGTTGTATTCTATTGGATATAAAGTTATCCTCTTACTGATATAAAATATTAAATTTTGTTCACCCTGTACAAACAAATCAAATTATTTATTATAATTGAATGCAGTATTGAAAGACCTTTCAGATGAAGTATCACAAGACATGTATTTCAATTTAAAAAAATTACCTATTATCGACATTTGAAAACAAAAATCGACTTCTTTCAGGATTTTTGTCAAAAGTACATTGCTTGCGAAATATCGAATTTGTTCCATAATTCAGCCGCGCACTGTATGTTGATAACAAGTATTTCGGATCGGCATGACGTTTTCCAGAAAAGTGTCGCGGATTGTTCCTTATTTTTTTAAATTGAAGAAAAGAGACCTTCAGTCAGTTACTTCTTCGGAATACAATTCCGAATAACTATTCCAATAAGGATTCCAAATTCACGACTCTTGCGAAAACTTGAAAAAATACCAACTTTCGAATATCTATAACTTCTCATGGAGCAACTTGAGGATCCCTCATGAATATTTCAACGCGAGATAAACGTGAAAATGAACGAACCCTTTTCTGCTGAAAGAAAATTCGTTTTTTTGCGCAGAAGCCCTTTGTCATCGCTGTCTGCGAGCACCTGTTAGATTTTCCGACAGTTTTCCGCATCTCCTCGCCTTGGAAAGACACGTTCAGATTTCCCCTGGTGAATCGCTCTCGAATCGGATTTGCCGACACGAGTGTTTCGGGCAAAAAGTTTCCGGCATATGTTGTGAGTTTTAGGGAGTAGACATGAAAGTTACAAAAAGTTTGTTGGTCGCTTCAATTTTTCTTGGGGTCGTTCTGCAGAATTGTTTTGCCGGTGAGTTTTATGATTTATTATCGCAACAGGTTTCATATTAGTTTGGGAGACCGAAACTTTGATATATATATATATATATATATATATATATATATATATTGTAGATTCTTGAACCTTTGTTTTTATATTTCTTTGGGGGGGGGGGCTTCTTGGGGTTTTGGTTCCTTACTATTGAGATTTTTTTTGTGGTTGAAGTGGAAAGATATATTCTGACGTAAATTCTTCAAACATAAATTCGACGTTTCGACGGGGGGACCCGCGTCTTCATCAGTTGTAACTTTTTCATGACATCGTAAGCATGGTTTCGAGAGAGTTCAGTGAGTTTATTTGATGATTTTTTATTTTGTATGTGGGCATTTTGTGTAGACTATTTCCTTGTTGTGTATGCTTTGTGTACTTCTGGTGTTATGTATATTTTTGTTACGCTGTTTTTGCACTAGGTTATGTCAGGTTATTATCTTTGTACCACTTCTCTTCTTTTCGGTGGTTAGCTGGCTTAGTAAGAATGGGGGTCGCGATGAAAATATTCTACACAAAATGCCAACTTGCAAGATCAAAAATGAATATCAATATCAAATAAACTCACTGAAATCTCTCGAAACCATGCTTAAGATGTCATGAAAAAGTTACACCTAATGAAGACTAGGGTCGCCCTGTCAAAACGTCAAATTTATGTTTAATGCTTACCAATTCAACCACAAAAAAAAATTCTTAATAGTAAGGAACCAAAACTCCACGAAGCCCCCCAAAGAATTAAATTTATATATATATATATATATATATATATATATATATACAGGGTTATTCGTTGAGAAATGCGCATACAGTAAGAGTAGATGGAGGACACCGAGGTGATCTGAATAACCTATAATTCATGGTTTATCGTTCTTAATAACCAAGATACAGAATGATTTATTAATTTCCCCATTTTTTCAATTAATCATAACTTATGAACCACCCTATACATTTTTGTAATATTTGGTTCGTATGTTCTGTGTCCACAATGTCGATGAACATAATAATAAAAAGTCTTATTCCAGGTCCGGCCTAAAAAAAATTAATAAGTAGATTTCGAGTCGAAACAACACCCTGTATATCAATATTTCAAAATTATATTTACAAATTTGGAAAGAGCAGAAACAAATAAGTAAGACTAAATGTATTTGGTGTTTCCGCATACAAGTTTTTTACTTATTAACTTGAGTCAAATCTAGATGTTTCAATAATGATGTGGCACAAAATTATTTTTTTTTCCCAAATGGTACTTTTCCAGCTTTAATCCATAAAATCATCAACAATTTTATATTCTCCTAATTTCTGGATCCCAACCATATTGGAAAACGAGAGGACATGTCCGTATCTGGGACAAATTATTATTATCAATGACTAACTTTCAAACAACCTGTATGCGTAATAAAATTATCTTAACATTTGTTCATTGCGCTACATTTAAAAAAAAATCTAAAAAAGAGGAAAATGCCCATTCCGAAAAAGCATATCTTTATTTTAAACAAAAATTACTTTGCAACAAATGGTATTAAGTTGAACAAAGAGAATTAGACACAAAACAATTTGTATTATTTATTAAATTACTGCTTGATTTTATTATTATTACAAAGAATACATCAGAAGAGTCGAGAAATGATCATGCTCTAGCTAAAAAAATAATTAGACGCGAATAAAGAAAATATATATTTTTTTCATTTTCTGTTATGTTCAACTTTCAAAATGTAGATTTGTTACAATGTTATTTTTATTTAAAATAAAGTTATGCTTTTTTTGGAATGGGCATTTTTCCTCTATTTTATAATTTATTTTAAATGTAACGCAATGAACAAATGTTTTGATAATTTTTTCACGCATACAGGGTGTTCGAAAGTTAGTCACTGATAATAATAATAATTTGTCCCAAATACGGACCTGTCCTCTCGTTTTCCAATAAGGTTGTGATCCAGAAATTAGGAGAATGAGAAATAGATGATGATTTTATGGATTAAAGCTGGAAAAGTACCATTCGGAAAAAAAAGTAATTTTGTGCCACCTCATTATCAAAACATCTAGATTTGACTCAGTTTGATAAGTAAAAAAGTTGTATGCGGAATCACCAAATACATTAAGTCTTACTTATTGTTTTCTGCTCTTTCCAAATTTGTAAATAAAATTTTAAAATATTGATATACAGGGTGTTGTTTCGACTCGAAACTTACTTATTAATTTTTTTAAGGCCGGACCTGGAATGAGACTTTTTTTTATTAGGTTTATCGACACTTCTGTGGACAAAGAACATATGAAGCAAATATTACAAAAATGTATAGGGTGGTTCATAAGTTATGATTAATTGAAAAAATCAGGAAATTAATCAATCACCCTGTATCTCAGTTATAAAGAACGATAAACCCATAAAATGTAGAATATTCAGAAGCACCTCGGTATCCTCCATCTACCCTTACTGTATGCGCATTTCCCAATGAATTACCCTCTATCATATGAATAATAATGTGTCTTTATTGTTTGATCGTTCAGGAAAAAAATTGATTTAATAGAAGTGGCGATATTCAGCTAAGCTGTTCTTCCATACAACAATTTCAACAAAGTTTTACAATACATTGTGAAACACATATGAGAAAAATTGTTATATGTTATTGAGTGAATGGTAGACATTTCTAGACTGTACTTTGTCAGTTATGACTTGACTTCTGAAGCTATTTATAATTGTTTCCGATCTAATGTATGGGGTAATTCATGATATATTTTACGGCGTTATAATTGAAGCAGCACCGGAAACTGGTGTTTCTATGCTTGAGCACCGTACTATGTACAGGTCCCGACTTTTTGTAAAGCAGTCATACAAATAGTTTATCCAGTCATTCCTTTCTTTTATTGATCGGAAGTAAAAGACATCTCGCGTTTGTTTGAACTGTCCTTCAAGATTCAATTATTTGGATGATTGAAATTGGAGTTTTTTGTGCAATGTTTTCATTCAGTGCAGGCCAATAAATCTTATCGTATGTAAAACAGCTTGAAATCAAAAAATGGCAAAGTATAAGTTTTATATCTTGGCTATAATAATAATTTCTTTATTTTCACAAATTAATTTGCACATCAACCAGTGCTGTGCCGAGCACTGACGAAAAGTGCTTCGAGCACTAAGCACTAAGCACTCTTGAGAAGTGCTCCGGAATCTCGAGCACTAAGCACTCTTATTTACAAAATGCTCGCGATTACTAAGCACTTTCAAAAAGTAATTCGACATGGCGAGCACTGAGCACTAAGCACTTTTCAAAAGGATGATACTGTTATACACTTGAATTACTTCTTGACATGGTTTTTGTATGTTTTGTAGATTAATCACGTCAAATTCAATCCAAAACATCAACAAAACGGCGTATGATGTTGAACACAATGCTTCCTTCGCCTATGATTCATTATTTATAAGTGTGGCATCAGATGAACTAATGTGGTGGAGGTGGAATGAACTCGCATTATTATTATTAATATCATTTAATATAAATAAAAATATATTTCCAACAAA
The DNA here is from genome assembly GCA_018342105.1 of Gonioctena quinquepunctata. NCBI lineage: Eukaryota > Metazoa > Arthropoda > Insecta > Coleoptera > Chrysomelidae > Gonioctena > Gonioctena quinquepunctata. Next base: position 492,665 of record JAFIRS010000665.1, read on the forward strand.
TACAGAAAAACATAACGTCAATTCTCTAACAAACTAAATGTTACACATCAATCGAATAAATTAGAAGTTTACAGTTGTGCTACAAATTGCCATCAGCCTTTAACAAGACTAGGTTTTCAATTTAGATATCATTAAAAATAAATTAAAATATATATCTCCAACAGAATACAGAAAAACTTAACTTCAATTCTCTAACAAACTAAATGTTACACATCAATCGAATAAATTAGAAGTTTACAGTTGTGCTACAAATTGCCATTAGCCTTTAACAAGACTAGATTTTCAAAATTTTTATCGCTGAGAGCATGACGCCTGGGTGCATTCATAATGGAGGCAAAAGAAAACTTTCGTTCTACAGGCGCGCTTGATGGAAGTGGAGTATTATACTTCATGAAAAGTTTTTTAATAGTCGGGAACTGATTCAAGACCATTAAATCTGTTCTCTGGTCTTCCAGATATCTCAATAGAAACTAGAAACGTCAATTTCTTGAAGTAAGGACTGGGAAAGATGTGGTGTGTTTTGTTGGGATCAAAATCAAAGAATTTATCGAGAAATTTTGACGATAAGAGAATGAGAACCATATTCGTTGTTCAATACCCTGTGTTTCTGAAAGTAGACAAAGGATTGAGTTGTGTCAATGGATATTATTGTTCAAGAAGTCGACAACTGCATCATAACAAAAATTTGGGAAATTTCTCTGTAGCCCAATTCTCCATAAGTCGCCTTGACCTTCACTTTTCAATGCAGCGATAAAATATTATTTTATAGAACTTACCTATCTATACTGCGTACTGCGCCGAGTCCTGACACACTCCACAACATTCAAAACAAGACTGTGATCTGTAGAAGATGCAAATAGAAGCGATCAAGAGTTCGTCTTGAGTGGGGCTGCTACGCTACCGGCCACGTTTTCATGTTTCGACAAGTAGTAATTAGAAAGGTTAGTGTTAGTAATCCCGAAAAGTGCTCCCGAGCACTGCAGTGCTCGGGAGCACTTTAGTGCTCGGGAGCACTTTTCGGGATTACTAAGCACTAAGCCTTTTCGTAAAATGATCGAAGCACTAAGCACAGTGCTTACGAGCACAAAAGTGCTCTAAGTGCTTTCACGAGCACTAAGCACAGTGCTTTGGGACAGCTCTGACATCAACAATGTGAAAATACAAATAAAAAATAGAAAAATGTCAATAAAATCAAGCAATAGTAGAAAAGAGACAATCGTGAATATCTGGATGTATATAGGAACATCACATACACGTCACAAACAATAATAAGAAATAATATAAAATATAAATATAAATATATGACAATAACTAACTCTAAGTGCATAAAAAGAAAACGTCCACGTTACAAAACAAGTTACGACAGAAATTCCTCAACAGTGTAGCAGTTTTTTGACAATAAGAGCTGCTTAACTTTTGTCTTGAAAATATGTCATCGGGCAGTTTGTTGTACAGTTTGCATCCCTGATATTCAAAGCTTTTTTGGTAGAGTACAGTGTGATGTTGACTGGGTGTAATCTGACATCTTGCACACCCATGTGTAATGCCATATTATAACGAAATACAGCAGTTAAAAATGTATTTTTAAACATTCTGAAAAATCTTCTTTTTTTTTCGTTAAATTCTTTCAAATTTTGGAAGCAGTGGGTCAGATTTTTGGTGGGTCCGATTTTTTTCATACTTTTCTTCTGGCTTATTGAGAACTTAAGTATCCTAAAAATTCCAACGGGAAAATCTGTTTACTTTTTGATGGACTATCAACTGTTAGCGATTGTGCAAGAGGTTAGATTACTTCATGTTTTTTTGTTACAATGATGTGAAGTGTCCCTAGGAAAAAGTGGTTCCGAGTCATTTGGAATGATAACGAATGAGGAGTGACTCGTGAAAAGCTGGTTGAAAAAGCTAATTACTCAGTTTTTCATAACCAATTTTTGAGTCCACGATCTCCTTATTAATAATGGCTGATGCTATTCCCATATCATATGCAAAAAATGGGTGATAAATTTGCGTACAATCTGCGTATTGATCCATGTTACAGTAATTCAAGTATTTTGATAATCCTGAAGTATATGAACGGAAGAGGCCCGAGTATGCCTACCTGATGAACTCCAGTCTTCAAAATCAGAGTTTTCGATACTCAATTCAGAGTATTGTCATATATATTTTAACGAAGCATTTTTATCGAGCTCCGTTACTAAGAACGGCTAATAAAAATTTTGAGGTAACTTTGATACGTCCCTGCCTATTTGGGGGTTTGATATTAATTATGGTCTGGCAACAAAATAATGCCCGTTTAGAAAATAAGTGTAAATAGACAAAGCTACTGGAACGATCACAAAACCGAGCAAAAGAAAGTTCTGATGCCTTTTTGTACCGTACAAAAAGACTTAAAGACTTTAATGACTGTTTTTACTATGAAGGTAGAAAAAGGTAAATTCATATTAGTAAAAACGTAGTATGATTTTTCATAAAAGACAAAAAATAAACTGTTTTTTGGTCCAGTTCTTATGTCCTTCAGACAAAAAGAGGGTCCTTCTTTATACGGTGTTTGTACGATATTCCTTTTAAATCCGGTGGATATAAAAGCTGATATTTAATTAGGATCGCTCTCTTTCCTTCCAATCCGAGAACAAGTAACTTCAATTGTTCTGCAAGCCGTCAACGAAAGTAGTTTCGTTTGTTATTATCAACAGTTCCTACCTAATGTTTGCCGATGGCCTGAAGATCTTTAGAACAGTTCAAAGCATTTCTGATGCCGAGAGTTTGCAGTTGGATCTCAATAACCTTTCCAGATGGTGCAATATCAATTTATTAAAACTAAATTTAGAAAAATGACCCGAACTTATCAGAGACCAACACCATCAAAGATTTAGGAGTAATATTCGACTCGAAAATGACCTTCAAACATCACATAACTGAAACTTCATCTCGTGCTCGAAAAATGTTGGACTTCTTTGTTCCGCCAGGGAATTGTCCATTAACGCTCTCAAAATTATATATTGTGCACAGGTGAGATCTATACTTGAGCATGACTCTATAATTTGGTCACCATGTTCTAAAATCGATTCTGATCTTTTAGAGGGTTGTCAAAATAGATTCTTAAGAAACTGTGCATACCGCTTGGGATTAAATAGAGACGAATATAGCTATCCTCAAATATTAGATATTTTAAATATGAATTCCCTGACACAAAGAAGAATGGAAATTGATCTGGTATTTCTTCATACGATCTTAAATGATCACATCGATTCCCCTGAAATTTTGGAGCTGACTTCACGTTCTGCAAACTCGAGGAGAAACAGAAACAGTGATATCATCAAGATACCATTTTGTAGGACAAATTATGGCCAAAATGAGTCACTCAATAGAATGAAGAATGTCACTACGTCTGTTAAATGACTTGAAACTTTATGACCGTGTAGCCTAAATGTTCAGAAATACACCTGTTTTTGTTTTATTTCAATCAAGCGAGTAGTGTTGAAGTTACGACAATTTTAGTTTCTGTTATATTCAAATATTTCGGGCGAGCGCGCCATGCCTGCGTGACGTCATTTTACAACGCAACGTTCTCACCGTACACTCAATCATTGCTTTGCTATCGGATGTTCGACCACAATAACGTTTTCAACTTAAGTTTTTATGTGAATCAGTATTGCAATAGTGTTATAAGTATAATAGTAGATACGGATGACGGTTTTGAATAAGGACAATCTGATAACTTGCCTGAAATAGACGGGTTAATAGTTGCCCACTATTTTTCAAATAACTCCGATTTCTTGGCCGCCGAGATGCGAGGAGTTAAAATGCAAAAGTAAGTATTACTTAATAACATTTTACATTTTATCATAAATCTTTTGATCCCTATAAGTACATATTTCTCATTATTAGTGTTTTATAAATGTACGTCATACGTCATATTGATACTATGAACATCTTACTTGACAATAAATTCCTGAGAAGGAAGAATGCATGGGTATTTGTAACATGGTGGGACTTATTGAAAACAATACTGTGTTTGAAAAGGGAAACATTCTCAATTGAATATTGATAAAAAGATTTTTCAATTGAGAATGTTCCCCTTTTCAACATGAATACCCCACAAGAGGTTATTTCGACGATGGAAGATAGTGACTAAAGTTTATCTTTCAGTCGCAGATGATTCCACATCTGATTTTATGAACATCCTGTTTATATTTTCAACAAATCAATCTATCGTACCCCATGACAGGTGTTAATGTCAGAAAACACTAACTTCAAAGTGTCTCTCCAAAAGAAATGATTTTTTCCATCTTTGCAAAGTGAGATTGCTTCTTGAAAACGTGTTTCCCATTTCTTCCGGTCTTCCTGATGATCGTGGAAGCGTGAAATAGATTTTCCTCGACAAAAATGTATTGAAGACCTAGTGAATGCGATGTCTCTCCTGCGTCAATGTTACGAATGATTTCTGGTGAGTACTCTCTTTTGGAAAACATTCTTCTTTGCCTCATTCATCTTTATGAGTTCTTAATTAAGACTGGAATAGAAAATCGAATAACTATCTGAATGAAAATGCAAATTTTCAATTTCAGATTTTTTTTTTTGAGTTAGGGCCTTTTCAGAATATCTATCAGATGTAGTTCAACGTCCAGCGTGGCTTTAGCCGGGGAAGTAGTTGTTTTCTGTTAGACATTCACAAAAAATAACTTCATTTTAATCGTGGATTTTTCAATTCACAGAAAAATCTTTCTATCAATATTCAATTGAGAATGTTTCCCTTTTCAACATGAATACCCCACAAGAGGTTATCTTGACGATGGAAGATAGTGACTGAAGTTTATCTTTCAGTCGCAGATGATTCCACATCTGATTTTATGAAAATCTTGTTTATATTTTCAACAAATCAATACATTGTTATTGTACCTACATAGTTTGGATCATGACTTACATTTTGTATTTTTTTCATATATAATGTAACAAAAAATTAACATAGTAAACCTAACCTGAACATTATGTACCAGAGGTACAAAACTTTTCGAAATTTGAACCCATTAAATATTTTTTCCATAAGTAGGTTAATTAGGATGCACGCGACTACACCAATTAAATATTATTAAGCTAAGATGAAAAACAGCTCATATAAATTTCCTCTTCAATGTGATAATAATAATAATAATAATAATAATTTTTTATTTCCTTAAGACAGTTACAAACCATATGGAAAAAGTCAGTTGCTTACATTCAAAATGTTTATATATCTACACACGTAAATTTTGAATGAAATAATACTAAAAAGATAAAATTGATTTCACAGCAGACTGCTACGACAAATATTCATCCAGTCTATAAAAACACTGTTCTGTCAAAAAGGATTTCAACTTATGTTTGAATGATTGTTTTGTGAAGCATTCTTTCACATTTGAAGGAAGAGCATTGTATATTCTAGGAGCCATATGACTGGGAGATTGGTGAGTTATTTTGAATTTTCCAAATGGAATTGAAAAATCATTCTTTTGTCTCGTGTTGAAATTATGATTTTGTTTGTTCCTCACATATATTTCATCATTATTGTCAAATCCTAGCATACTCATCTCTGATATGACTAGACATGGCAACGTTAATATTTTCAGTTTTTTAAATATATCTCTGCATGAATCAGTCGTGAAAGCCCCGTCATTGCTCGTAAAATTGTTTTGTGCAACGAAGATATCTTTTGCTAGGGTAGATAAACCCCAAAATATTACACCGTATCGTAGCCTACTCTCAACTTGTGCATAGTAGAGTTGTGTCAATTGATCTATATTGAGTACATGCCGCAAATTTCTGAATTGAAAGGCAATCGAATTCAACTTTGAGATTAGGTAATGAGAGTGAGCCTTCCAATTAAGATTTTTATCTATCCGTAATCCTAGAAAAATGGTTTGATCCGAACTAGTTGAAATCAATGGACTCGATTCGTCTGACTGGAATGACAACTCGTTACATTCTTTTGATATGGCAAAACCTCAGTGCTAGCGTTTTCGAAGTATTAAAAACAAATAATTTGCTGAAAACCATTCATTCAAAGAAATCAAGACCTCTTTGCATTTATCACGCAAGGAAGAGTCCATTTTTTCCGATATGATTACCGACGTATCATCAGCGTACATTGTGAAGGATGCAGGCACAGGAAGTTTATCCAAGTCATTAATATAGAACAGGAACAGAATTGGTCCCAATATGGACCCCTGAGGAGCACCAATATCTGTTTCAGTTTTCTGTGAGAAATGATTGTTTATTGCTACGTACTGTGTACGTTTGAGTATAAATGATTTTATCCAATCTAGAGGACAACCTCTAATTCCATGCCTATACAACTTTTCCAGAAGTATGTCGTGATTGATATAGTCAAATGCCCTGCTGAGGTCACAAAAGATTCCAACAGGGCATTCTCCCGCTTCAATATATTCTATTATTTTTTGATAATAAGAAAAACACTGCGGTCTTCGTAGATTTTTGTTCAAGTATCCATGTTGGTTTCTCGAAACTATATCATATTCTTGACAAAATGACATTAATCTATCTAAAAGCAATACTCGAATACTTTGGAAAAAGTTGATGGTACTGTGACTGGTCTGTAATTTTCAAAGGCTCTAGACAGTTCTTTTTGTACACAGGTGTTATTTTACCACATTTCAGCAATTCTGGAAAAGCGCCAGAAGACAATGAGAGTTCACCATAAAAGTGAGTGGCAAAATAAGTTCTGCTAGGCACTTTTCAATAGAATTGTAGGTACCTCATCCGATCCCGAAGAAAATTTATTTTTAATTTTGATTTAAGTAGCTGAAATAGTTCAAGCCCTGATATGGCCTAAGAAAAGAGAATTTGAGGTGACGTAACGTCACGCAGAAAATGATTGAAGTCTTTATCATTGGAGACTATATTGCTCAATATATTTTTAGGCGCATCTGTGTAAAATTTATTGAAGAGATCAGCCACGTCTTTTGATCGCCAACAATGGAATTATTATCGTTTATTATTATCTTTGATTTAATAGCCTTCGATTTATTGGATAGCTCTGACACCAGTTGCCATGCGAGATCTTGAAGGATTGTCTGAATTCTTTATTTTATTTTAAAAAATATTCCTTTTTGTTTTAGTTATCAAGTTATCGTGGCTTTTTTTCTGACTTTATAGTAATTTTTCAGTTCGGGACAAAATTTTTTTTAGGTCAAAAAGGTCTTTTAAATTTTTACTAGATTGTTTTACTTCATGTGTGATCCATTTCTTTTTATTTTGCTCTTTTGAAGGAATTGGTAATTTTGGGAAATTTGTCTCAAAATAATAAGAGAATGTCGACAAAAATGCCTGAAATGCAAGATTAATATCAGTATTATTCAAGACTTCAACCCAATTTTCATTACCGATATCTATCTTGAATTGATTTATATTATCATTCGTAAAACGCCTGCTGTATTCTGTTTTTTTTTTTTTTTGACATTTCGCTTAGCTCCATATCGCAAAAATATGAGATTGTGATCGGATATATCATTATCAATGACACAACATATTGTTTCCTCGTATAAGTTAGTGAATATTTAATCAATTGTAGTGGCACTACTAGCAGTGACTCGTGTCGGCCACGATACTGTGTATTTCAGATTAAAACATTCTAAAACCTCACAAATTTTGTTAAATGCCGGACTGAACTTATCATAACAATCTGCGTTGAAATCCCCACATAAAAAGATATTCACACCCGGTTTAAAAATATCATTTAAAACCTTATATATAGTGTTTAAAAAAACATTCAAATCCCCGGATGGAGAACGATAGCAACACAGTATTATAGTTTTTCCTATACTCAAGTTACAAGAAATGCCACACCTCCCAATTTTCTATTTTTTCTACAATAACTACTTTTCAATGTAAAATTGTTAAAATGAAAACTGTTTTCTGAGTTTTCCCTAAATCCAGTTTCTGTCAAACAAATAAAACTAACATCATGGCTGTGAATATCAACATATAAACTGTTTATCTTGTTGTGATTGACACTTTGTACATTCAGTAACACAATATCGTGATCGTGGATAAGTGCATTTTTATGTATTTTATTTTTTATATATTAGATCAACTTACGTTTATTCTATTTTAGATCGGCTAGAAACACCTTCGGCGACGACGCTATTGGATATGCAAAAGTTAAGAGATATTTGTACAGTGAAATGCCGAATCACCCCAGAATATCATGATTTGCATCCATTTCTTTCGACTTTTAGGTTCGAAAGCAACAATAAAAAACAACTTTTCGGGTGCATTAGTAGTTTTATTTAAACACTTTGGCACAATACACGGTTTTCTAGTTTCTGGATTCGACATTTTTATTAATTTTCGACGCAAACTTCATACACACAGTTCGGAAGCAGAGCACGCACTGACCGACCGTTGTAAAGTGACGTCACAGCGGCCGATGACTACGCGTCGTCGCACTCCTGCTAAACAATTGAATATTTCGGAAACTATAAGACGTATCAAAAACATATTTTTACGGTATTTTTTCATTTTTAATAGAGTGAATTGTATTGTAAAAATCAAAAGTTGGTGATATTCTTCATGAACTAGAACTCATCATTATAGACTTTTAGGAAAGGAATGAAAAAAAAATTAATTTGCCCATTTATTATCATATTATTCAGTCTTCATGTTTAGCCATCCTAGGCATATGTATATACCCTCTCTTTTTAAAATTGCATTGTATTATTGTATTATTGGCTTTTCCGGTAATAAATAAATGAATAAAAAGTATTCACGCAAAATTCTTGTTTGAGTAGTGAGGTAACCGTAAGTGAAACATTGTGTATGAATCTTTGATAACCTGTTGATTTGATTGTGTCAGTAGGACACCTTTATAACCATATTTCGCTGTTGCATGTATATGTTCTCCTACTGTGTTTGATAAGCATTTGAGTTTATCAGGTTGGCGAAACGCCTAATTGATATTATTTCGAGCATTGTAAATATTGCATTGAATAATTTAATCGCACAACTGTAAAATATCCCAGTCCCGTGACTTTCATGATAAATCAAGTTATGCATTATTTGTTATTTCGGATTGAGTTATGTCGTGAGATATTTTGTTGATGCTGTAATGATTACTGTAAATTTGCACTTTCGGCTGTAACAGGTATTGAGAGTGTAGAATAATTCATATAATTTTGGTATTGCATTGTTCGTAGAAAATAAACTGATGTATCACATCTAACTCATTGTTCTTGTGTGCTGAGACCCATTAGCATGAGCTCGATGATTCGCGGTTGTCCATCAAAACTCTGGGTTTGAGTCCGGGTTGAGATTGGAGTATTTTTTTTTCGTGAGTATGTCAGTTTTCACAGAAGCTCAAACTCTGGCATCGACCAAGTGACAGCAATCGTCGGGAAAATAATTCAGAATATAAATTATCCTCCCGATACTTGAGCAGCAAAAATCTAATATTTCAATAAAATTATTATATTGAAGATATCATAAGCGTTGGTAATGAATTCCAAATTTGTGAAAATTAACTGAGTTAATGTTTCGATAAAATTATACTATCCAGTTGACTGAATAAAATATGTTATTGAAGTTCTGATAAACTGATTTGTTGAAAATATAAACAGGATGTTCATAAAATCAGATGTGGAATCATCTGCGACTGAAAGATAAACTTTAGTCACTATCTTCCATCGTCAAGATAACCTCTTGTGAGGTATTCATGTTGAAAAGGGAAACATTCCGGGGCCTGTGGCTCAGTGGCACCAGCGTCGATCTTGTGTCAACTGTTTCCACCTGGCGCGGGTTCGATTCCCGCAGCTGGTGAAAAATTTTTTCAAGGTCCCAAGAGTGGTTTCGGATCCCACTATAAAAGGTAAGGTCCCCCTGATCTTAACTCGTACAAGTTTTCATTAACTTCTGAGGGTTGGTCAAACAACTAAGAAAGCGGTTAAAAACAATTTTACAAAACAATTCTCAATTGAATATTGATAGAAATATTTTTCTGTGAATTGAAAAATCCACGATCAAAATGAAGTTATTTTTTGTGAATGTCTAACAGAAAACAACTACTTCCCCGGCTGAAGCCACGCTGGACATTGAACTACATCTGATAGATATTCTGAAAAGGCCCTAACACAAAAGGACCTTTTCTTTAACCTATGTGTATATTTTCGGGTTGTTTTTCTTGGGGATTATGGTTCCTAGGTTAATGACTTCGTAATAATTTTGACAATATTTTCAAGTGTTGATGTCGACGTTTTGACGGGATTGCCCTCGTCTTCATCAGGGGGTGGAGGCGTTAACAGCTTGGAGGTTGAGTTTCTGTTTTATATGTACAGTGCGCGCGTAAAGTATGGAAACATGAAGATATATTAACAAAATTTTGGTTATGTATATTAGATGGACCAGTGATTTTAAATTTCATATTTTTGACGTTGCCAAATGTAAAGTTTCTGAGATATACGAACAATATGTTTATTTTTGAATAGGACAACCCGTATATTTTTCAATTTTCTGTTACAGTTCTCTATTACCGATGCAGCATACAAACTGTTAATGGCCAATATTGACCATTATTTAGAAATGGGGAAAAATATTTTTGTTGCAACCGTTGATATTAACACAAAGAGAAAATAAAATGGGCCATTTGGTATTTGTTGGAGTTTGAAAAAGTCTTTGCTGTTTTTGTACTGATAAATATGATATGAATATCTGTTTCATTTCGTTAAATCAAGTAGGTTTTACTGTCAATAGGTACGTCGTGATTTACTGTCAGTAGGTGCGTCGTGATAATTTTTCGAAAAAAGGCCTACCAGCGATAAAAATCAGAGTAAAATACAACGGTATATTTAACAGAGCGTCGAAGAATTGAAATTTTAATACTAAAAGGATGTAGTGACAGGAATGTGGGATATTTAATAACAAGTATGAAGGCAGAACTCCTATAGCACGTGGTACTGTATCTAAAATTGTTCATAAATTTGAGGAAAGTGGACATGTACGAGAACTCCCAAAAAGTGGATGCCTTGCTATTCCAGAGCAAACAAAAACTGATTTTTTTTGTCGATGGTTGAACACCGTCATATGGCTACTAGAGTTGTTGCAACCGAAAATCACATCAGTCGAACAACTGTTCGTGAATATTTAAAAGAAGGAAAATGGCATCCCCATAAAGTACAATTGGTACAGGAACTGAACGAAGACGATCCAGATCGCAGAATGGAGTTCTGTGAAACAATGTTAAATAGATTTGACACTAATCCTAATTTCTTTAATCAATTCCTTTTTTCTGATGAGGCTACTTTCCAGTTAAATGGCACGGTCAATAAACAAAACTGCTGGTACTGGTCAGATGAAAATCCTCTTTGGATGGTGGAGGCACATACGCAGTATCCACAAAAGATCAATGTATGGTCAGGAATTATTAAAAATACCATTATTGGACCTTATTTTTGGAATAGAACCATGATAGGTGAAGAATACTGGGCATTTTTAGAATTAGAGTTAATTCCAGAATTTGCCAGACTCTTTCCTGATGATATAAATCCTCATATCGTGAATAGATCGATTTGGATTCAGCACGATGGAGCGCCTCCCCATTATCTTCGAGGCGTTGGTAAGTTCCTCGACAATACATTTCCAAATCGTTGGATTGGAAGATGAGCCATCGAATGGCCAGCAAGATCTCCGGATTTGATACCTCTAGATAATTTTTTGTGGGAGTTATTCAAAAAGCAAAGTGTATGTGAATAGGCCACAGACTATCCAATGACAGAATTGCAGAGGAGATAGCACTAATTTCTCCGGAAACGATTAGAAAAGTCTTGGATGAGTTTTCATTCAGAATGGATTTCCGTTTCCAGAGACAAGGAGGTCATATTGAACATCTCCTTAATTTTTTTTTCTTTAGGTATTGTTTTCTGTTTATACTACAATATTAATTACAAAATATATTTTTTTCCTAATTTCTTGAAATTAATGGTCAATATTGGTCATTAACGAATTGTATGCTGCATCGGCAATTAAAAACTGTAACAAAAAATTGTAAAATATACGGGTTATCCAAAAAAAATATTGTTCTTATATCTCAGAAACTGTACATTTGGCAACGCTGAAAATATAAAATTTAAAATCGCTGGTCCATCTAATATACACAACCACAATTTTGTTATTGTATCTTACGGGGTGTCAAAGATATCTATTTCTATGTTTCCATACTTTACGCGCGCACTGTATATATAAAACAGAAACTATATATATATATATATATACATGAGGATTGACATATATATATACACATATATATACATGAGGATCGACACCCACTCGTGAACACTTTAATTCCTTCAATTCAATGTGATGTTGGAAAATGAATAGAAAAATCAAACGTACTCATCAGTGGCCGTCGAGACCCGGTACCTATTCACCCAAACATCATCGTCGAAGTGACGATTTCAGTAGGAGTTCTAGAAAGATGATCTCCAACCACTGATAAGATTTTAGCCAAATATATGTTGTGAAAATGGGAAATTATTGTCCGTGAGAAATTACGAAAAAAGATAAGTACGTTTGATTTTTCTATTCATTTTCCAACATCACATTAAATTGAAGAAATTGAAGTGTTCACGAGTGGGTGTCGATCCTCATAGCCTCCATAGCTCAATTGGTAGAGCGTAAGCCCGGCAAGCTTGAGGTTGCGAGTTCGAGTCTCGCTCGAGGATGCTTTTTTTCTTTAATTTAAATCTGTCCATTATGCCACAAATTCCTTTTTCATAATTTCTCACGGACAATAATTTCCCATTTTCACTATATATATATATATATATATATATATATATATATATATATATATATATTGATTGATATAATCCACGTTACCAGACCAGCCACGTTCCTCATACAAACCTAGACCACCTAGTTATAAATAATTTACATATGCGATTATAGTTATCAAACCAACTTTGAAACACCGCTCCTCCAGACCAGAACATACGGAATCCATATTTAATATACTTAACTGAACCATGCTCTGACCTGTTTGTCATCTTCAGTTGGCTGGAAAACTTCGTTGTAGTGTGGTTATTGATAAGAATACTATTCTATTTCATTTGAGTCGTTTGAAATCGATGAAAAAATTTGATTTCACTAATGGATGGTACTACATGAATACTAATTTTCACGAAAATGTCTCCTCCCCCCCATCATCAATATAAAAAATTAAAAATATTTTTTTCGCATTTAATTGAAATCAATTGCTTTTATTCTTCGGTAACTTAATTTAGATGAGAAAGTGCATATCTTTTGCTGGGAATCAAAATTTCGGATAGTCTAATCATGGCGGAGTTCTGGAATTTGACAGGTGTCCATCATATCGTGACAATGCATTATTCATTTTCAAATTCAGAAAACAAAATGGCGGTTGAGTTTCGTGATTTATGGTCCGATTCCATTGCGAATTGGTGAATAAGAGTTTTCGAGTAAAAAAAAGAGGTTCCCAATATGATTGAAGATCGTCCGGAATTAGGTAAAAGACAAATTGCTAACACACTTAATGTTAGCAATAAACTAATCTGAAAGCTTTCAAAGGAGGAGATGTTTTCCATCGAGTGGACTTTTGTCAATGGAGTCCTCAAATGATCACTCAAAATGCTCAATTTTTAGAAAACGTAATCCAACTTTTTAAGGCAAGGGATTACAAATATCCATAACAATCATCTATGGGCCGAAGATAACCCACATGCAATTCAAAAAGGTCGGTATCAATATGAATTTTCACTTAACGTGTGGGTCGGAATTTTTGGCGAAAATATTATTGGACCGTATTTTCTACCGTTGAGACTAACTGGTGCAACCTATACAAATTTTCTTCAGGAGCAGCTTCCCATTTTACTTGAAAATGTTCCACTAGCTATGCATTTCAGCATAACTTCTCGTAAGTACTTGGATACGTGTATCCAAATCGTTGGCCAGGCAGAGCATGACCTCAACTTTGGCCTCCCAGATCTCCAGACTCAAACCCCTTGAACTTTTGTATCTGGGGTCACCTGAAGTCCTTGGTCACATGGAGTCCCAATTGAATGTGTGAATGATTTGAGGAATGGCATCATTGCAGCCTGCGAGACAATCCAAAACACACCAGGAATATTTCATCGTCTGCGCCAGTCTATGAGACGAAGACTTGATTCCTGTTTAATGGTTGGAGGTGGTCATTTCGAGCAGTTTTCCATTTGATCTTGTTCCTTTTTTCTTTGTTGTAATACACATAATTTTGTTTTGTTTGCATTTTAAATTTGATTTTCTATTAAAACAAAACATGGTACTAGTACATGCCTACATTGAAAGTTTAAACAAGCGAATTATTTTAAAATACCACGATTGAAGTCACAAGTTGTGCAAACAAAACGTGACACTAGATTTTTTCGAAAAAAAAGAATGAAAGTTGTAGAGCTCATAAAGTTCTATCAAGAGACCTATAGTTTGCCAATATTGGTATGAAAATTAAAGATTTAGATTTTTATTTTTAACAGCCGCCATTTTGAAACTACTTGACCGATTTGGCCTATCTTCGAAGTCATACGAGGCACTGATAGAAAATATTTGTATGCGCTAGTTTGTTCCATTCGGTTATAATATATATATATATATATATATATATATACAGATTCAACCCACGTTGTCAGACCATCACAGTTATCAGACCACCACAGACTCACTAGAAATACTCATGATTTCAAGAAATATTTTGGTGTTCTACAGTTATTACAATCTCCAGAAATAACTGGAACTGAGAGGGCAAAACGAGTAAAAAAAAATCGTAATTGCATAGTTTATATCACGTACACAAGCCCATTATATTTTAGCGTTCTCAAGCATTCACATACAATTTCCGACATTTAATCTACGTATACAGTCCCGCAGTGTTGCCGATCTTTTCGCATGATATTATGATCAAATTGCGCATGGAATGTTTTATTTTCACAATACAAACACGAGAGAAGAATTAACTCGCCAAACACTTTCATTAAATTTTGTTCACTTGACTTTTGTCTAATTCAGTCGCCGAATAAATAATTTTCATTGTGGGATATTTGATGATTGTAACAAGCTTTTATTAAGTTTCACTTGTTAGTTAGTTCGTTCGTTCGTTCGTTCGTTCGTGCGTTCGTTCGTTTGTTAGTTTGGTTCAAATCTTGCAAGTGAATTTTGACAGACTTGGCAGGTGTTCACAATTCCGGTGATAACGCATTATGGAATTCTTGTTAGAGAAAAAAACAAAATAGCGGCTCCAAGATGATGGACGAGATTTGTAATTATGGTCCGATTTGATTCAAAATTGGTATGTGAGGGTTTTCGGGGTCGGAGATAGCCAGCTCTTAGACATGAGGAAAAGATTTGTTTTGAGACCAATATTCGCCCCAAACAAATAAATCATTTTTCAATTTCGAAGTAAAAAAAAGATGACAAAGCTGGGGTTTGTCAAAATACATAAATTCAAGATGGCGGTTCCAAGATGGTGGACGAGTTTTGTGATTATGGTCCGAGTCGATTCAAAATTGGTATGTGGGGGTTTTCGTGGTCGGAGATTATGAGCAGCCAGTTCTTAGACATGAGAAATAATTTGTTTTGGGACGAATATTCGCCCCAAACAAATAATTTTTCAATTTCGAAGGAAAAAAAAGCTGACAGCTGGGGTTTAAACCCCACGCTCCCTTTCGTGAACCAGTTTGAATCTGGCACCTTAGACCGCTCGACCACTTGGGAAGATACTTCATGTTAAAAGTATTACCAATCTGTTGCCACATTGGCATGGTTGCTTTTTCCGAAAAAAAAATACTATACAAAATTAATGTACAACTTTTGCCCTGGCAGTCAATGATTTTTCCCATGTTTGCTGACAGTACTAACATTTTAAAAACATGTCATCCTGTTACTGGATGAAGGTAGTTCTATCATTCGGAAAAGACAGAGTTTTCAGAGAACTTCTACTAAATCCCGAGGAATTCTTTGGAGATTCCTGTAATCCAAAGTTGTTGAAGACTTTTATGTAGGAAGCCTGTATACCTACAGCGTAGTAGCGTGTTCACAGGTACAGGCGCAATATTAATGAACATGGTTGGAATCACCATAGGATTTGGCAATATCTTCTCTGGTTGGAAATATAAACTGGAGGTCTCATTTTTCACTCGATTGGAACAAAACTTGGGACAAAAATACTCTTTAGGAATACCTCGGCTGTTAGAAAATCTTACTATGACAAAATATAAGTCGTTTGATAGTGCTTGTTGAAAGATTGAAGAGTCTTTGACTTTTATGCCAATATTGTGAGAGCTATATGATGTACACACATACAGAAAATCACTGTAATTAGTTAGCCCGATTGAGGGAAATTTCAGTAGCAATTAATGCATTCTAAAATCTACCTTTTCGACTGCTCGAGCGATTGGATTTTCTACATTTATGCTTTATAGGCTCTACGAGTAAATCGATCACTAACGAGATCTCAAACATCATTTTTTTACGATTTAAAACTCCATGTCAATCATAAGATAAGATTAAATAACAAGGAACATTTATGAGAAATAGGAATACATTATTTTCCTGCACAAAAAATCTGCTAAAAAAAGGTGGATTAGAAAAAAAAAATCTTCCAATGTCCCATTATTTACTCATTCACTCAAAGAATATGCTCTGTATGTCATTATACACTTTCCATCAACTCAAGACTGCCGACTGTTTCCTCCATCCTGAATACGTAATAAAATTTATATCAGGCACAACTTCTGACTGGGGTTTGATTTCCAACATTCACTTAAATATTCTCGCAGAAAAGTTCGCCGATTCTCCAAAATGTAATTTTTAAATTTCATAGCAGTCTCTTTCTTGGAATATTGGATTCCAGAAAATTAATGAAAAAGTTCTCGACATTTTGTCAGATGAGCTTAAATATTCCAATTTTCATTCAACTCTTTTAAATCTCCGATCCTGAATAATTCTGGAAAGTCTCCATTATTGTTTGGAATAACTCAAATTTACTTTTCCACTCTGCGGGGATGCCGATATTCTTAAATAATTTTCTTCTAAACGCGAATTTCATAACTCGAGTCGGAATCAACTTGAGAAAAACTTTTATTCAAATTAATTTTCAAAAATATTTAGATGTGAATAATTCAAGAATAACATTTAGACTAACTACAAAAATGAGAGATCAAATATAACAAGAGAAAATGATGATAAGAAGTTCCTGGAAATTGTCGACTCTGCAGGCTTCCCATGGAAATGCTATCATACTAGTCACTAAAACTTTGCGATTGTAATTTTCTGACATCACCCGAAGTCCTCAGATTAGTTTACGTCCGATCATGGCCACCTTGAGCAATATTAAAAGTGACTCTAAAAAAATGAAGTAGGCGTAAGAACTTTTTAAAATGACACATTCTGATCCAGAATTGTCTCAGAAATCCAAAAAATGTTACAATATACAGGGTGTTCCATTTGAAAATTCAAAACCGGAGCCATTTCCGGTGAAACAGCAATTTAACAATCATAGTCACGAACATCTTCTCTTCTCAAAAAAATAAAATAAAAGATCACAATCTCATATTATCAAAAGCTGACAAAAGCAATTGTTCAGTTATTCTAAATAAGTCCGATTACATCGACAAAGTAGATAATTTTCTTTCTGAGCATAATTTCAAACTCCTAACTTCAGATCCATTCAACAACTTTATCAGAAGAATGAAAATCCAGCTCAATTTTTTTACAGACCAATAAGGCCAGTATTGAGTTTCACCAATACTCCAGTCTAAATTCTAGCTTCTTTCATTTACAAACTTATGGAAGATTCAACTAACTATAAAATATTCAACTCCTTAGAATTGATTAACGAACTTAATAATTTAAATTAACCCCAAAATTGCTTAATGATTTCTTTTGACGTAAGCAATATTTTCACTTTAGTTCCAAAAATGGAAACGTTACCACTTGTTAGTGAGGCCTTGAGTCTTGCAAAAGTTGATGGCAATAACATCACACTTATATTGACCCTTTTGAGTTTTTGCCTTTCTCAAGATTTTTTTGTATTCAATGATGAATATTATCAACAGCCATGGCCAGTTATTTATCACCTTTTTAGCAGAAATTTTCATAAATAATTCAGAAAATGAATTTATTGTCACTGATAATAATTTGGAAATTTTGCACTGGTATAGATATGTAGACAATTGGTTAGTTTTTGTGAAAGGCAACTTCGAAACTGCACAAAATCTTTTGAATAAAATCAATCAAGTACATCCCAACATAAAATTCACACTTGGAGTAGAATCTGATAGTACAGTAAACTTACTAGACCTTACAATTCATAAAAATAATAATCAATTGAATTTCAATATTTACAAAAAACCCACACAGACTGATCATGTGATAACT
Source organism: Gonioctena quinquepunctata (assembly GCA_018342105.1). Classification (NCBI taxonomy): domain Eukaryota; kingdom Metazoa; phylum Arthropoda; class Insecta; order Coleoptera; family Chrysomelidae; genus Gonioctena; species Gonioctena quinquepunctata. The sequence goes on from JAFIRS010000665.1 coordinate 511,076, forward strand.
AGTTTTTCTAATCATCCTCACCAGCATAAAATTGCTGACAAAAGTAGGTTCTCAATAGACTGTTCATTTTCAGATCTGTGTTCCAGTTGACATGTTGACTTATTTCAGGGTTATTTCTGATTTCTAGTTCTGTGATTCTATGTCACAAAATTCTCTTGTCATGTCAATCATTCTTCATTCTTGTCACATATTGTCAAGCTTCAACTTCACTTCATCAATGAATATTGGCCAGAAATATCGATCTCCAATAATTTGCAATCCACAATACATGTTTTCACTCTGAACTCATTGATGTTTTATGCAGCAGAGATACTTTTTATTGTTACAGGAAAACCATGAGAAGTATCTCTGACTTGACGAGTAAGTAACCTCTCTTTTTCATGCCATAATTTTCAATTCAAATTAAATAATTTCCCATTTCACATTTTCAATGGTTACTTACTTTCAGGTAGCATGATGATGACTTAACAGTCGAAAGCACATTTTTCCGCCTGAAATACAAATTTATTTCTTCGAATGAAACATACTTCTCCATACACTCTTGACGTTTCGGGAACTGTATCAGTTCCCGTTTGCAAAAATATTGTGAATATAAATGATAATTCTCAGATCTCACACAATTTTTTTATCCTGATCTCTTTTGATTAATGTTAAAGGAGTTCTGTCAAAAGGATGATAAAAAATAAAAATGATAAAAAATTGTTTGACCTAGGTTATTCTGTAGGTAGCAGATTCAAAATCTTGTCGCGCAGGAATACCTATTTCATATTCGCGGCAAACTTTTGAATCTGCTACTCACAGAATCACCTCAACAATCAAAGGAATTATTTTATCTTTTCAGTACATTTGTGTAAAGGCTTGCCTTATATTTTTATTTTTATTCAATTCTTTTTAGTTAATCATCAAATCCGTCATCTTACTGAATTCGGACGAAAATTGATAATCTCCGAACCGAAAAAAACCACCATACCAATTTTGAATGGAATCGAACCATAATAAGAAAACACGTCGCCATCTTGACTCCATGGATTTTGGCAATAACGTCATGATGTCCGACCCCAAAAACCCCCACATACCAATTTAGAATGGAATCGGGCTATAATCACAAAACTCGTCGCCATTTTCGAACTGCCATCTTGAATTCGTAGGATTTAACAATGAAATCATGACCTCCGACCCCAAAAACCCCCGCATAACAATTTTTATTGGAATCAGGATATAACCACAGAACTCGTCGCCATATTGGAGCCACCATCTTGTTTTTATGAATAGTGACAAAATGATCCCTGTCCTCAAAAACCCCCACATACCAATTTTGAATAGAATCGAATCATAATCACAAAACTCTTCCGTCATATTTGGGCTGCCATTTTGTTTTCTCTCGAACAAGATTTTATAATGCATTGTCACCGGAATTATGAACAGCTGCCAAATTTCACGTTAATTGGACAACTACAAGTGGGTTAAAATTCAGTTGCAAGATTTGAACTAAACGTACATACAAATATGAAGTTGAATAAAAGCTTGTAGTGATAAATCATAGTGTCCATTCGTTATAAAATTTGTCGATTGCGTTTTCATAATTTGTTTATACTTTGCTCTGACGTGATGAGTACGATCAACCAAGTTATTTTAACGTAACCATGTGTAATACCCTTGAATGAAAAATGCGACAATAAAAAGGGAACGACTGTTTTATTTCGCCTGCTATTAAATTAGAAGGCCACAATGTGGGGTGAGTTCCGACAAAAAATGTAAAAATCTCGTGAAATATTTGATATGATAACACCACTCATCAAAAATGTATCATGAATATGTTAAGATGACAGCGGCGACATAAAAGTTGAGATAGACCGAACATAATAACGACAGGACACTCATTTTATTTCTATTGAGCTCAAAGCCGCGATAGATAATTAACGATTCTCCGACAGCCGGGATGAAACATTAACTCGTGAAGAATGCTATTGAAATAGACCGCGGAGTACCCTCAGACACATAACACATAATTTATGATCACGGCGGTTAATATATATATATATATATATATTTGATATATATTTGACAGTCATAGGATTGGTTGGTAAGATGTGGGGTATTTTACTCTCCAACTGTCCAGCAGTCATAACACTGAGCTTATGACTGAGCCTTCGTTGGTAATTGCTGCTCTCTCTTCTTCTGTGACTCTTCAGAACCACTGGAATGTACGTCGCTGAGTTGCTGCCCTTTGTGGGTTTTGGGTGGAAAGTTCCTTTGTGTACCTTACAGCCCTCATAGTTGCCTAGGTGATTCTGACCACAAGAGGCACAGCAGAGGTTTTTTTCTTTCACTTACTGCAGAGTTTGTACTTCTATGTGGACAGCTATATATCGTAATCTGCAGTGGAGCACAATAGTTCCATGTGCATCCCTCAGATTGAGATATTTGTCAATTTCGTCTCGCTGCATCTACTTTATAATTTTCTAACCATTTCATCTGATGCACTTCTTCACTATCATCATTCGATTCAATCTCCACAAAAATCATTTTGAGGGTTTTCTATCGATAGCTTTTATTGCGCTGTAGATATTTCTTGATTAGGGTAGTAATATCCTTATAATTTTTCGTTTCATCTTTCCCTTGTCCTAAAAAAAAAAAATAATTATATATTCAGAAACCGCAAATTGATTGATTTGGGACAATACTATAATATTCATGCGAACTGTGTTCCATATGGCCTTTGAAATATACGGAAAAAGAACGCATTATATTACGTTGAACAGCGACAGCATTTACTTCAGGGTGAATACTTTCCTCTGCTTTATATTTCTACAGATAAATTCATTAGCAGGAATCCTCCAAGAACGTGACTTTCTCGAGCATGTTCATAAATTCATGTCAGATAATTATTCGACTCGAAGGGAAAGCATTATATTTTACTTAAAGATGGCAATTCGCAAGGAGAAGAGGAAACGCAATTTGGAAAAACGTATACTTGTTTGTTAATTCTTAGTGCGAACGAAGCATTCAAGATTCAGAAGGAAATATCTAGTAAAGGGGACACATTAAGTGGGTGTGATCATTATCGATATGTTTTTCCCGACTATACTCCATTCATTCCCAGTATTTGAATAGAGATTCATTAGGAAGTTGATGTAGTTTTTTTTTATCTGAGAGTATATCCGCGGAAATGGATTTAGTGAAATGGGACTGCAAATATTTGTATATATATATTCAATTCTATTTTCTAGATGTTATGAGGTTTGACCCATGTATATGTTACGGTCAATTTGATTGATTCGGGCATTATGACAAATGCGCAATATGAGAGGGAAATATGATAATAACTGTTGAAATATTTTTTTTTGCTGTTGAAATTCTTTATTCATTTGAAGAAGATTACAAATGGATCTCATTCTGGAAACTAGAAAGACATAGTAATTCATGAGTTTGTTAGTAAGATTTTGTCTGTGCGGGCAATTACATAGGTACATCATTAGTATACAATTAGTTTACATTACAATATTCCAAACAAAGAAAAATTAACAGAATTAATATTAGAAAAAGTGTATACCGGAAAAGGACATGGAGAACGAACAATATTTTGGATAGCTTGTTGTCCCGTAACAAATAAATATCAATCAAGTGATAGTAGGTAGTGTTACAACTTATGTTTGAACAAGTATGTTGACATTTGGGCGTTTCTTATAGTAATGGGGATGTTATTATACACTTTCAAGCCTCAATGATAGAGAGATTTCATAGCATATCTGGAAGACACCACTGGTGAATAAATATTATGTTTTTGTCTAGTATCATACTGATCTATGTCGGACACGGCTATCAAGAGGGTGGCGGATTGTTTTTCGTGAGACTTGATATATATATAATGCAATTTCATATTTATATATAACTGAACAGTGGGATATCTGAGTGGTAGAAGATGGACATTCTTAATAGCCCTGTTCTGTGGGGTTTTCAGAGGATTGCTTGGGTTTTATGAATAAAGTCTATCACCTATTGGGTAGTATAATAAAAAGACATGTTTTAGCAAATACATAATCAAATTGCCCGACGATGGCGTAGCAATATTCAAAATGTTGTTTTTTGTATTTGCTTCCCAGAACGGCTACTTTGGGATTAAAAAAATCCGTAAAATGCCACTTTCATAGACCTGTCCGTAAAGTGTCGTCATGGCAACACTTTACGAACTGAAATTTATTCATTCATAGAACATAACTGAACATTAACTATAAAAAACATTGAAAAAATTTCAGGAGGTTGACATATATTCCGATATGTTGTTAGAAATTAGCATTATGCGATTATTGCACATGGGAAATTATGTCTCTACTAAGGACATATCTACAGTTTTTCTCAATTATCACAGAAATCTCCACTTCCAGGCACATGGAATGTTATGACTTTTAGGTTGAGTATCGATGAGCCAAACTCATTTGTCCATTCACTTGTCCCAAGAAAATATGAAGGAACATATGACCACCATCGTAACTACGCCACTGGTTTACGAAAATAAAAAAATATAACTTCAAATTAACACTTCGATAACCCTTGAATAATGTACCAAGTTTCAAATTTTTTCCTTCAGGAATTTTGGAGAAAACAATTTAAATCTTAATTTTTTTGGTACTTTCGACACCCTATGGTATTTTTGGGTTCTGGGGACCATGATCGGTGAGAATATATTAACCGTCTTCAGTTTTTTGCTTCTCCTGTAAAATCATCAAACACAAAGTAAAGCTTTTTCCGATGCGGGTGTAGTTGTGAAGGCTCTAACGAAAAACTGAAAAAATCAGTTACCTATCAATAAATTAAACAACTGTTGGTAACTTTGCACCCGTATTAACTATTTTACCCAAACTAACTGGTGAAGCACGTCATATCAACACATGTTTTTGCGCCTCGTTGCCAGATTTAAAAAATACTTTTGGAAGTTGTTATCGCTTTTGTTAACCATTTGAAGGAGCTGAAGTTATTTTGAATCCTGTGTAAGGAATATGGAATACATAGACACATGTTTCGAATATAAAAACGCAAGGCAATGGCAAAATGTTATATTGACGTTTTATCACATGATAATCTCTCTAATACCCTAGCTATTCATCTGACAGTACATTTCTGAGCAATAAACCCATTTTTGGATATTGTGGAATCACCTCAAAGACATATCCCAAGTAGCATTTTAAGTGGACGGAACGTAGCGGCCACGATTCTGGAAAACTTTGAAGTGTTTGACCACAACCACAGCCACGTAATATGCACGGTTCTATCACGTGGCGGCTACCAAAATGGGGAACACTTTTTTGGTGGCTGCTACGTTCCGATCTACGTTCCTGGATCTCAGATAGCCACATTCCAACCACGTTGTGGTCACCTGGCAAAAACGTGGATATGTAGTGGCCGACACTAGACACGTTAAACAACTGACTGCGTTTGTGTAAATAATATGTAGCTCGATCTCTGTTCAGCAACATATTTTTGTGATAAATGTTTCTCATTCTTCCATTTTGCCTGATTCATTTCTTACACTCGATCAACTTTAAAAATATATAACATACAAACGCGTGAGTAAGTATATTGAATTTGGATACTTCTGATCGGGATAAAATTAAAACGATTGAAAGTTTTATGTGAAATATAGATGTTGTAGCTCGATTGTGAGCACGCGCCATCTGAATACACTTTATTTAAGGAAAACATTATAATTTTGGAAATAACTTGCCTCTGAAATTATGTACTTGAATCCCTCAAACATTGTTTTATCAATCTTGGTTGGTTGAAACAAATACTTACGTAACAAATTACTACGTTTGATGCAGTGCTGATGATAAATAAATCTTTATTGAATATTCCGATCATTTCTCTTTATAATGGCGACCCAGCATATTACTGTAAATATGGCGGCTTTTGAAGAATATAACTTTAAAGTGGCAGGAAGTGTAAATATACCACTATAAAGCGCCTCCCATCATGAAATGCTTAATAGAACTGAATTTTCATTTTCTCCACCACTGGAAAGTAGCACCCACGTCGCAGGCCCATGACTCACTACTTCAAAGTTATAACCTATAAATTACAATAGGTTTTATATCTTCGGAAGGGGCGAACACGTCGGGCTATTATAACCTGCCACTTCAAAGTTTTAACCTCGAAATTGGGGGTATACTGGATTTATGCAGCTCCAATCAACAATTATCAGGTATCAAGTAACAATTATCAATTAACAAGTAATTAAAATGATGGCATTTATGCAAACAGAATTGATAATTAAAGTATACATATTAAGGAGTACAAGTCAGAGATCCAATCTATTCAAATTAACCTTTTTATACAAAATCAAGAAAAATTGTCTATTGAAAACGCATAACCCATTTCATTTTCAATGAATATCATTCACGTTTCACGTAATAGGTAAAACAAACTTTTTGTAAGCCACAATAAAATAATTTGGGAAATGTTCGGTTAGTTTTTGTCATCGCGCTGACCAATCCACGGTCACTTCAAAGTTAGGGAGAATTGTCTATTGAAAACGCATAACCCATTTCATATTCAATAAAATCATTCATGTATCACGTATCAGGTTGAACAAACTTTTTGTAAGCCACAATAAAATAATTTGAGAAAACTAAGGTTAGCTTTTGTCATCACGCGGAATGGTGAATTTTGAAGGCTATTGTAATTTGTAGAACGTGGCAACCATCACCACATATCACAATCAAGTGCCTGCCACATTGAAGGTTTTAATGAAGTTACTAAAACGTCACCGAAACTATCTTACTCTCTTGAAACTGACTGTGACTTCGAAGTGTTATTTAAGTGGTACAGAATGCTTACCGCAACGGTTATTTTCCACTTTTAAGTTTGAAAACCTTCAAAGTGTATTGCTGAGTGGCCATAATGTTCCAGACACCTCAAATGACACCATAGATGGGAATTACGTGACTACAACCTTACACATATAAAATTATAGTTATTCTTACTGTATAGTGGTAGATTTAGTGGTGATTACGTGATAACCACCGAGTCGAAGTTGCAGTATCAGTTTCCCTCACTATAATGCTGCTTGGGATACGCCATACCTCAGTGTTGAGTCCACTTGAGCATGATACAACCTCAATAATTGATTTATTTCCAGCCCAAAACGTAAATTCACAGACAAGTAGTTCAAAGTGAGGTTTCCAGCCTAAATAGTCGAAAAATTATATTCTGGCGATGGTAAAATTGAAAAGTTTGGCTCATGTCAACATTAAAGAATATATCATTGTTATTTTAATTCTCCGAATACAGTCCCAATTTGATTGACATATAATGCGAATAAATTTGGTCCCACAAGATACCCTTGAGGGATACCCATATTGATAGGAATTGACTAGAAGTCTATTTTTTTATGCCATCTTTATTCGGATACTGTTCATTTCCATAAGGCTAGTCCGCCCCTCACAACCCACTTGTATTCGAATAATTTTTCTGTCGTATCTATATATCTGTGAAACTATGGGAGTACCTACGAAGAGTTATTTCAGACATCCCACCAGTTTGATGAACACTCCAAGACAGAAAGCGGAAATTGGAAAAACATCGATTTTGTTTTCTAGTTATCAAACTCACTTTGTACCCAGGACAACAATTTCCTGATTTATTCCTGTGGGTAAGGAAGGCTGAACCTCAAGTTCATCTCCTTTTATCTGAACTTTTAATTAGTCTCGTTTCTCTACAGACAATGGTCCTTTATTTAATTATTATAATCATAAAAGAATGGGAGGGAAAATATTGCTATAAAACTTTAAGCGCCTATATCTTTTTAATAAGTGGGACGAAAAAAGAGTTACCTGCGACGGGAAATGAATTAAATTATTTTCCCTGGACTTTTCTGTGAATATTACGAAGGATATACAGGGTGTTTCCTAACTACGGTACGTTTCGTTAGGTCATTTGACAAAAAAAAGTTCCTATGAACATATGTCCGGAGTTGCTTCGTTTCTGAGATACAGGGCGTGGAAGTATAAAAAAAGGCATTAATAAAATATCCTGAATATTCTGAAACCGATGTGGTTGAAATGTGGTACAGCTATTTGAAGTAATAAGGCAATTATTTGGCCCTAAGTAGGTCCAGTGGCGTCTCAGTGGGCACCACAGCCAACAATACTGAGAAAAAAATTATTTTCTCCTTTTCAGTGCATTTGAATATAAGCGTGGGTTCTAAAAAGTTATTCATAAGCCTGGTAAAAATACAACTTTTTGGCCTCCTGTGTTTTTTTTCATATTTAGCTTAGTTTTCGAGAACAAAAAAAATTAAGGCACTCTACAATCATGATTACCTGCTATGGAGATCAGCTGACAGTGATAGTATTGTCATATCAGTAAAAGTCAGAGTTGTCAATTAGCAGTGATTCCATCATGAATACTTTTACTAACTCTGAAATGGCTGACATGCACTTTATTTATGGATTAGCAAATGGAAATGCGGAAGAAGCACGGAGAATCTACCAAGATAGATATCTTAACAGAGTAATTCCATGTGCTAAAACATTTAGAACGCTACATGCAAGATTATGTGAAACTGGAAGTTTTAATGAAAATGTAAGTGGTGGAAGACCAGAAACTGTAACAAAGCCTGAACTAGAAGAAGCTATACTTGATGCGATAGAATAAGATCCTTCAAATAGTACCAGGAAGATTGCACTGCAGCTTGAAGTAAGCCCAAAAACCGTTTGGAAAGTTCTAAAAAGAAACCTCCTATACCCATATCACATACAGCGGGTCCAAGCTCTACTGCCTAGGGATTTTCACCCAAGATTAATGTTTTGCAGGTGGTTGATTCATACGATGGCACACAATAATAATTTTTCACCAAATATTTCATTTACGGACGAGGCAAATTTTTCACGAGAATCTATTATGAACATTCACAATAACCATTTCAGGGCCGACGAAAATCCCCACATTATTAGAGAAAGTCATTTTCAGCAACGATTCTCGCTGAACGTTTGGGTAGGAATTATTGGTGACTACCTAATTGGACCCTTTTTTTACCAGCAAGATTATCAGGTCCATCCTACACGGCTTTTTGCGAAATCATTTACCCATTTTGTTGGAAGAAGTACCCGTACTTGTAAGAGGCAACATGTGGTTTATGCACGACGGAGCTCCAGCTCAATTAAGTGTTCTTGCTCGTCAGCATCTCGACATCACCTACCCTAATCGCTGGATTGGACGTGCAGGACCTCAACATTGGCCCGCTCGCAGTCCTGATATGAATCCTCCAGATTTCTATTTATGGGGTCATCTGAAGGCTCTCGTTTATAAAACCCCTATACTAGATGTGAATGACTTGAGGAATCGAATAAGTGACAATTGCAATGTCATAAGGAATATTCCAGGTATTTTTGAACGTGTCAGACAATCAATGACACATCGATTGCAGTCGTGTATTTTATGAGACGGTGGACATTTTGCTCATTTACTTTAAGGTCGGAATTGTTTATTTTTTACTTTAGGTTTGTATTTTATGTTGTCCATGGATAATTTGTGTATGGATAAGTTAAAGTATTTTTTTCTCGACAACGAAGCTTGATATGAATAAAACACAAGGGACCAAAGAGTTGTATTTTCAGTTGTTCGATCTGAAAAAATAAAATACTACAGAAAAAAAGTACTTTTTTTTTCTCAGTATTGTTGGCTGTGGTGCCCACTGAGACGCCCCTGGACCTACTTGGGGACAAATATTTGCCTTATTACTTCAAAAAGCTGTATTTCAACCACATCGGTTTCAGGATATTCAGGATATTTTATAAATACCTTTTTTTTTAATAATTCAACGCCCTGTATCTCAGAAACGAAGCAACTCCGGACATATGTTCATAGGAACTTTTTTTTGTCAAATGACCTAACGAATCACCCCCTGAAGTTTCGTACTGTAGTTAGGAAACACCCTGTATAATAGAGAAAACTACTATTATGCTATACAGGGTAACCGAGGGGTGCGTGCAAGCTCCATAACTTTTTTCTATCAAAGCTATCAAGTTGATTTCTTTTCAAACGATAGGTACAAATATAAAAATATTTCTATTCATATACAGGATGTCCCAAAATAAAATACACAATTCAGTTCTGCTTTTTGAATGGCAACCCCCCATTTTCATTACATTTTTGGATTCACCACTAAATTGTCGATATAACGGCCCCGGGTTTCTTAGATTTATCTGAAGAAGTTTTTGAGTTATGTCAATTTATATGTCAAAATAGCGTCGTGCACAGACCCACAGAATAATACATTCAAGATAACTCAACCAACTATTTTCCAGTCGATTCCTTAGGCTTCAGCTTATCTTCTGAGATGCAGGCAAACTGGAAGTCGATGTTCCATCGCCTACTATGATTTTTCTAAAATGACAAATTACTTTTTTGAATGCAACATCCTATCTTTTATTGCTCATTGCATTTAGGATTTGTGAGGTCTACTTTGTGAAGTTTGTGGAATTTGTTGCAAAATGAGAAATTTCGATGTTTTTTTCGAAAAAAAAAGGAATCAAGTAGGCCGCTGTCGTAGAATTTGACAACTGTGTACTTTCAATAATTGTACACGTCTAATTATTGACTCGCGAAAAATTTGTGAATTAAGTCTACTGTTTTGACAAAAATCCTTCATTAGCAAGCAGAATCTACCATCAATGATATAATCAATCAAAACACTTTTTAAAGACAAGCTTCCACTCAAATGCACTAAGAAGTAGAATATAATTGCTTTGGATGTGTGATGTAGGTTATTATGTGAGTTATAGATTCAAAAGCTTGTAGCTTTTGTATTCGAACTGAAAACATTTATTACTTTTTAGTGCATTTGAAAAGTCTTCAAAAAGTTTTTTTATTAATGTTTTTTTTTGGTGCTTTTTAGTACTCAAGTACGCCTTAATCTATGCATTTTTGTAGAAGTATCGTTATTATGGTGCCTTTTTTCCTCTTAGTTCTGACCTATCTAGTCCATCAATGAGGAGACTAAGATTAACTCATCCGCCATCTCGGATTTGTCATCGTCAATTTATGAATTTTAACTGAAAATCAATAATCTTTGACTTAATTCATAATCTTCGACCCCGAAAACCCCGACATACCAATTTTGAATCGAATCGGGCCATAATTACAAAACTCGTCCGCCATCTTAAATATGTGAATTTTGATTAAAAAAAAATCCCACATACCAATTTTGGATAGAATAGGACCATAAACACAGAGATCATCAGCCATCTTGGAGCCGCCAATTTGATTTTATGAATTTTGAAGAAAAATTCATAATCTTCGACCCCGAAAATTCCCACATACCAATTTTGAATCGAATCGGACCATGAACCTATATCTCGTCCACCATCTTGGAGCGTCATTTTGTTTTTTCTCTAACAAAAATTCAATGGAATGCCATTTCAATTTCATAAATTTTAACAAAAAATTCACAATCTCCGAACGCCGAAAACCCCCACATACAAATTTTGAATACCATAATCACAAAACTCGTCCGCCATCTTGGAGCCACCGTTTTGTTTTTTCTCTAACAAAAATTCAATATTGCATTGTCACCGGAATTATGAACACCTGCCAAATTTCAGCTCAATCGGATGTCGGCAAGTGCTCCAAAAATGGATTACAAATTTTGATCCGGAAAGAATGAATGCTGAATAAATACATTATGATTATTCTCCAGAACACTGATAGATAGTGATGCTTATTTTTTCGAATTCTACACTTTTCTGGTACTTTTTATATCTTAGACCGCCGCAACATCTGCCGGTTCCAAGCCCAGGGTGATATAAAAACACGGTCACAATATTTTTGCAAAGATACAAAAAATATAATTATTATTAACTTTCGGTCCGTTTCTTATTATCACCCAATAGACCTAGTGAAAAATGTTATGAGTGAAAATATCTTCTGAATCTTTCGATAGTTTCCTTTTCTAGATAGTTTACTGAAATTTGTTTGTATAATCCCCATCACAGACGATCACAATCTTGTTAGCGTGTTTATCATCTTTCATTTAATCTCTTTAATTGTATACCTAGTTTAAATTTTATTTAAATATGTATAGTTCTCCTATATACAGATGTGGAAAAAATTTGCCGCAATATAAGATTATCAATGTGTTTGGATGTTGAATGGTGTCTATAGTCAAGCAGCATAAAATAAAACAAATATGCGCGAGGAGAATCAAGTGGTGAAATGTCCCCACTCCTCAGCCATCTAGAGCGCGTGTCTTCGCTTTCAGGATTCGTAGGTTCAGTCCAGTCAGTATGACAATTTTTGTCATAACATCTGGGGAAAAAATTCTATTGTTTTATCAATTATTATTTGGAAATATACAACTGCAACATTTCTAACAGAAAACATGTATGTTTTTGGACATAATAATAATAATACCCGTAGTAAACCTGGGTATTGTCTGTTTCCTGATAACAATTTCTGTAATAAGAATTATCTAACAACTGAGCTCGGAGTGTGCTCGTTGAAGAATAACTTGTTCTGTATCTTTATGATACTTGAGTCAGTCAATAGTACAATTTGAAAAAAAGTCGTGCTCATATGAAATAGAAATCACCTCCGTCCCCAGCGAATTCCATTTATCTAGCGCTTCTCTGTTATAATTTTGTGCTAAACGGTTTCCAACCAAGATTTTGATGAATTTTTGAACTCAGTAATATAATTCCGTTTAGATGAAAATTTATGAAAACGATTCTTCTGCGCAATTTTGGAAGCGTAATTGAAAATTAAACGATACCTACCGGTGGTATTTTTTGCAACTCCAACCCAACACATTAATTATACTTCATTTGCATTTTGATGATGTGCGATTTTTCCCCTTGATGTTTGCGAAAATGTAATCAGTTTATTTGCTGGTTTCAGCAACCCTTCGCATTTCTATTTACCTTTCAGCGGAACATCAAACATTTCATCCGGGGTACATCACGTTGAAAATATTTTAATGCACAATTTACCGTAAACGATATCATATTTGGTGGTGGAAATTGCCTCTCATGATATATAACCGCCGTTTCTTGCAACGGATGTTTTGATGTGGAGTCATTTGGTGAAGAGTTTTCTTGAAAAGCCTTTTGAAATTTATAAGCATCATATGCTCGAGTCCGTCTTGCCTCGTTCACAAGAATTTAGTTGACTTGACTGATAAACTTTATTATATCATCGTAGTTGGCGGATTATCTAATAATAATAATAATAATAACTTTATTCTCCGGAAGTATAGGAGTAGTCGTTCATCTGAAGTAAAAGTAAACAGTAAACAGTACATGATAACATTCAGTTGATTGTAACATTGTAACATGAATAAAAAGAAAAACACTTTAATTTTTAATATATAATAACATTCAGTTAATTTAACATGTATATAACAGCCAAATCACAGTGGATTTACAAATACTTATTATAGTGCCTGATCGACTTTATAATAACATCTTTCAGTTAAAAATTGTTCAAGACATTTTTTGAAACTTGTTAATGTTTGGCTTTTTCTTACATGGTCTGGTAATTTATTAAATAATAAAGGACCCAGTGAATTAGGACAGTTTTCAGATATTTGAACCCTAGAAAAAGGTATATTCAGCTGATTTTCTAATCTTGTGTCATGTTTATGAATGCTAGATCTGGTTGAAAAGCTGTTATAGTGACTGAATACATAAACACCAACTTCAAAGATAAAGAGTGATGGTAGCATCAAAATTTTACATGTTTTTTATACATCAACACAACTCTGTCGAGGAGGTAAGCTAAACATTACTCACAGTATTCTCTTTTGCGCAACGAATACATCATTTGCTCCCGAAGACCTTTCCCAAAGGCAGATACCATATCGAAGTCTGGTGTCTACTTGAGCGTAGTAGAGCACCAACAACTGATCATTAGACAGAACTGTTCTCAAATTACGTAACTGGTAGGAAACAGAATTCAATTTATTGATTAAAATCCTACAGTGTTCTCCCCAGGATATATGTTCGTCTATATATAAACCGAGAAATCGAGCGGTCTCATCTACTGACTGTAAGTCACCAAAATCAATTCATTAACTTCTTTTTGACTATTATGAAAGCGAATACATTTTGTTTTATTTGTATTCAGATAAAGTGAGTGAGCTCTGAACCACTGGTCCATATCAAAGGAAATTCTATTACATTTCTGACGTATACATGATTCATCCCTATCTGATACAATAACTGATGTGTCATCAGCGTAAACAATAATTGAGCCATTACAAATCTTCACAATATCGTTAATACAGAGTAAAAATAAGATGGGTCCCAGGACCGAACCCTGAGGAACTCCTACTTCAGAATATTCACTACACGATGACAGATGGTTACCAATAGTGACATGGTTACTACGTTTACTCAAAAAATTTTTTATCCATTCATGAGTGACACCACGGATTCCGTATCGAGACAGTTTACCCAATAAAATATCATGACTAATGCAATCGAACGCCTTGCTGAGGTCACGAAATACCCCAACAGGGCACTCGCCCGCATCAATGCATTTGATAACTTGAGGAACATATGAGTGAATTGCAGTTGTGGTCGATTTATTTTGCACAAAACCGTGCTGGTCTTCTGTTATGATATTAAAATCATTGAGAAAAGATAACAATCTCTCCAGGAATGATAATTTGAATATTTTGGGAAATATAGAAGGTACCGTGATTGGTCGATGGTTACTTATTAGAAAAGAATCGCCTTTTTTATATACAGGTGTAATTTTACCAGTTTTCAGAGCTTGCGGAAATATTCCATTAGCAAATGATGAATTTATGAGATGGACAAGTGGTGCCATAAGGTGTTGAAGAACACGTTTAACTATCAAATGAGGTACCTCATCAGATCCCGAGGAAAATTTATTTTTCAATTTTCTGTTGAGCATGACAAATAGTTCACGTTCACTATAGGGAAGGAGGAAAAAAGAGCGAGACTGTATTTCAATATTATTCGAAAATTCATTAGCTACATCTTCATCAACAGATTCAATTTGTGAGATTAATTTAAGTGGTTCATTTTTGAAAAAACTGCTGAATATCTCAGAGATTTCTTCAGGTGACTACCGATATCGAGTTCGAATGAGGTTATTGCATTTTCGGAAACATTTCGTTAATGTGTTGATTGATTTTGGCTCATCTACCGGAAGTCCGGAGTCAAATAAGATCGATCGATGGTCAGAAAAATAATTATCGGATACAAGGCATACCCCGTCATCAAAATTGTTACTGAATATATGATCAATTATTGAGGCAAAGTATCCTGAATTCACTGTTGAATCCATATTGAAATCTCCTGCCACAATAAAGCTGGCATTTGGTTCATACAGAATTTCAGGAAAATCTTATAATTTTTCCAGGAAAACATCTGGATCTCCCTTAGGAGTTCTGTAAATACACAATATTATGTAGGTCGATGATTCAGTGTACATGATATGCCACATATCTCGAAATGCTGCTCCAGACAATATTTCGATAAATCTAAATTTACAGCATGTAAAACATTTCATGATAATATTGCAACACCACCACCTTTCATCTGCGTTCTATTGAAGTAACTTGTCAAATGGAAGCCATATAGGCAATAAGATCGTAACGAACAGTCAGACGACCACGTCTCTGTCAAACATAATGTACTAATATCAAAATCTTGCATATCTAATAAAATACTGTCTATTTTAGTCTGATTAATACACTGGACATTTGCCAAGAACAAAGATGGATGAAATATTATGTCTTCATTTGTGACCTCGTTAGATCTAAAAAACGGCTCACGCATGCCCCCTGTGGCAAAACAGTGGGATCCATTGCAGTCTTGAAGTTATTAGCAAAGATGGTAACTTTATATGAAGTTTACAGGTCCGGATACTTAGGTGTTATCATAATATCCAAATAATTGGCGATGCAGAGGGGCTAGGACGAGTTGGAGTGTTCTATATGAGGTGATCCGTATGTTATTTATGAATCCTTTTTGGAACTCGAACGAGTGGGAATTAATATTATTCAATATGTGTTATATGAGGCTATCATTACTTCAAATACCTCCTTCTTGTTTTACATAACGAAAGTTGATTTGTTGCCTATATTTAGTATATACAGATTGGTTGCTGACACGGCGTCTCTGTCGCTACTACCTCAGACGGCAGCCGATCAATACCTGTATTCTGTCTTGCCTGCTGTACCTAACCAGTTTACTTGGGAAATAGGCCGATGCAAGAATTACCTCCCTCGACCCATCATCTTTCCCGATCCTTATCTTCACTGCTTTCAGATCTCCAAAACACACATTCGTTAATGGCAGTATTTCTATAAAGTATAGAGCTTCGAATGGTCTCAATTGATCTGCTATATAATAGCTCTCCACTTGCCCCTTTCATATCTTTTACTCCATCCTGTCGGATCCATGGTTTCCGAATAAGGACCACTTCGAAGTCCCTCATAGAACTAACAATACTGTCGTGCCGGACTTTCAGTGATGTAGGTTTATCTGGGTTCCTCTCATTATCCCATGCTTTCTTTTGTTTGTTGGGAACCCTGTGGAGTACCCTCTGGGCCTGTAGTATCTTGGAATCTTTTTCAGTGCCCTCAGGGAAACATCGTCGACCAAGAAGGCCCAGAGTTGCCCCCTTCCCCTAGTTCTCGACGTTTCAGCTCATCAGAGTCGATTCTTGAGGCCTCAGATCTGGGTTTCGGATAAACAGACCCTGATTGAACTCCGACAGTCCTTCGTTTTCTGTGACTGGGAGTTTTCCGAAATTAACCACCTTTAATTCGGCGACCTACCAGAGCCGCCTCTGTGAACCGATCGCCTCTCTAAGCCAGTTGGCTATCCTCTTATTTGCACAGGTCATCGATGAGACCCATGTGCTAAAAATGGATCTCCCATATTTCGGTTTCTGTTGAGGTCTCATAGTGTGCATCCACAATTGCGTTTTGAACCAGGTCAGCTTCTTTTCGATTCAGCAGTATGTCCGGATACCCTCTGTTGATCACCAACCGGATTCTCCCGCCACCTTGCTGTAGGTACCAATCGACATCTGCATATTCCTAGACCTTTCGAATTAGATGGGTGGTGCAAAAGTTAGAGCGAACTTTTTTTTATTTTTTCGTATCTGGAAATCCTCCTGCCCCTTCGATTTTTCTTCTGTTCCATAATTTCTCCCGAGTGAGGGGAAAGTGTTTGGTCTGGCCCTGTGATGCCCCCTGCGCAGAACTGAGGCTCCGGGTGCGACACCGTTTTTCGTTTTTCGTTTCGGTGCCATTTACCACGTCACGAAACATTCTCAATTGAAGAATGAATTGAAAGATTTTTCTGAAAATAAAAGAATCTACGATACGGATGAAGTCATTTTTCGTGAATAAGAATTCAATTAGAATGTTTCCTTGTTCAAGAAGAGTTATTTTATCACATGTATGTATGTATACAAATATAGTCAAATATACAAAATATCCTATGCCATCATTTTCGCATTAAATCAATATCAGAAATGAATTCACCATTTCAGCGTGTATATAACTCATATACTTCTGATGAAAATCATTTCATAGCATAAAACCCCACCAATTGATAGTGCGGTAGCACTTTGTAATTGTTCTGAAAGGGGTTCGACCATGGAATGAATTACAAAAATTCGAAACAAAATGCAAAGTTTATAAGGCAAGTGTGCCTCAATTGATACCTCTCAACGAAAAAAGGCCTCTCCTGTCTCGTTTTGACATGTATATTGGTTCTTATCGGTTCACATGCTGAAACTGTTACTGAAAAGTGGAATATTCCTTATGGTCCCCATTATAGTGAAATTGTCGCTAGATGAAAGCAAGGTAGGTACTATGGCATAATAGATTATTATTCAGGATTTACTTTAAATACAAATATGGGGTTGAATTATATTCTTTGGCTGATTGATAAGACCAGTTGAGAAGTACCTACACTGGGTCTAATGATGCTATGAGTATAAAAGACCATATTTTTTGGGGGAGGAGATTTGAAAAATCCTTTTTGGACATTTTACATTGTAAGGTAGTGTGAGAATCACTCTTCGAGTTTTAGGGTCTCTATGCCCCCTTTGTTTCCGGGTTACCCACTAAAAACTCCACCAAGTTGGCTCGTCTGGTCAAGTCCTCCGACGACACTAGGGCCTGCTGGCTCATTGTATCTTTCCTGTTGTTCACAGCACCAATTCCAGTAATTTCGCGCCCTGCACAAGCTTGTACAGATTCTTTACTGGGCGTATGCTGTACAGTCTTGGATCACCAATTGGTTGCCCGGATATTGACTGCGATCCAAAGCCCCGCATTTGCACAGTATATGTGATACTTTTTTCATTGCTTTATTTACAGTTGTCGCCTTTTATTCAGGCCAGAAGGTAGGATGCGCACAACACCGATTTCATATGGTTAACGCCTTTTCCGCTGTAGTCAGAAGCGTGTATGTTAGTTTGATTTGTGATCTGGTGCTATAAACTGAAAATGGCAAATAAATCTAAATAACATACACGCCTATGGTCATACCAACGAACCAATAGAATCAACCGGGTCTAATGACAGTTTGCGCTGACTTTCGCCAGGATAAACGAATATTACTGTAACGTCGGTCTATTTCTGCTACCAGGACTAAACAACGACGCCGGTGAGCACACTTCTCCCAACCGAAAATTTTGCCGAATCCTCGGTTGTTCCAGAGGTTTCGGGCTCAACATGTATGAACTTGGGACCGCCATCTTAACGTCCCTTCCAAAGGACGGCATATCTATCGTCTTATTTCATGCTCATTGATAAGACGCCTGCAGCTGCGAATATGCTACTACGCTACAGTTATCAGGGCATTTTAACGCGCACCTTCCTTGTCAGGTGAACCCCCTTCCCGACGTTGCTTGGCTCAGATATCGATAAGACTTTCGGTAACCTGACCAGCCACCGGTACCCATTATAAAACCAAAACTACATAAAACGAAATACTCACATAAACGCAAGTGGAAGGCTAAATAAACCACACCAACGGACATGAACTTAACTTCAGGCTCAGAGAATAGCGCTAAAATATCTCGTTCATTCGAAGGGAGCAGCCCGTCTTTGAGCCGGGTCGTCGTCTGGAGCGTTGGGAACTGCGCTCCGGAAGTCGGTTCGGCCCCCCTCCAGACTGCGGGTTTCGCGAATAACCCGTGATATGTAAATTTGTAAATATTTGTATATATTATGTAAATAATTAGTTTTGAGTCTAAGGCCTGATTGTAACTCTGAAAAATTATTATTAAATAATATTGGATTGTATTGGATTGGTGCCCATTATATGTGATACTGCGTCTTATTTTTTGCCGCATAATCTGCATGTTAGGTCGCCGTTGAATAGTCACATATTATTGAGAAGCTCTTTTACTGGCGCGGTTCCAGTCATTAGCCCCGTAATGATTTTCAGTTGTTTCCTGTTTGAAGTTAACAGAATAAACATATTTCGTGCAAATAATTTAGTTTTCGCAGAGCGCATTCGACTTAGAAGGTCATCTTCAGTCTGGAAAGTAAGTGGGCAAGTGAAATTTGGTAGTTTTTTGTGAAATTTTTGGTTCGAAATTCTCAGGTAACACTTACTCGTTCAAAAGTACTTTGACAAACTTCAGTAGGTGATTCCTCACAATATTCTGATATGATTGATTTGTTGAAAATATAAACAGGATGTGGAATCATCTGTGACTGAAAGATAAACTTTAGTCACTATCTGATTTTATGAACATCCTGTTTATATTTTCAACAAATCAATCTATCATACCCCATGACAGGTTTTAATGTCAGAAAACACTAATTTCAAAGTGTCTCTCCAAAAGAAATGATTCTAACTTTTTCCATCTTTGCAAAGTGAGATTGCTTCTTGAAAATGTGTTTCCCATTTCTTCCGGTCTTCCTGATGATCGTGGAAGCGTGAAATAGATTTTCGTCGACAAAAATGTATTGAAGACCTAGTGAATGCGATGTCTCTCCTGCGTCAATGTTACGAATGATTTCTGGTGAGTACTCTCTTTTGGAGAACATTCTTCTTTGCCTCATTCATCTTTATGAGTTCTTAATTAAGACTGGAATAGAAAATCAAATAAATATCTGAATGAAAATGCAAATTTTCAATTTCAGATTTTTTCTTTTGAGTTAGGGCCTTTTCAGAATATCTATCAGATGTAGTTCAATGTCCAGCGTGGCTTTAGCCGGGGAAGTAGTTGTTTTCTGTTAGACATTCACAAAAAATAACTTCATTTTAATCGTGGATTTTTCAATTCACAAAAAAATCTTTCTATCAATATTCAATTGAGAATGTTTCCCTTTTCAATTCTGATATGAATTGTCCAAATAAATATATGTCCGCAATCCGCTTTGTTTCCAAGATATAGGGTGTTAGAGTTTTATTTTTATTTTCGATTTTTTCAAATAACTTTCGAAATGCTGACCTTAATTAAACGAAAATTGGTATCGAGAGGTTTTTTGAGGTTGGATGACCAATGGCCTGCTAAACTCTGTTAATGAAAAAAATCTACCTGAACATCCAAAAAGAACCAGACAACATAGAGCTAAGTACGGACTTCAAAATTTTCACAAACAAACTGAACGCATTAATAATAAAAAGTAAAAACAATTACTATGAACAAAAAATTGATTGTAATAAGAAAAGTTGACTTAGCAAATGAATTTAACAGGACCTACATTGACATGGGAATAAACTTGGCCCAAAAAAAGTAAAATAGACCCTCAATTCCAGCTCAGTAGAACAACTAGGCCCAACTCATTTGTATTCAACCCTGTTGACACGAAAGAAATTGAAAATGCAATAATGGACCTCAAAAATAAGAAAGCGGTTGGTAACGATGATTTGAAATCTGAGACCATCAAACTACTATATTCTGGAACGTCTAACTCATATTATAAACATATGTGTTGATGAGGCAGTGTACCCATCAGCATTCAAATACTCCATAATTAGCCAATTATCCAAAAGAGGTGATATAACGGAAACAATCAACTATCGGCCCATATCACTACTAACCCACTTATCAAAAATATTTGAGCAAATTATAAAAAATTGGTTACAGTCATACTTGAGAAAATACAGCATTATATCAAACCAACAATACGGATTTAGGGAAGGAAAATCAACTGAAGATGCGATCCTGAGTCTTACTTCGAAGATCACAGAACCATTAAATATCAGCAAACCGTGCTCATCTATTTTCATTGACTTGTCGAAAGCTTTCGATACCGTCAGTCACCGTTTACTCTTGCAGGCTCTGGAGGATATTGATATTCGAGGAAATTGTTTAAAACTATTTGAAAATTACCTGACAAATAGACTCCAGGGTCGATTGCGTCAGCGGTAGTGCGGAAACGATCGTGTACGGAAGTCCGCAAGGATCCATACTAGGATCTATACTGTTCAATATATATATATATATATATATATATATATATATATATATATACATATATATATATATATATATAAATATATATTGTTATGTTAGGAAATGTTGTAAAATAATTAATCTTATAATTATCATTATTATTCTGTGAAAATTTTGAATGTAAATTTAAATTTGGTAGACTATTCAGCAAAACGAATTATGATAAATTTTACTCCAAATGTCTGAATAAAGATTGGAATGCGGTGTTGTACTCTAAAGATCCGTTTCTTTCCTTTTATACCCTACTTTCTGATTGTTTTGAATCCTCCTTTCCTCTGCAGAAAATAAGAAATAAAAATAAAAACAAAAAATTTTGGTTAACTAAAGGAATCCGAACATCTGCAAGTAATATGAGATGCCTTCATTATATCAGAAAATTCACTAATGATATTGAGTTCCATAACTATTACATAAAATATAAACAAATTTACAGAGGTGTTATTAGAACCGCCAAAAAGAATTACTTCCACAACAGAATATCAAACAGTAATAATACTATTAAAGAAACCTGGCGGGTTGTGAATGAGTTTAGAGGAAAAAATAACATAAAATCAAATACAACACCGGATTCCAATACACTCAATGAATACTATTGCTCTATATCCGACAGACTCTCTGAAAATATTGAAGCTGCTACAGATCCACTGTTTTATCTGAATAAATTTTACACTCCCGAAACATTTGTATTACACGAGACAAATCTTGAGGAACTGATGGATACAATAAATCATATAAAAAACAAAACTTCCAGTGGCATTGACAATATTTCAATAAAAATCTTCCAAAATTTGCCAATCTTCGTTCTCGAACTGCTGGTCCACCTTATTAATGATTCTTTTACCAGAGGAACTTTCCCCGACTTCCTAAAACCAGTATAGTGATCCCCTGTATAAGGGTGGTGACCCCTCCGAGCCATCAAATTTTCGACCTATCTCTTTAATTCCAACCCTGGGAAAAATTATCGAAAAATTGGTAAAAACTAGATTGATGGACTTCTTGGCTCACCAAAAATTCTACATCCTCAACAATTCGGTTTCCAACCTAACAAAAGTACTGGAGATGCAATATTTCATTTTCTAAAAAATGTATACTCAAATCTAAATTCGAAGAAGCAAGCGCCGCAATATTTTGTGATTTGTCAAAGCATTTGACTGTGTGAATCATGAAATATTGCTTCGTAAGCTCCACCATTACGGGATCAGAGGCCAAAGCCATTACTGGTTCGAGTCTTACTTAAGCCAAAGAACACAAATTGTAAAGACCAACAGTTTTTCCAATATAGGTTTTATTAAACATGGTGTACCTCAGGGCTCTGTGCTTGGACCTATCCTGTTCTTGTTATATTTTAATGACCTTGCGAATATTAAGACTGAAGGTGTATTCACTATTTTCGCAGACGAC
Source organism: Gonioctena quinquepunctata (assembly GCA_018342105.1). Lineage (NCBI taxonomy): Eukaryota > Metazoa > Arthropoda > Insecta > Coleoptera > Chrysomelidae > Gonioctena > Gonioctena quinquepunctata. Next base: position 533,939 of record JAFIRS010000665.1, read on the forward strand.
ACAACGGTCCTGTGGCATGATCAAAACCCTAACAAACTTTTTAGTAAAATGTCTAGGGATATTAACGCTGTGAGAGAGTGGTGTAACTCGAATCAGCTTTCATTCAACACTAACAAAACGAATCTCTTATCATTTCAATGCGATATACCGGATATTTCCCTGGGGAATGATATTATTTCATCTAATAATTTCAACACCTTTTTAGGGATTCACTTAGACTGTAAACTCAAATTTGAAGATCATGTTCGTCATCTTAGTAAAAAGCTGTCCAAAGGGTGCTATGCTCTACGTGTTATCTCAAGAGAATTGGGTGAGACAACTGCAAAAGTAGTTTACCATGCCTTATTTGAGTCTCATGTCAGGTATGGTATCCCCTTTTGGGGTACCTGCAACAAACAGTGCTTCAACATAATATTCACTCTCCAGAAACGTGCAGTACGCTATATCTGCGGGGTTGGACCTCGAGTATCATGTAAAGAACTTTTCAGAAAGCAAAAACTCCTCACCATTCCATCTCTTTTCATTCTCGAATCGGTATGCTTAGCACATAAAAATAAATCAACATATGATACCATTTCTGGTTCTACCCGCCAAAATAACAACCTAAGGCTACCCATTCCAGCTTCCAATTTGATCAAAAACTCCATTATTTATAATGCTGCAAAACTATATAACCATCTTCCTGCCAGCATCAAAACCATTGAATCCCTCCATTTATTCAGGAAATCGGTTAAACTCATTCTTATGGATGAAGTATTTTACGAAGTTCAAGATTTCCTCAATAAAAACATAAGTGGTTGTATTAGTTAACATTTTAATATTTTTAATATATATTATTCAACCATACATACATTTTTATGTGATATTTTGATTAATTGACGAGTTATTTTTAACCAAATAATGTAATTATTTTTAAATAATTAATGTTCTTATTTATTTTTAATCTTGACAATGTGATATTCAATTATATTTATTTTTTACTTTATAATTACCCTGTGTTATCTTTGTGGTAACACAGATAGTATTTTTGATTGTTTGTGTGTTTCTATAAATATTTATTAATTCTTTTTAACTATATTGTGGGTACTTAATGCTTATTGTTAATTTCATGTTCTATGTTGAATATTTAAATGTATGTTTCTTTCTTTTATTAGAATCTAACAAACAATTGTAAAATATCTATATTTTTAATATTTGTAGTACAAGCTTTGTCAATAAGATTTATGTCTTCGACAATAAAGCATATTTTTGATTGATTGATTGATTATTAGGTGTTTTAGTTATCGTCGTCAATGCTATGTTGTTCTGCAATTTTCTCAACCTTTTTACTATTATAGAATCTTATACTATGCTCTAGTCGGTGCATATGTATCAAGAGGGCAGTCCTGAAGTAGTTCTGTTATCAAAAGTATGTGACCAACGAAATATCTAATGAAAATCCACAATTAAATCATGTCAAAATTCAAATTTATAGGAAACATTGAATTTAAAGTAAGATCAACTGATATATAAGTTTTGAACATCCTGTATGACAATTCACATCAACAGGAAACCCACCAATGGGATATCAAAGGAGTTTGTGTGGGAATAGTGATGATATATGAAAGATGTGATAGCAGAAATTGAAAAAATATAATTTTATACCAATTTGTAAATAGTATGTAAGATTAAGAATTAGCTTTAATTCATAAAATCATTAGTAGTAATTAGAATAACAAATGAGTAGGTAGGAAGTGACACAAAATTCAAAAATCTGTGGGAAAATAAAAAAGATGTGTGTTGCCATGAGAGCGGATAACAAGTTTGGAGGAAATTGAAAAAAAGTTACAAAAAGGAAGCCACGTACGAAAATTTGAAAGAGATATCAATAGACAATTCAAGAAAAAACTGGTTAAAAGATTCCCGAACGAAATAAATTTTTAGAAGGCACAACTGGGAGAAATAAGTTATCAAAAATTTTCACTTACCTGGTATAGAAAAGAAATCTATGAAAGAACGCATGTGAGCTGTCATTGCAATTCCAGAAGTACGTCCACGGGGCTGGAAACATCACACGAAAAGGAGCAACAAGGTATTCTAATCACCGAACTCATCAAAGTGCAACTTTTCGTATATTTATCCAATAACTTTGAGTGTCTGATCCACTGTTTACATTATTTTGGCTGAACATTCATCAAAATTACATGGTAAAGGACTGACCATAATTTTAAATATTCTTCCTATTAATAATCATCACTTATATTCATATTGCACCATTTCATATTATTGTTTCTTTTTAGTATAAGGTCTTTATCGCAGAGTAGGGCAGTTTCAAGGTTTTTAGCTGAATAAAAACAACCATTTGTTTATTCTCTGCAATCTGTGTTTTATCTAACCACACTTTTTTCCCTCTGAACAGCATTTCTTATCGAATCGTTAGTGCCAAGTCGGCAATACAGATCACAGAACTGACTGCTGAGATGGAGCTGACTCATGTTCATAGGCGTACCTGACTGAGCTGGGATAGGATAAAAAAAAGAGGTTTAAAAAGAGAATGGTAGGATAACACAGCCGGAGTTTTCATTTGTTATGATAGGGATTCAGAAATTGAAATCAGTGAAATAAATTCAAAAAAATATATCTACATTTAAAATCGATAACCAACCAATCATAACAATTGTCGCCCAACGCGGAGCGAAATAACAAAAAGGGCGAAATTATGATGATGTAATGAGTAGCATAACCGGTTTCGCAGATGACACAGCTATCTTTTATAGTGCTGAAAGTTGGATGAAATTAAATTCAAAGGCAGAAGAAGACTTTTTAAATATCAAAAAATATCTAGATAGTTTGTATGTTCTCTTATATTTGGTATTGCATCATTCACTGTGTTTTCATGAACCTTTTCACATGTTTTCCATGTTTTTTTTGTATATGTCATCCTATATTTTTGTGTTGTACTTTTTTACTGCTTATTTTTGCGAAACAAGTGCTTTGCACTTATTGCTAAACTATTTTATTCAATGCATCCTCGCTAACCGTATATTTGTGTTTATTGTGAATGAAGTTATATCATCATCATTCATATTCAGGATTTCAGCTTCGCTAAAATGACTCAGATTTGCCGGCTCTGAGATCTTACTCAACTGAGATGAGACGCAAATCACGTGTTCAGCACTTTGATATAGCCTTGCGCGCTTTGCAGACGACCAATCTAAATCTGCTTTTTATTCATTAGTAGCGCAATTTCCGAAATCGGGGCTTAGTTCAATTCAAGGATATTCAGGCCGAATCACAATGCAACCACAGTTTTTAAGTTTGTAACAAAATATTCAAACTGTTGAACTTAAAAAACACTCTATTCATCAAAGGGGCAAACACAGATGAATTGCACCACTGCGGCGCCACTTACAAAGGTGATCCAACTCCATACTTGACATTTAAAATGCATATTGTGAAAAAACGTATTAACGAAATTCGATTAAAAACATTAGATGGTTGAGAAGAGAATGAATTATATTTTCATCGATGCTATTTGAAATTTTTAAAAGTTGATGTGCCCACCCACGTTATCTATCGAGCAATCACAATGTCTTTCATTTCAAAAAGTATTATCGATGATATCATTCAAAACGGTTTTCTTTCCATTGTTCTATGTCGAACCGTTCAGAAGATAACACGGGGGACAATTAAAAGCCGCTCTATGAATAATTTCAATTAATAGGCCAGTAGATGAAGACAATCGATTAACATTAATTCCAAAAGTTTTCAAACTTCAATGGTATGTTAGTGCATTAATGAAAACAAACTATAAAATATTGCAGAAGTATGCGATGAACGGAATATTGTTTAAATTGCAAAAAATGTTTTCATGCTTTATTTTTGCAATGAAAATTGCGAAAGTTCTGCAAACCAGGCATACCGATAGTAATGATGTTTTACAACATGCATTGAGTTTGCAACCTTGTAAAAGTTACGAAACCTTGTTTTTTGTCATTTGTTCAAGTTTTTCATTAAAAAAGTTCTGCAAATTGGATAGGTGAACGGAAAAAAGTTCAACATATCCACGTACATTTGCAACCATTTCTGGAAAAAGCATAATTTATTTATCAAACTTTTTTATCAGCGCTCCCATTTTCAATACACATAAGCATTGAAATAATTACAATTTTTTTTTATTGTGGTTGCAAATAAAGAAAGTAACTTTGCAACCTCTTACGAAAATCGGAACCTATTCATCCACTAATATGTTTTTTTTTGCATTTTTACAACTGCTGAAATAATTGCAAAAGTTCTGCAAATTGCAGTCAAAATTACGTCTGATATTTTACGTGACGCAAGAGATTTGCAACCGTCATTGTTCAACAGAACATTTTTCTGTATAATTGATTTGTTTTTTTTATAATTTGGCCATAAATTGTATACATTGTGCAAATATGTTTGAGATATATATTAGACCGACATATGTCTACAGTGGTCCAGTTAAATACTTGATTATTCATCGCGTATATCTGTTATATTTCGTACTGATTGATTGAAATTGCATCCGAAGGATAATACGGTTACGTGGTTAACCACTACAAAATTCGAAACTAATTATTAATCTTAGAATCAATCATTGTTTTCGACTCATCAGCGGAATGAATTTGATCTAATATTTTCGAATGCAACAATCGGAAGGGTACAAAATTTTGCTAAATTCTGCTAAAAGACTATTGGAAGACATTAATTTTTTATCGCATTAGAAACGACAGACTATCATTCTTCATTTAAAATTTCCACTTGTAACAACATGACTTTCTAGCAATCGAAGAGACTTTAAAATGAATAATCGATGCTTTATGGAAGTAAGGATATCAAAACGTTATCGATTGTAGATCTCGCAAGTACATAATTTTCATCTCAAATTTAATTTTCAGAGGTATGTTTTTCTTGAATTTAATACAATTATAATTTACCTTTCCACTTGACTTTCTTACTCCAATTGTGGTTTCGCATGAAAAATTCCATCGAATCCGAATGGAGGACTGAAATGTAATCGGCATGTACGAATCATTTTCTTAATTTGTAAAAATTTTGAAAATGAAGAGAGGAGAAACACTGTGACGTAACACAGTCGAAGGTTGATCGTACTAATGTACAACTGTTAGAGTGTTTTTTAAATCTCAATATTACCTCCATTTTTCAATGAAACAAGGAAATTATGAAAACGTGTCGAAAGAATCTCGATCCTCCATCAAACGTACTCAGAGTATTTTTCTATGCAAATCCCTAATTATAATATGATTTTATGGATTCATATCGAAAACGTTAGCTTTCAAAATTGAATTATTTCACCTACCGTTGACGGGCTTCTTCTTGGTCGATAGTTAACTTGGTAACACATTCAATGTTATTTATTAGGATTATAAAAATCTTTATTATTGAGATTTTTTTTTCAATTCCTAATATTTCGCATTGTAACATGGTTTGAAAATTATTATACTGCCACAAATTGGTAAAATGAGTTGTTTGCCCGATTCACAGAATTTTTGCTATTTTTGGTAGAGTACAAATACGGAAATATTTTTCTTTTGATTTTACCCTCATTTCCGTATTGCAAATTAATGAAAACATTGTACGTGAGGACATCTTCACTTGCAACCATTATTCAAAACTTTTGTTATAATTCCGATACTTATTTCAATAAAAAAAAACAATTTCATGAAAAAAAAATATTTTGTTTGACCCAAGAGGTTGCAAATTAAAACTCTTCTCATGAACATTATTTCAGTAGTTTTTTCGGTTTGCAGAACATTTGGAATTTTCATCATAAAATTATGATTAACAACAATTTTTTTTCGATCAAACAAACATTTCCAGTTTGTTAAATGGTTGCGATATCATCAGATGATGTAAATCGCTATTTTTCAAAACTTCGAAAGTTTGCAGAACTTTTGCATACTTTTCCGCGCTAATAATGTGAAAATTCATTAAATCCTGATTTTCAACATCTTTCGTTCAGAAAAAAAGGTTGCAAATTCAGACTAAATATCATTTGGAAGTCCTCTTCACTCTACTGAAGTTTTGAAACTTTTGTAATTATTATTAAATTTTGGGAAAATCCTGTCTATCTCTACTAGCCTATAATATTGAAAAGAACTCCAACTGTTGTAGTGCATGGAATTTCACTGCAATCATTCAACAAAAATGATATTTTTAGCTAACCTCCTTTCATGCCGTGAAAAAAACATTATTGGATATATACCAAATAGGATGAACTAGCAATATTCTTCAGTCAGCAGATATTGTTTGAAGTCCAATTAGAACCCGAGTGTGATCATCTGGAGATTAAAACACTCGGACCGTCTCTCCCCATCCACTCGTAACTTCGACAGGATTCTGTACTGGACCTTGGGAAACAATTGAAGAGCTGGACAATTAATTTGCAGACACAAAGGCCTTACGAACGAGAAGGATAACAGGTCAAGCCATGCGAGAAATATCAGAAAGGATATCCACTGACAGAAGGCCGTTGCTTTTCGTCCGTCGGATCGTCTGCTGACAGAGATAAAATTTCGGAATACACTGAGGTTACGTGAAACTCATGGAATATAGCAATTTACATTTCAATTATGAATTGTTGGGGCGCTCTCGCAAAGGATCTCGTCAGTTTGGATGTTCAGAACAAATTCCATTGAAGGCCTCTTTTACCGCTCGTTTTATGGTCGAACAAAATAAAAACAATAAAAGAATTAATGGGAAAACTGCTAGTTTGTATACTGTACCACCAACGTGAGCAAACTGAATAATACTACAGTGGAATTGATTTGTGTGTCTATGTGAATGGCAAAAAATATACTGAACCAATTAGAAACTCAAGTTAGATAAAAAAATCATAGGCAGTGTTTAGAACTCAACCGTGGATTTTATATCAGTTACGAGTTTTAGAGTATTTCTTCAAGGTAATTATTTATTGATTTCTTTCAAAAGATGAACAGGATGTTCATAAAATCAGATGTGGAATCATCTGCGACTCAAAGATAAACTTTAGTCACTATTTTCCATCGTTCAAGGTAACCTCTTGAAAGGTATTTATGTTGAAAAAAGAGAAATTCTCAATTGAATATTGAATAGAAATATTTTTCTGAAAATTAAAAAATCTACGATAAAAAGGAAGCATTTTTGGTAATATCTAACAAAAAACTACTACTCCCCCTTTTCAACCCGATTATTTTTATTTTTAAAATAATTTCATTTACAATTGTATACCTTCATAACAATTTTCGAGTTTTTATTTTTTTCAAATGTTTAAGATGACCAGAAAATATTTTCAAATGCCTGTCACATTTGAGTTGATTTGTTGGTTTTTTCCTGGAAATGCATCTACCAGAAATTAATGGAAATATTATGTACCATTTATGACTGTAAACATGTGGCCAATAATTTGTCATACATTCCTATAACACATTAACATATTTAGAACAAACGTATGAAAGATCCATAACCAACACTTTTTTACAAAAAAAAACTACACTTGGTTCTGCAAAATATTTATTTATTAAGTTCAAATTCCATATATAATTTATTAAAATGTTTTTCAATTTGTGTCAAATAATGAACAACTGTCCAGAAATATCACCTGAAAATTTTAACTTCAGATAATTGATTGCACCTCTGCAAATGAGACAAATGGAATGTTGTTGGATTTTTACGCTCCCTATGGAAAAAATTGTCTTTTGGAATTTTCCAGATTTTCTCAAGTAATTTCCAACTGAATTGATATTTCTCAAAAATGGAAACAATCCGATATAAAAAAATCTAGTAGTCTAGTCGAGAAGTGAGTTGTTTCGTGCGAAAACTGGTTCCAAGTCTCCAAAAACTGTAAGCAGCAGCTCATTCGATTCGGGATGCAATTCTCAGAAAGACATTTTTTTGGTTTTTTCTGCTGACGAAAATTGAAATTGTTATTAACAAAAAAAGGGGTTCAGTTTTTTGGGAATAACTCAAAAACTATGAGCTATAGCAAAAATCGGAAAAAATATTCTTAAAGAAGAGGAAATTTCAATCAAAAAATGCCTTGGAACTCTATCTCCATCATTTATAATTTTAATTTAACGCTGAAAATAGGGCTCCGCTCGAACGCTACGACATGCGCGCGCTCTCTCTAAAGAGAGTACACAGAAAAGAGTTTTTTTATAGTATTAAATATCAATTGAAAAATTTTAATAAATTGTGGTGGGAATTCAACACTTGAAGAAACGAGGTCCCGTTAGAAAAAAAGTTAAGATTATTTTTCAACAAGCTAGGCATTTGTTAATCAGTCCTTATTTTTCGGACCTCAGTTTAAAAAAAAAAACGTCATACATGTTTAAATAATAGCTCCAAATTTTTTTTCGCTCCTTGGAACCCTTATTATAATTATACTTAACAAGATCACGTTATGAAAGCTTTCAAAAGTTGTTTATTTTGTTTATTATAATTTTTTAAAGTTGACAAAAAATTAAAAATTAAAAAAATATTGTTAAAAAAATGTGTTTATACATATTGATATTGCTGTTTCTGCATCAAACGAAAGCATTCGATAACATTTGAATAATTGATTATTTGAATATTGAAAAAAAAAAAAAATGAAATTTTGTCTCGAGAATATAATTATTTTCTAAAAAAAATTCTTAAATATTTTTTTTAGTGTTTTTATAACCGATTTTTTTATAGTTCCATTATTTAAATAATTGGTTAAAACATTTTTTTTTCTTTAAAAATAATAATTTGAATTTTTCAGTAAAATAATAAAAAATTTACAAATATTATTGAAAATATGTTTATTGAGTTAACAATTTGTAATAAACAAATTTCAAATCTCAATATGTTTTTTTGTGAAACTACTGAAAATTACGAAAACAAACATATGCAACAAAGTGTCAATTTTTTTTTTATATTCTTCATAGATTTTTCTAAAATTACGATATATAAAAGTTACGATTATTAAAGATACCGTTATCAACATTCAAGAAGAACTTTTCACCAAGTTTTTATCTGTCATGGTTTCCTGTTTACATGCATTTGTTTATATATAATTCCGTCATCTAGTTCCTACAATGCATATATCTTCAAAATTATGGAAGTTAGCCCTTTTGTATTTCGGAACGATTTTATAGGCTACTGTTTGAATTATTAAAAAACGTTGGTTTCAGTAATTAACAACAACATTAATTGTTCATGAAATACACAGATTTATTTGAATAGTGTCAATACTCAAGTCATACAGTTTTTTTTGAAAACTCATTCATTATCGGTTTTTTCAACTATTTTCATAAGAAATTATATACCGTAATTTTAGAAAAATCTACAAAAATATAAAAAAAAATCGAGACTTGCAATGCAATGGTTGTTTATGTGATTTTTAGTAGTTTCAGAAAAAAAAATCATTATGAGATTTGAAAATTGTTAACTTAATTAATAAAAATATTTTCAATATTTTTTTTATTTTTTGTTATTCTATTGGGAAATGCCAATTATGATTGAAAAAAAAAATTCCCAACCAATTATTTAAATAATGGAAATATGAAAAAACAATAAAAAAAATTCTAACGATTTTTTTTCTTGTAAAATATTTATATTCTCCAGACAACAAAATGGCGAAATGAATTTAAAAAAAAAATATTTGTTTATAAACAATTTATAAACAATTTTTTTTTTGTTAACTTCAAAAAATTACAATAAACAGAATGAACAACTTTCAGAAACTTTCATAACGTGATCTTGTTGAGTAAACAAGGTGATTCGAAAGTACTTTGACTAACTTCAGGATGTGATTTCTCACAATATTCTACTATGATTTGTCCAAATAAATATATGCCCGGAAACGCTTCGTTTCCAAGATACAGGGTGTCAAAGTTTCATTTTTATTTTCGTTTTTTTTAAATCACTTTCGAAATACTGACCTTAATTAAATGAAAATTGGTGTTGAAAGGTTTTTTGAGGTGCAAAATTCGAACCTGATGTTATTATTGCTCTTACTCGTAGGGGGCGTCACCTATACGTCTTTTACTTTTTTGAAGATTCATAACTTTTTTGAGCGTACTTCTAGCACATTTTTCAGTGGAAAAATCGATTCCTCTATCATATCCACTTAAAAAGCTACTTTTGTTACAAGTCGCTATAGCAACCGTTTTCTAGATATTTCGCAGGAAACTCACTTCTCGACTAGACTGTAGATTCTACTATTATATTGACCTGTTTGAATTGTCTGATTAGAATAAGCGCACAGCTCTTCCCTTCCATTGATTGTATCAATTTCAAGAGTTTCATTGAATAATTTTCATTTTCATGCTTTTCATCTCTGATTATTGAAAAAGTCGAATTTTTCCGGTGTTAATTTTTGACAAATTATCAATTAGTTCGATGCATTCGTTACTTCTTTAGAATCGATGGAAGTTTATTATCGAATTGTTTTGTTGATCTACGGCCTCGTCGATCCGTCCCTAACATTGAGAGATATCCTTGGAGGAAGACCGAATGACATGCAATAAATTTGCAGCAATTTCAAGGAAACTCAATTTTCAATTACCCTATGACGCGGCCAGTCGGAAAGGTAGATTCAAGAAGTTCTTTATTTATTCTGAAATTGCCACCAATCAAGCTAACGAACCATGCATCAGAAAAAAAATCGTGTGTGGTCGGGGGACCCCCGTCAGAAACGAAGTTCCTTTACGCGACTTGCTGTTGGTGTTGACTGCTAGAAATCGTCACGTGATACCAACCACAATTATACCTATATATTCTCTTTTCAAACTCCTCCGCCACTGTGAAAGGTATTTTATTCCTGATGATACCATTTGTTATTATATGTTATTATATCAAATTGACGTGACACATATTCAATGTAAACCATAAATCCAACATCGGTGTACAATCTCTTTCGACTTTGGAGTTTTTGAAAAAAACCGTGGTGACGAACCAGGATCAGTGACAAGACTTTGATAGAATTTGCGTTGATAGATGTCACACTGTTCCGAATAATTTATAATTTTTCAATATAATTTATTGAACTAGAAGCTAGTATTCTATTTACAATAAGAAGATTATTACAGTCCATTAGAGGATTCAACAGTCAAGTTGTTGGATATTGAACAATCGGCATACAAAAAACATAAGAAATCATGTCCAAAATAGGATATAATCATCTTATATAGTTTGTCAATATTTTTCCGTTGACGTTTTCTATTCCATCACATTTAATTTTCATTATCATTGAATCGATAGTTTTCGACTTCTTGACATCATCTATGAAAGGCTCCCTGGTACCTCGGACCAAGGGATGCAGGTTGACTCCATCTACACATATTTTTCGAAAGCATTCGATAGGGTGAATCACAGCCTACTTGTCCTGGTCCTGTTCACCGACGAAGCAAATTTCTCACGCAACGCTATACGCAATTTTCACAACAATCATTTGTGGACAGAGGAAAACCCCCATGCGATACAGGAATCACATTTCCAAGAACAGTTCTCCCTCAACGTGTGGGCAGGAATCCTTGGAGATTATTTCAAAGGTCCATTCTTTATTCCTGGAAGATTAAACGGAGCGAGATAGGGTCTTGAAGGAGATTTGCCTATTTTACTGGAATATGTGCCGCTTAGACTACGATATGAAATGTGGTTTATGCATGACGGTGCCCCGGCACCTTCTAGCATCCAAGCGCGATCATATTTAGATCAAACTTTCGGCAACCGTTGGATAGGTCGAGGAGGGCCTCAACCATGGCCCCCTATGTCACCAGACCTCAACAGTTTGGTTTTTTTCCTGTGGGGACATCTGAAATCCTTAATTCACCAGATACCTATCCAAAATGAAGGAGAATTGAGTAATCGAATAATTAGGTATTGTCAAACTATTCAAACTACCCCAGGAATTTTCCAAAGAGTGCGAGAATCAATGAGAAGAAGATTGGATGCGTGCATACAGGCAGGAGATGGACATTTCGAATATTTATTGTGACTTCGATTCAGATTTATATATAGTGTTCCGTTGTTCATTGTTGTTTAAAAATTTCCGGTCGAAATGTTTCCTGTTAAATTGAAAAAAAAGTTTTTAAAAATGTTTAACTTTTTGACAAACACATGCATCGATTGATTGAAATCAAAATATTTCGAAAACGGCTGCTTGTAGCGACTTTTGAAAATCACACCTTTTTTACGTAAAAATGATGGGGAAATCGATTTGCCCTCTAGAATATGTGATACATACATGCACGACAAAGTTGTGACTACAATTGAGGGCCAAACTAAGATCAAATTTGAATTTCTCATATAAAAAAATCCCAAAATACCAATTTTTGTCCAAATATCGATATCATTTTGAAAATTATTCACGAAAAAACAAAATGAAAATTAATTTTTAACACCCTGTATATAAAAAATGAAGGCTTTGCGGACCCATGTTTATATAAACTTCTCACCTTATAAATAAATGAGGAATCGTCCTGTAAAATATCGGACACTTATTACACCCTGTGGAATGCGAAACAACCAATTTTTCAGGAATTGAATGGAATTCATTTGGAATATGGAATCAATAGATGAGAATCCACTCGTGAGATCCATGTTTTACATTTTGGTTGAGAATGATATTTTTGGGATCATTTACTATGCAAGGTTGAACACGGGAATTCACACCAACTTTTTACGTTGAACTTGGCCTGTTTGACAAAAGTATTTGGAATGAATAAATATTCTGATTTGTTGAAAATATAAACAGGATGTTCATAAAATCAGATGTGGAATCATCTGCGACTGAGAATGTTTCCCTTTTCAGAATAAATATTCGTTCAGAATATCATCGGATAGGACCCTCTGCGGAATAGATTGCGAGTCTAACTGGAAACAATCCCGATTTTGTCACATTGTGCAGATCCATAGGGAGTTCTGTCAAACTTTCGTGTTCTGAGTGAGGCGGTACGCGAAAAAGGATAATAGATAACAGGTAAATGAAAAGTAAAACTGGGTATTTAATGTGAATACTAATTTTATTCAACTCAATGACCCCTTACACTGTATTATAAATTCGTAATGCAGCACCTAACACGTGAAGAATGGGAATCCCAAATGATCTCAATGGAATAACTACTTGAATTAATTGACTAGTAACGTGTATAACACAATATTAAAGTTTTCAATCGTCTGAGGTATTATATCAAAATTGACAACATACTCAATTCTCTCAGAATTATACAATACAGGATGGAATACAAATAGAATAGGAGTTTCCCAAAATCTCTGATGATTTTCAACACACTGCCACCTTTTGAGTCCAATGGAAATGACTCAAAACTAAAATTGAAAATCCTAGAAGGTCAATATGTCAGGTGGATGGACTGTTCTGTCAGATCTTGTCTTCGTAGAGGATTTTTCCAAAGAGTCAGATGTTACTTCTCCTTGATTTCCATGATCTTCATTTATCTTCCCTTCTCCTTCATCTCTCTTTCCTTAGCTTCTCTTTTATATAGTTTTTTACTTCGAAGTTTCTAGAGGGTTGGTTGGTTGGTTGAAAGCTGACGAGCCCGAGACAGGGTTGGCACTTAGCTTCCCTTGACTCTGCGACCAGCTGGGGTCTACTATTGTATCACTCTGTCGTCAGTGGTTCCTCAATCAAACAGATTTGTGCATTTAATTAGGTTTAGAAGCCTGTTGATAAGGTTCTTCGGATTCATGCCTGTTTCCGGGCTAATCTCTCCAAAGGTTCTGTGTCGCCTACTACTTAGGGCGTCACAGTCGAAGATAATATGAGAGGCTGTTTCCTTCTCTTCATCACATAGCCTACACTCCACGGTTTCCCTGCGTACTCCCATGGTGTTTAGGTGTTTAGACCTATTATTATACGAGCCTTCGTTCTGTTCAGGTTCAGAAGGTGTGCCGTCAGGGTCCGGTTTGGATGCACTACCATGACTTTGCTGTGTATTTGCCCGACAGTTTGATCCCAATATTGTTGGTGTCTTCTTTTTATCCACTCGTCGATCAGGGTCTTGCATCGGTTTTCCCATGTGCAGGTTCTGGCCCTGTGAATAGCGTTTCAGATGCTTGTCTAGCTAGCTGGTCCGTTTTAACGCTGCCTTCAATGCCTCTATGACCTGGCACCCACATCAAAGTGACTTTGTTGTGTTTTGCCAGCTCGATGAGGTTCTGGAGGCAGTCCCAGACCAGTTTGGACTCTATAGAGTTGAGTGCTTTGATAACACTTTGACAGTCAGATAGAATGTAGATGTGTTTTTTCCTATAACCGCTTTCTAGATTCTTCTCAATGCATACCATGATAGCATGTGTTTCTGCTTGGAATATCGTGGAGCATTTGCCAAGTAGTATTATGTAATCCCTTCTTACCCCATGTATTCCTGCTCCCATTCCTTCAACTGTCTTTGAACCGTCTCTATACCAGACTTTGTCCGCAGTTGATTGTGATTCTATACTCGGGGCCCATCCAGATCCATCAATAATGTGTTCCGAATGGTTTTTCGAATGAGGAGTTGCACGTAGTCTGAAATCATTTCGAGTTCTTCGATGTTGATTACATGAGTGATTCTGGTATGTCCAGTTGTTTGGATTCTCCAGTTTCTTGTTTGTTTCAGTCTGTATGCACTCATCCTGGCCTCTTCCAATGACATGTAAGTCAAGAGGTTCGAGGTTTAGGATGATTTCCATTGCAGCTGTTGGAGTGCTATTCATTGCACCCGTGATACAGAGACAGGCAAGCCTCTGGGTTTTCCCAAGGTTGGTTTTTGCCTGTCTCTGATTCGTTTTTGGCCACCATAAGAGTGAGCCATAAGTTATTCTTGGTCTTATTACCGCTGTGTAAAGCCAGTGCATGGCTTTCGGTTTAAGCCCCCAGATTTTTCCAAAAGCTCTCCTGCACATCATGAAGGTTATCTTGCTTTTATTGGTTACATGTTGAAGATGCGGGTTCCAGGTTAGTTTCTTGTCAAGAATCAGCCCTAGATATTTCACCTGCTCTATTACTTGTAATGTTTCACCGAATAGTCTGGGAGGTATGAGATCTCCCATGTTTCTTCTCCGGGTGAAGGGAATTAGAGGGAACAGACGTTGAATTAGTCTCATAAGAAATCCATTCGTAATCCGTAGTCTTGCTAATCGAATCCGACCATCCTTTCCTGGAAATAGTTCTTCGATGATACCCAAAGGCCATTAGAGTCTCTTAAAATTCTCATTTTCGATTAAAATCGAATCTCCTACTATCACATCTTTCGGGATATTTTTATTCCTATTCAAAATGAGCTGGCTGAGATATTCATGTCTAAATCTCATTATCAGAATAACTCTTGATTTCAAATGTGTACTGAGCGAATTTCCATCTATATCGTCCAAGTCGGAGGTCCCGATTTCTTTGATGACAATAAATGGTGTTGAATGTGTCAAATCTTTATTATCCTCAGACATATAGGTCAGTGCTCTCGAATTCATACTAGCTTCGCAATCACACAGTACTGAATACAGGTCTTCATTTGTCAAGCATGCTTTTCCTAATTGTTCTCGTAATGGCTTGAGAATTCTGATGAGACGTTCCCACTAACCTCCCCACTCCGCTGAAGGTGCATTGAATTTCCATTTTATACTTTGTATTGAACTTATTTCTTCCATTCTGTTCCAATCCAAGTTTCTGAAATGCTTTTCGGTACCTACAAAGTTTTTTTCGTTATCCGTATATATAGTTGATAGTCGTCCTCGTCGTGCAATGAATCGTCTCAATGCTAAAATAAAAGATTCAGTCGATAACGAAGTCACAATTTCCAAGTGAACTGCTCGATAGACTGCAAAGGTAAAAATGCAAATCCAAACTTTTCCTTTTGTTCGTAAAAAAAGCGGTCCAGCAAAGTCGATACCAACTATTTCGAAAATAGATACATCTGTAACTCGATCACTTGGTAAGGCTACAGGAACATTATTCAATGGCTGAACATTAAATCTTCTACACCTCTGACATTTGTCTATTACCTTCTTCACTGTTCTTCTTCCACTTGTTATATAAAATTTGTCCCTGATAATGTATTCGGCAAATGGAAAGGACGAATTGTTATTTTAGTCACAGGGTGTCTAGAAGGTAAAATTGGATGATTAAAATCATAAGAATCATCACGTTCAGTGATTTTAGTTTGGGACACAAAGAAATAAGTTTTTCATTACGAATTCTATTGAAAGATTCTTCTTGCATCAGCTTTATCGAATTCACCTCGGCATCTTCAATTTCATTAAAAGATAGGTTACCTTCCTTTTTCTGATTGGGATATCGACAGTTGAAGGCAAATCCACTAATCCATCCAACCAAATTCAGTAATTGTTGATATTTCAAAAAATATTTATGATATATGGATACATCTGTCGAGTTGTTCAACAAGGTATATATAGACTTCTTCTTTTCATAGATTATTTCTTCTTCATTGACGTCAAAATTTTGTTTTCACCAATCATTTTCATTTTTCAACCAAGCTGGTCCTTCCCACCATTTCGACGCCAATAGTTGTTTTAGTAAACAACCTCTCGATGGAAGGTTCGCCGGGGTTCAAATGACCAGGCACATGAAACCAACGATCTTTTGGAGTGAATTGCCTTATTCCTTGAATTCTATTCCATACGATTGGTTTCCACATAGCTTCTCGACAAATCCAAGGAATAATGATTGTTGAGTCTGTCCAACAGAATTTTTCTATATCTTCCTATCCCATACTTTCTAGAAGTGAGTTGAAGAGTCTGACACCAATGGTTGCCCATAATAATTCAAGCTTGGGTTTTGTTAAACTTTTCATTGGTGCTATCCTATTTTTAGCTGGAACTAGCTGTAATTTTACACAATTCGATTACACAGTCCTCAGAAAAATGACTGTGGTATATGCGTCTCTACTCGCATCGCAGAACATATGTGGACTACTGTTAATAACATCAGACATAGACATCCTTCGGAATATTTGCCATTGTTTCAAAACCGAAATATCTCTCAACCAATTCAAAAATGGTATTTTGATATCTTGTGGAACCTCTGTATCCCAACCAATTTTCAAAATCCAAGTTTTCTGTAACATAATTCGAAGAGATACTTGTACTGAACAAAGAAATCCAATAGGACCAAATAACTTATGAGCAATCGACAAAATAATTCGTTCCGTAATAATATCTGTAGCATTCTATTCCATTCCATTCGAAATTTATTTCCAATGTGTCATTTCTCCTATTCCAAATCAAGTCTAATACCGGGATATCACCATTTCCAAAAAATCATCTGTTTCTTCTGTGAGTGAATACTCCCAACCATGGAGAATTTTCCTAATGACATCAACTCACTGGACTCGGAGATGAAATCATGAAGTTATTTCTCGTTCCTCACACTGGTCACGAAGTTGTCTACATAGAAACTGTTTTTCAATTTTAGAATGTTGGATGTTTTGAATTTTTGCTGAGGATGTTCAAGAAAATTGTTCAGATGGAAATGAATAACAAATGCTAACATAAAAGGTCTACATGTTAATCCAAACACAACTCTAGCATGCCGATATCTTTTCAAATTTTTATCAGAATCATACCATCCTTCCTTTCCAAGGCTGATTTGTAAAAATGCATTTTTGATATCGGATATAACGCCTATCCTCTCAAGACTGAAATGAATTAAGACCGAAGGAATCAGTTCTATCATATTCATCCCCTTTTCAAGACAGTTATTTATAGAAGGATGATGCTTTTCCTTGGCAGATCCATCAAACACGGGTCGTAATTTAGCCGAAGAAGTACTCAGTTTCATGACATGGCGATGAGGCAAAAAATAACCATTCGAATCTAACTCCTTATTACTAACTTGCTCTATTATACCCTCTTGAAACTATTCTTTGAACACTGCATCATAGTCCTTGTAATATCCGTCAGTTTCTAATTTCTTCATCAAAACATCCAATCGCTGCTTCGCAGAATAGAAATTATTCGGTAATGACGGATGACCATCGATCCATAACAACTCAATTTCATATCTGTCATCCATTTTCAAAGAAATAGACTTCTAAAATGTTTTCAAAATATGTGTTCCATGCTGCTTTTTACTTTTTTGTTGATCAGGATCGGCAATCCCCAATGTATCGAGGTTCCATAAATTGGAAATATTGTTCTGACAAAACAAAGAAGTTACTTTCATTGATGATGATCTAGGAATATCAGAATTTCCACAGGAAGTTCTACCCATGAGAGTCCAACCTAATTTTGTTTCCATAGCAACCAATCTGCATTTCAAAATATGTTTATTACCAGTGAAGAGTTTGCCAACAATATCTGCATCTAATAAAATTTCAATTGGACCATCTTCAGTATCAGATATACAAATTCCTAACTCATCAAGTTCTAACTTCCAGATCGAATCGAATGGATTTGATTACAAATGACTGTCTGACGGAGAGCCTTGAAATAACATAGATAATGTTCAGTACTACCTTTCAGATCTTCCAATTATTAAAAAACCTCCATTTCTAGCAAGAAACATCCAGACAAAGGTAGCCTTAAGTTTGTCTACTTTTCATTAGATGGCGATAGCACGATACGAAAGTACCTATATTTGAATTTTTTCTATGACTGAACCTGTAATATTCTGTGGCACTGTCTCTCCAAAACTTTTTCTTTGGGGGTGTGATGTAGTACCCTGTGCAGCATGAAATAACTTTCATATTTCTTAACGACACTTGGAAATGTACAACCTAATTTTTTGAGATTCATTGAATATAACACTGGCGTATATGATGTTACGATTGGCATTACTATACTGAGAATAAAATTCAACTTCCCTCCACTAGAGGCTCAGCCAACTCCCCTAAAATATTTTTTAATATTTTTTTCATTCAATGCACCGTCTCGCACCTAAGAAAAACTTATTTTTTATTTGGATGGTTGTCTAGAAAAAACTTGGGAAGGAAGTCACCCTTACGCAATTTAATGTAGGTGTTTTCAATCATTCAGTGCAAGCACTTGAAGCTGTGGTAAAAATAAATATAATATGAAATCATAGGACCATTCATATGATCATGTTATATGCCTTCGATATCATCTTAATAATAGTTATTTATGTGCTAATAAGACATAAAATGCGATACGATATTTCATCCACAGCTAGTATGCTATAAACACGAATACTTTTCCCAAATTGAGGGCTCATTGGATATTTATGAGAGTTACTGAAAGTCTTTAAAAAATCAGCTGTCATTTTTAGGGCTGTACGAAGTCAATTTGATCGGTCAATCCAACAGTCAATTTACCAGACAATTGACCAAGTGAGATATTTGACCCCAGTCAGTTGAGCGGTCCTGCACCAATGGCGGGTCGTCCCAGTCAAAGCCTGGGTGAGCGGCCATCTCGGATGGTAACGACCAGGAGAAAAATCAAACATTCGTAACGCCAGACTTGGAAACGGTGGAAAGCTCCAACTGAGATTAAATTTGATTTTCCTGTTTTCTTGCTCCCTGTCGAATTTAATTCTAATCCATCACATATATTTTGAATAATTAAATGGCAACTTCAGAATGAACTCCTCCAAAAAGTGCATGGATAGTTTCTTCTCGGCCTATTGACTCATATCCCATTTCAAGTACAAGATGTTTGGAAATATAAGAACGCTGTGAACCTGTATCTATGATGGCTTTTGCGATACGTGAATTGACAAACCCACAAATTTTCGCAACTAGAGTTTGTAAAAAAGTTCCGTCGAATGAAGAATTGGATGAGGTTTCAACAGTAATAGCGTTTTTTCCTCAGGTTTTGGTTCCGAATTGCACATCAAAGTAGCATGTTTTCCACCACATTCCAAACATTTCATATTTACAGCACTTTGCGAGCAACATGTCCAAATTTCAAACAAAAATAACATGTACCACATTTTAACAAAATTTTCCGTTTCTCATCAAACGATAGCTTCTTTATTTTACTATCATCACAATCAGTCGAGGTATGAGTTGTTTTCTTACAAAATACGCATTTGACTGTTTTATTAGCATTTGACAGAATAGATGCAGTTGGTATCGACGTTGATGAGCTCGGTGATGGATAACAAAACTTGATTTGACAGGAGAAATTTTTTGTACATTTTCTACTTCTCTTCCCAAAAAATCCATCAGTATATCTTATGTTGATTTCAAAAGAGTTGTCGAATCAAAATTACAACTAAGTTGCCAAACTCTCAAAACATCTTCCGGTAAACATGATTCGACTAAAGGAAAAATCATCGTTGTACACTTATCAGATGTTATTCCAAGGGTTTCTAACGATCCTAACTGCAATTCAATTTGGTCATATAAGAAACAAGGTTTTACTTTAGAATTGAAATTTGTCAAAATCAATTTCAATAATTCTCGAACGTAAACTTCTATCAGTAGGTCTTAACGACCAAAACGAGATTTAAGACTCTCTATAACTTTTGGATAATTATCAGCTGTGGGAGGGTAGCTTTTAACCAATTGACGGGCACGGGAGTTGGGAACGGTGGCTTGAATTGAATATTGAAACTTATTTCCACTAGAAATGGAATCATCAGTATGAATCCTGTTGAATTGAGACCGAAATGGTAACCAATTTTTTAGTTCGCCACAAAATTGATTGAGTTCTATCTTCGGTAATTCAATATTGAGTTTAACTTAACTAGAGCTGACAAAACATGCAGTTGTGATTGTAGAATGTTCAGAGGGAATATTTTCCATTGAAAATCACTCAATTTTAGCCTCGAGTCTATTACATTTACAATAGTTCATCTGATCTTACTACTTCTGCATCTACATCATCTCCGGGTGTATCTTCGTCCAACATCTTTTCCAGCAGCTGTCTATCTAATTCTTGAATCATTCCGATTTTCCGGTCCAGCATTCTGGTGTTCTCCTGTACATCAGCCATATCAATATCTGCATTTTCCAGCAGTCCAACCGTTTCCATATAAATTCGCATGAAAGAAGTTCGGTGGACATCCAAAGCCTTGAGTAGTTTTTCCATGTTCCTGTCACGGTCGCTAAATATTATAAATTCGTAATGCAGTACCTAACCGATGAAGAATACGTATCCAAGAGGATCTCAATGGAATAACTACTTGAATTACTGAACTAGTAACGTGTATAACACAATATCAAAGTTTTTAATCGTCTGACGTATTATATCAAAATGACAACATACTCAATTCTCTCAGAATTATACAATACAGGAGGAAATAAAAATAAAATACGAGTTTCCCAAAATCTGTGATGATTTTCAACACACTGGATACGTCACTGTCATACCCTGAGAGAAGAACAATTATGAGAAGTTCCACACGTATAGCGTAGTTGCTTACGAAGCTCCAACTCCACGAATTTGATACAATAGGGTTTTAATGAATGGTGTATACTCCTTCGACATAGTTCAGAATATGCCTCATTAGGGTGCACTAACTTCAACGTATCACGTTGCGTAATGTGGACCAGAAGAGAGAAAAGCGTAAATCATAAAATTATCAAACCGGAAATTTGGATTCGGTTATGCGTACTCGAGGTGGAGATAACTCATTTAATTGTAGATTAAATTCGTATCAAGTTTTCTACGTTTCTCGTTGATACTCAGTTGCGCTGAACTTTGGTGATAAATGTTGATTTGATTTATACAATTTCTTCATAACTTTCCAAAACATGAATCATGTGACAAATATGCAGGGAGGGCCATTCTCTCCCCACTATTCTGTCGAAAAAATAAGTTAAAAAAATAAAGCCCAACTACTAAAAAATTATGAAACGAAAAAATATTCTCATCTGAAATTGTTATGTATAAATAAACAACTTACACGTAATGTATTTTAATGTATTTAATACATATCCATAGTGATGTTCAGAGGATAGCCGTGGTCATTTGCCACTTTGCCCTAAAGGTTATGATCGCTTACTACTGTTAGAATGTATTGTTTTGTTAGGGTGGGTGGCATATTCTTTGAATATGTATTAAATACATTAAAATATATTACGTGTAAGTTGATTATTCAATAGGCGATTGGGAATTGAAAATTAGATGCCAGCGCCAGTGTGGCGGAAATTCAAACCAGACATACGTACATTGTTTCTCTGTTTTCTCAGAGGTTATACACTTGCGTATGGAGTTTTTCTCAAAATATTTCCATTTGGTATTATTTTTCAGTTTTTTGTGTAATGTTATTCATTTCAAGACTCTAGTGAAGTGGTGTTTTAAATCTTAAGACAATATCATTTGCAAAAACGCACTTTGAAGGAGACAAAGTATGTTCTAATTTGCTTGCAAAAAAAATATTTTTCAAAGTTTCTGAACAGCATAGTGAAGTCATCGGGAATTATTGTTATGAATTATTTTGAAGAAATATTACACATTATTTGTGAATGTTCGAATTGAAAATAAAACTAACAAAAACAGTTTTATTTTATTTCATCTATAACAAAATAGATGGTGTGAAAATGTGTCCCTATCACCTAGATATACATACATAGTCACTCTTTTTCCATACTGTATGAATAATCTTCGGTATGTCGAATAATATCTCTTTTTACTCTTCTTAACTCTCTTTTTTTTCATTTCAACTCTTTCAATGTTCTCTTTTCCACCTTTTTTTCTTGGCCACTCACGATACAGGAACATTTTGGGAAGGAACTGTATTCTTCTTCGAGATCCCATGAGCCCGTCGTCTGTCTATAGACTCACTCATCCCTAGATTAGTCTGCACCAGTACGTTACATTCATTTTCTCACGGAAAATGATGAAAACTTATTCTAGTACAGCGGGATCGTTTTGTCCAAGAGTCACATTGAGGTACACAACAATGATGATTTGAACTAGAATAACTCATTTTTTCACTTGAGGACGTACAATCGTCGTGCATTCGAAGTTGTAGATAGAACAATCTTATTAAATAAACTTAAATATTACTTTGGAGTAAATGTATCCTCATATAAATGGTTTGAGTCGTATTTAGAACATAGATATCAAAAAACTAAAATCAATAATAAAATATCACAAAAAAGAACTGTTTTAACTGGAGTACCACAAGGAAGTGTATTGGGCGCCATACTTTTCATATGTTTTATTAATGACATATTAGATCTGGATTTGGGCGAATGTAAAACACACCTATTCGCAGATGATACCATCGTCTACATTATGGGTGATAATATTAATAACTTAATAGGAAAACTAAACCAACACCTTAAAAAAATTCACGACTGGTTTAATAATAATAAGATCGTTGTCAACGTAAATAAATGTAAATACATGATAATCAAAAACAAACGAAAAATGCAAGAAGTAATTGATTGCAATGTTCAATTTGACGGAAGAGATCTAGAACGTGTGAGCCATATTAAATATCTAGGTATAATTATTAAAACTACTAGAAAATATATAATAGTATAATGAAACCCCATTTTATTACGTTCCCCATACTCTTCATGTGCAATGAATCAGATATTCATAAACTACAGATTCTGCAAAATAGATGTATGAGATTCTTACTAAATACCAACAGATATGAAAATGTAAACAGAATGCAAATAAAGTTAAATTGGCTGTCAATTAAGAATTTAATTAAGGTTCGTACAATGATTTTTATTTACAAACTTATAAATAATATGTTACCAGAATATTTGTCTACAAATCTACAGTTCCGCAATGAAATACATTCATATAATACACGCCAAAAAAACCACATAAACGTTCGTCAAACCAACCTGATGTGCACGAAAAAAAGTATCTTTGATGCTGGAATCGTAATCTATAATAACCTACCCGATTTTATCAAACTGTCTCGTAATATAAATATTTTTAAAAGTAGTATCCGTCAATATATATTAAACGATCAATTTCAGTAATTAAACGTCACATTCTATAGGGCGATCTAGGCTATTCTTGTTCTCAGAATTGTTCAGGTATAGGGATTTCTCTGTACTTTTTAAAACTATGTTATATCATGCTCTGTGCTAATAGAGATATTTTAATTAACTAACAATTAGCGTTTTACGTTTCTACTAATATTTATTCATTGATGTCTCTTATATATTGTATTTATCTATACTAACCCACCTCATCTCTGTATCTTTGTGATAAAACGATATTGTATTAGCAATGCTAAATAAATAAATAAATAAATAGTCAACAGAATATTCACCACGTAAACCAGAATTTCATTGAATGTCAACAATCACAAGAGATTCGACGAGTTTCAAGTGTACAATGGCTAAAATCATATAAACAATAATGTTTCGAAAAGTAAACAATGTGTCCTTATCACCTAGATATACATAAATGGTTACTCTTTTTCCATACTGTATGAATAATTTTCGGTATGTTGAATAATATCTCTTTTTCCTCTTCTCAACTCTCTTTTCTTTCCTCAAAACTCTCTTTTCTTTCCTCAAAACTCTCTTTAAAGGTTCTCTTTTTACACGCTTCACTTGTACTTGTACTTGTATGTTTGTTTGTTTGTAACCGACTCCTTTGGGCGCGATTTTCACCCACTTCCAGACGTACGAATGATTTGAAATTTTGCAGGTGTACATAATTCCGGTGACAATGCATTAAGAAATTTTTGTTTGAAAAAAAAAACAAAATGGCGGCTCCAATATGGCGTACGAGTTTTGTGATTATGGTCCGATTCGCTTCAAAATTGGTATCTGAGGTTTTCGTGGTCAGAGATTATGATTCTTTTGTCAAAACTGGAGAATTCAAGATGGCGGATTCAAAATGGTGGACGAGTTTTGTGATTATGGTCCGATTCTATTCAAAATTGGTAAGTGGGGGTTTTTGGGGTCCAATATCATGCTTCTTTTGTGTGAATCGAAAAATTCTAGATGGCGGCTCCAAAATGGCGGACGAGTTTTGTGATTATGGTCCAATTCTATTCAAAATTGGTAAGTGGGGGTTTTTGGGGTCGGAGATTATGATAATTTTGTCAAAATTGAAGGATTTGAAATGGCGGCTCCAAAATGGCGGACGAGTTTTGTGATTATGGTCCGATTCTATTCAAAATTGGAGAATAATAGTTTAAAAAATTAAATAATAATAATAATAGTTTTTGAAACTAAAAAACACGCTTTAATAGAAAACAAAACTAAAAAGTTGAAAATAAATAATAGTTTAAAAACTAAAGAACACGCTTTAATAGAAAACTAAACTAAAAAGTAGAAAATAATTTTGAATGAGTTTGAAATAAGAATGCAGTGATTATCAATGAATTTATTTCATCGTTAAAAAGCGTGGGATGCTTTTTAAGATATTTTCATGATGATTCTAATTTCACCAATATCTGTCCATGGAATATTAACAACAATTGACATCAAGCACCCCACGCTTTTTTACGATGAAATAAATTTGTTGTTAATTACTGCATTCTTATTTCGAACTCATTTAAAATTATTTTCTACTTTTTAGTTTTCTATCAAAGCATGTTCTTCAGTTTTTAAACTATTATTTATTTACTTCTGTTCTTGGCCACAGACGATACAGGAAGATTTTGTATTCTTCTTCAAGAGCCCATCGTCTGTCTGTAAACTCGCTCAATCCTAGATTAGTCTGCACGAGAATGTTACGTTCATTTTCTCATGGAAAATGATGAAAACTTCTTCCAGTAGAACGGTATCGTTTTGCCAAGAGCCACAGTGAGGTACGCAACAATAATGATTTGAACTTGAATCACAAATTTTTTCACTAGAGGACAAACAATAGTGAACAGGTAAACAAGAATTTCATTAAATGTCAACAATCCCAAGAAATTCGACAAGTTTCAGGTATAGAATGGCTAAAATCATATAAACATTCATGTTTGGAAAAGTAAACAATGTAAAAATCGACAACAGAAGGAGTATCCCTTATTTTGAATTCTCAATACATATTGAATAGTTTGTAAACAATAATTTCAGATGAGAATATTGTCTTGTTTCATAATTTTTAGAGCGTAATTTCTCAGTAGACGGGTTTTAGTTTTTGAACTTTTTTGTTTCATACTTTTTAGAACGTGATTTTCAGTAGTCGGGTTTGAACTTACTTTTCATTTAAATTATTATGGGGTTATAATTTCGTGATAAAATATCTGGAGAGCCGCTTTACATTTTTTTTTAGGTTTTATTGTTTTATATGTACCGCGTAATATACCGCGTGGAGGTACTCCCAGCTTATTACTATAACATACGTTTTGTTTTTTTAAATAAATTCATAATGTATTATATACGTAGTTTGGGTGGGTTTGGAGAGAAAATATGTTTGGATCACATCTGATTTGGGAAATTATTCGCAAAAATCGGGTGCATGCAAGCAATGCCGCGAGTAAGAGCAAACAATATATATATATTTTTGAAATGTGCCACGGCATAATTTTTTTTTAGTTCATGACTTTATGTCCTCTAGAGGGCGCCATAGTCAATTCAATATGACATCACATAGCCCATAACCAGCGGACGATCAAGACGCTTCCA
Organism: Gonioctena quinquepunctata; assembly: GCA_018342105.1. Taxonomy (NCBI): domain Eukaryota; kingdom Metazoa; phylum Arthropoda; class Insecta; order Coleoptera; family Chrysomelidae; genus Gonioctena; species Gonioctena quinquepunctata. Next base: position 560,371 of record JAFIRS010000665.1, read on the forward strand.
ACGATATCTCATTTGTCAAATTATGATAAGTAGTTCAGAAGTTATAAACATACATGCATACCCACAGACATATCGGTTACCATCTAAACCCTCCTTTTTGCTTCGATGTAGTCGAACAAAAAAAATATCCTGTCGCGTCCAATCTGATGATATAGATTTCACAAATTATTGCTGACAAATGGATGAGGTTCTAACCTGACCTATGTGGCTTATTCGTTTGTCACAGATTCAGCTACTTTTGTTTTATTGTATTATAGAAAGACCGATAAGTTATGTGCGTCAAAGAAAGATAAACTGTTGTCAAATATTATTATCATAAAATCAAACGAATAAACCCCATTTCAACAGTATTAAACTCAAACTTATGGGAATCCAAGGGAAACGGAATGGGCAGCATACAAGGCAGACCTAGCCCGCAATCTTCCAGGATTACAAAGACATCGGTGTAAACAGGGACCTAGAGATGGCAGTGGAGCAACTCAATGACCCAATCATCTGTGCATACAACACCAATGAGCATGTTTATGCACCATGAGGAAACGCTGTAATTAGAAATAATATGTGCTAATATCACTTGTTTTTTGTTTCTGGTAGGTGATTTTTCCATAATTTGGAAAAAAGTGGTTTCGTGACGTCACGTTCATCAAAATTAGATTTGGCTTCGTTGTATGAGTTGTGCACCATGGAATTGTGACGTAATGACATTTGTTATTTGATACTTGATAGGTTCGTTCGTTTGCTCCACGGACTAGAATATTTTCAATAGTTTTTCTCTCTTCAGCTCTTTTTCTTGCAGATATCTGATACGAGACACGAGATATGCAGAGATCTGCTGCAAATGAACAAGCCCTCCATGAATGTTTCGTATTGAAAAATTCCCGAAATTAATTTCAAATTTTAATCACTGTGAAAACGTCTAAAAAGTGCTATGTGCCCGGTTGTCTGAACAACAGTGAAAGTTCAAATAAACTATTTTTTCATGCACCTAAAGATGAAGGGCGTCGTAAGAAATGGCTAGAGACAGTGAATAAAACTTTTGTGAAAAGCGGAAATATATGCTTTGTGCAGAACATTTCCAGGTGAGTACATCAAGGAACGATCTTTAATTTCACTCAATGCAAGTTTTTTCATTAAAATCATCAATCAGTACTGTATTTTATATCCAGTCCTATGAACATATTGTTCTTTGGTTCCAGCTGAAAGAAGATACTACGAATTGGGAATATGCTAGAACAACGGGATCCAAATTTATGTTGGAGAAAGATGTCTGTCCACATATAAACCTAAAACGACATTGGTCTGACAATGTTACATCATAAGTACATGACCTGCCAACGATGAAGAAACCCAAACCAAATGAAAACATCACTCCCTCAGCTAGTAAAACTGTGTTGAGTGACATTACATCCATGGGAAATATTTACTCAAGAGTTTCGAATAGTTCTACTCCCAGCAGTGGCCAAGCTAGTATATTATCCAATTCACCAAGAAATAATACCTACAAAAAAAGTTCTGAGTATATTCTTAGTCAGTCTTCATCCGATCCTGATTGTGAAAATATCGACGGACAGCAGCACCAACGCTTATCTATTGCACTTATGGAAAAGAATGGTAGATTTTATTTGGAACTCCCTGGAAATGTTTACCACATTGTGAAATTCATTACCGAAATTGAAGAAATTAAATATATGGATGTTCTGATGAGTTTGAAAAAGATACGGGGTGGGGATGTATACTCTTGATTGGCTGATGACTTTGATTTGAGTATATCAAGAGTTCACAAGATTTTCACAAAAGCTGTGCCTATGAGGACAAATTGTTAACAAGAGCTAATATATTGGCCTGACATATCTGAAATAAAAAGAAATTTGCCGATCCCTTTCAGAGCTCGCTATGAGAAAGTTATTTCGATTATTGTCTGGGAATTGAAAAACCCTCTGATCCTGTTCGTCTGTCCATGACTTGGCCAGAATACAAAAATTGCAATATTGTAAACATTTTAATATCTGTTACGCCAAATAGCACAATACAATTTATTTCAGGAGCATACAGTGGACGAATTCTTCAACGACTCTGTCGATAAGATTGGTTTCTTCTATTTTGATTGTTTGAAATTCAAAAATACTTCAAATAACTAGAATGTGCAGTATTATGTCAAAGTATTCTGAGGTTTGTTGTCACATCCTCTTCATGAATGCCAATATCTTCAGAAATTATTTTTTTTCTATAACTTTGTAACCATAGGGAAAATGTAAACCTATATTTGAAAAAACGTCTTTATCTTCGAATAAGTATTCCTTAACAAATAGTTGGTGTAAAATAAGTAAATAATAATTTTGCAAAAAATTTACGAAATTTGTATGAACATACTTCAAGTCTATTCATTCTAAATTATTAATAATATTTTCAGTAGTTCAAACTTAATGAATATTTGACTTATCACATGAAGGAAATACTAACAGGTACAGAATATGAATTTATTTATATTATAAAACAAACAGACAAAGCCTACATATATATCCACAGTATAATGCATTTATGATTGATTCTATCTAAACAATCACAGAACATCGAGAATATCTACATTGTACATTTTGTAAAAAAGTTTAAATAAAAGTATTGTTACAATAATATTTGGAACATTCATTGGTACATGCAATAATCCATTCAATACATTCATGATGAATCGTAATATCAAGACTATCTACATCTTAAATTCCGTTAAAACATGTATTGATACAGTGATATTTGGATCATCTATTAGAACATGCAATGATCCCTTCAATACATTAATGATAAATTTCAACATCATAAATCTAGTTAGAAAGGTTGAATAAAAATATCGATACAATAAGTAATATTTGGTAAATGCAATAATCCATTCAATACATTAATGATAAATTCCAACATCGAGAGTATCTACAACATAAATATTGTTCAAAATGTTAAATGAAAGTATCAATACAGTAATATTTAGAAAAAAAATAACCAAAATAATTTGGCAAATACCCCAATGGATGAAGGTAAGTTCAACACAAGCTTATATCTCCACTTCAGTTTGAATAATTCATGTATTTCTTGATCCATTCTGTCTAAACTGTACACATGCTAGATGAACATGAAAAAAAAAATTATGAAAGTAGTCCATGTCAGGTGGAGTTCTAATTAATTAGTAGAAAAAATAAAGTCTACTCCATATTAAAAACCATTTGTTTCTAGGAAATGCATTTCGGCAAAATATTTTGCCATCTTCAGGCTCTCTAAAATATACATAAAAACGATACAAGGGTGACCATCGTAAAAATTGATAGAAGACTTACCACAAAAATAAACTGATTAATTCAGTCGATAACCTGTTATATTATTCAATTGACATTTTAACCAATGTTTGTGTAAATCAGTGATGTTATGTTTATTTTTGTGGTAAGTCTTCTATCAACTTTTACAATGGTCACCCAAAAAATTCATATTTGTTAAATAAAAAGAGTCAATCATCTCATAATCCACCCTTGGCAAATTTTCCGAACCTGCTTTTACGAAGCCCTGTTCCATTATAAACACACCAAATCGTTTATGATATTGAGAAATTGAAGTTTTTGAAAACAAACACCAACCTCAAATCTCAATGTTATTCCATGACAATGGGAACTGGGTGGGAACTGTCTTTAAGATTTGCGGTATTGCCAATGATCGCTCTTCATCAAAAGGAAGACCCGTTCAGAAACTTTGAATGTTTTAAATGAAGAAAACAGTTGGCGAAATGTTTTTTTTGCATGAGTCTATCAATTAACAGAGTTCAATTTTATATTAGTGGTGTATATCAAGCTGTGAGCTATAACAGTAATGCGTGTTTCTGAACGTGGATTATGGGGGAGGGTGTTTTCGATGAACGTGACGTCAAGGGTACACTTTCAAACGCAATATCTTTCCGAAATAAAAAATATATGATGGCATTCTAAGTCAATTGGACGTTTCAAATGGGATACAATCGACCTATATAAGTTTTGGAATTTAATTTCCGTAAATGAAAAGGTCCATTGTCCCCTTATCACAGGTTAACTCCACGAGGAACGTGCCCTGGTAGGAAGCTGAACTTGCAAGATTAAGGATATAAACGAGAAAAAAATATTAACAGTGCCAAGAAAACTGGAATTTAGGATTACTACAAGAACGCCTTCACCAGCTACATGAAATAAAAGTTTATAAAAAATTGAAAGCCAACTGCAGAAAAAATTAAATAAATTCAAAAGTAAGTTAGGTGTTGATTGCTACCATCGTCTTATTGAGACAAGTCTCTTGATTTGATATGTTAGATATTTCTGTTTATTCAGATATATTGCAGTCTTCTAGCAGTTTCATATTGATAATGTTATAATTCAATTCAAATGCTGTGTTCGTGCGTTCTCAACTACAGAAAGTAAACATTATAATTTGATAGACTGAAATATAAACGGTTGCCATCTCATCAATAGTACTTAACAAACTTCAGCTTATTTGGATTTTAATTAACCCACTATATTTCATTACTATATTTCATTCAGTTCATTATTCATTTCATTAGGTAGCAGTCATCAAACTAAATAGATTGCAGGAAAACTATTTTGTTTGTTTGTTTTGGTCTCGTCTTTTCCTGGTAATTATCGTGTTTTACTATAATATCGCAGAAATTGAAAAAAAAAGGTAGCGCTTTTTCCCCTTTATCGGTTAGAAAGAAAAAAACTCCCCCTGAGATCTCCTGGATTCTAATTTTCCCTTTTGTACTAACGGCTACTCTGATGTAATGTTGTTAGCTAGCCTGGTCACTACCTTTTCATGTCCAATTTGAGTATATCACTTCGTGGCCCATCAATTTGGGATAGACTTAAATTACCATGCTTCCATTAGCTCGCTTATGTGTCTGTCCGGTACAAATCTTGCAATCGATTTTAAACTAACTTCCCGATGATCTAGAGATTTGGAACTTCGGAAATGACTTAGAAATGGATGACAATAAAATACAAAAAGTGAGGTTTGGATCACACAATCTCTATACCTGTGACGAGTGGACTTCATTTTGCGATCTAGTGAACCCTATTGCGAATCTCGACCTCACAGGCATCGCGCAAGGGAGAAAGTGGGGTTGAAACTCCAGGAAATAGGCAAGAGGAACGAGCATTTGAAAAATCCGAACATAGAAGGGAAGAACATTCCAAAAAAATACGGGTATCCACAAGGGAGAATGATTATGTAATTTTTTTTCAATATATCACGTTTATAAAACGGACCAAAAAGTATAGACCCAAGAGTATAAAATAAATCCTCCTAGCCCCATACAGATTTATATCCCCATACGGAATCCTAACCTCATAGAGGTTGTCCTGAAAATTTGTGATTGTGAATTTTTAATTGATATGAAAATAGTTGTTAGACGAACGAAAAACGTGGGGCGCATGCATTGCAATTGCAATAATATGAAGTGTTTTCTCAACGAGAGCTACTTCCTACACTCTTTACTATCATCTATTCCTTGCACCCCATGTTTTTTGTTTCAAATCTTACAACTATTTTCATAGCTATTGAAAATTCACAATCACAAATTTTCAGCACAATATCTATGGAGTTAGGATTCTGCATGGGGATATAAATGGGGCTAGAAGGAATAATTTTATATTTTTCAACTCAAAAACGTGGTATATATTTATTTTTTAAATAATTATATAATATGTGCTAGGTGATTTTCTCGCATGAATTTCTGAAATTGTTGCATTCAACCTCTACGAATTTTTATATTCAACCTCTACGAATATCCAGAAGACCACTCGAGCTATGCTTTTGTAGTTCAATCACAATTCACTCTAGTAAAACTTTCAGGCAAAATGTTTTCACCAAAATATTTGAAATGATTATCACTTACTATTTATAAAAAAAAATTATGGCATTTCGTATCATGATGCTCACAGAATATCCTTGAAGTCGAATCATTCAAGCAGGATTATTTCCATGAGTTCCTAACGTTCCACAGATGCAAAAGATCTCCTAGGATGTGCGCAAACAAAGCGGAAAATGATTTCAACCGTTCCGAGGTCGGAATTTTAATATTCCACAGCCAGACGAATCGATAATAATCAAGTCCCGTGAAAGCACTTGTCAAACTCCTCGATTTCTCATCGTTTTGTATGGGGATCCCTCGATTAAATAGCTTATGAATGATACGATATATACTCGAGAAGTAATCTGACTTATTTGAATGAGATACCGTCGATATTTATTGCCGAAATCACTTTCCTGACATCTACAATTCTGAATGTTTTTTCTCCGTGAAGCTTCGAAATTCCCATCGTTTATATTTTCAATTTATTCATTGATCCTGCACTCATTCATTGATCCACAACACTCTTTCAATAATTATGGCAAATACGGGGGTGCTTCCATGAGAATTGGAAAAAATTTGGATTTTTCAAAATTGATTTTGAGTATATTTGGTGTCCCGATTACGATTTTCAGTCTATGTAGCCACTTGACATTATTTTTCAGAAATGGTGGTTGTTTCTTTGCTGTTAGAGTCTAGTATATGTACATAACTTCAAATGACTCCACTAGATCATCGAGTGAGTTGTAATCGTAAGAAATATATTGTACCATTCTAGTCATTTTAGCTTGTTGGCAGCATTTAAAAACTCCAATATTCACATAGTCGATACTGCATGACCAGAACGCTGCTGTAACTATTCCATATAAAAACAAAATATTGGAAGTTACGTATTGATAGTTGGACCGTGTTTATTTTGTGAACGATTACGGAGAAATGCTTGGTGTGTGGTGTGTCTTTGATCGTGTAGTTTCATAATTACACATGTTTAGGCGATGTAAGGTATGGAAAAAGCAATATAGAAGTTTTGATCAAATTATTATAATAGGTGTGCTAACAGTTCTCAAGTTTTATTCTTGATGGAATAAACATGACAAACATATTAATAAGTTCATTTCTTTATTTAATTTGGATATTTTCTACATTTGTGTGTTAAAATATCAGTTTGCTTATCCGAGATCAATATACTAATATCGTGTGCATATGCAGTAAATAATGAGTATAATATCTCCCTATCAATATTGTTTATGTATAAGAGAAACAGAACCGGCCCCAAGATAGATCCCTGAGGTACACCGGTCCGGACCAGTTTCGTTTCTGATGTGGAAAATGAAACCACACCACCTTGATCAAATCTCAATAAGACGCATTGGTTTCTGTTACTGAGAAACGAAGATATCCAGGTATGTGAATTTCCCCTCAGACCATAACATTCCAACATATCCAGCAGTTTCAGGAGATTCACGCAGTCAAAAGCCCTACTCAAATCAGACAAAATAGCAGCTGGGCACACGCCCGCTTCAATGAACTCTATCAGAATTTCATAGAAAGTTAGTAGAGCAGTTTGAGTCTATTTTCCAGAGCGAAAACCATGCTGCAGGATATTGTGTGAATCAAGAAAATCATTCAAGCGCTCTAGGAATGCATACTCGAAGACTTTCGAAAAGCTCTGGGGGACAGTGATTGGTCTAAAATTTTCAATAGTTGATAATTTTTTGTTCTTACGCAGGGGAGTTACCTTTCCCACCTTTAGGGATGTAGGAAAACTGCCATTTGAAAATGAAAGATTCACTAAAAAAGTTATTGGTTTTATAATGATGTGCAAAACTCTTTTTAGTAGAAACACCGGTATTTTGTCAGTTGCTGACGATTGTTTGCTCGTTTAGTATACGATTGATCAAATTTAATAAATCTGATTCGCTGACTGGCTTTACAAACATTGTGTTTGGATTTATATCTATGCCATTTTCATTACTGATGTTCCGGCGATAATAATTATTACTCGGAATATCACGTATTGAGGCCTGTGGTGCTTCGATGAAAAAATTATTCAAGTCATTCACGATCTCTGAAGGGTCTTCGATAACGTCATAATTTTTTTGAATAACGTGGTTCCCATATGAGTTTTTACTTCTGTTCTTGAGTTTCCAGAAAATTTTTGGATCGTTTTCCGACATACTGAATTTATTTTGGTAAAATTTCTGTTTTGTTTCGTTAACCAATTTCAGGTGTCTTTTCTGTTTTTATTATATGTTTCAGATAAAGCAGAGTTACTTTTCTTTAGGTAAAATAAATGTTTTATTGAACGACTAGATTCTTCAACGAGATCGTCAATCCACCCCCGTTTATTCTGGTTCAAATATATTTTCCGTTTGGGGAAGGCAGTTCCAAAATGATGGAGGAATATATCATAAAAACGATTGAAGGCTTCCTCTCAAAAACCATTTTCATAAATATTGCTCCATTCCTCTTTTTCCAACACAAACTAGAAGTTTTTTGAGTTACTTTCATTGAAACACCTCTTCATTTTAGTTTTATTAATTGATGTCAGAGAAGAGCTTTCGTTAATGTCTAAGAGTATCGCACGATGATCGATTTCACAATTTTTTTTGGGGGGGGGGGTGGAGGAAGGTTAGAGAAAATAGTTCATGGACATCTCACAGTAGTGGTGTAGTGTGGGGGTCACTGAGTTCTGGGGCCTGTATACCCTCTGTACCTTCGTGTTACTCACTAAAATCTCCACCCAGTTGGCTCGTCTGGTCAATCTGGTCAAGACATCTGATGACACTTCTATCTTAGGCATTATGATTCTAACACACTCATTGCTTGTGACGGGTATCCAATTAACGCAGCTACCAAAAGTACTGAGAGTGTGGAAAGACAAGCTTCCGCGAACGTACATCTCGACAAGTAGATTGGTCCAACTGTTTCACAAGAAAGATTTCTCTCAAACGAAACGAATAAAATTTGGTTGATTCCTATGCTAAAGAAGAAATTTGAGAATTCTAATAACACAATAAAACAGGCTCCAGAATATGCTGACACATTGATCGTTATTACGGCGATCAGTATGTCCGCATCGTTTGATTCTGTATCAATAGTAGTAGAAGATATAGATCTTCTTGTTCTGCTAACAGCACTAGCGAGATTTCATCCAAACATTCACTTTCGCAAACCAGGCAGATGAAAAATTGCTGAAAAAAATTACTCTCCTCGAAGAATTACTGGCGGACAACGTATTGATGTTCTGTTATCTGCACATGATGCCATGGAGACGTGTCTGACACGGACTCTGAAGAAAAATAAATTATTGGCACACGAGGTCAAATAAGACAAGGAAGATAAAAACTTGGAAGAGGAGGATAGACATTTGAGAGAAGACATTGATATCAGTGAGCCTGGACCATTTGGGGCTTTGGAACGGAAGAAAGTAAATAACGAATCGTGGATTAGGCCTATTGGGAATACCACATGAAAAAAAAACAGCTTCTCACTCTACCTAATAGTGTATTAAATAATCGGTATTTACGAAAAAATTTAGCGATTTTGCGAATTGTAGATATTTGCTGAACTTGACTCCGCTCTAACTCGAGAACTATTCTAAAGAAAAAAGGTTTCATAGGAAAATAGCAGGAAAGCATATTCTATGATTTTAGACTGAGGTGGCACTGGAATTCGGAATATTGATTGGAGCACCAAACTGTACACATATAAGAAATTAGGACTCTCTGGAACCTTTTGCAAGCCAGAACCTAACAGCCTGGCCTAAAACAGCTCTAACAACTACCTATCGAACTGATCAAATCTTTACCTCCTTCTTAAATGAACCCATTCATTTTGAAAAATATCACAACTTGTTTGACACATTCTTACTATAGGTGAGGTTAACTGCCTATCTGTTCTAGGTGTATGTGTTTTTATGTATGACCACGCATAAATTTGTATTCAGATTTTGATGATTCTTTTATTAATATATAGGTATGCTGATAAGTTGGTCTCATTTGAAATGACACCCCTGAGGGTGGGAATATAGGGGATGTTTTATTGATTTTACACCTATGAACCGATTCTGTTGGAACTTATATTGTTCTGATGTCACTCCAACATATGAAGGAAAATTCCACCCTTAAGGGGTCAAATGAGTGTTGAAATCCTGTGTAGTTAGTTTTGAAGTTAGTATCATGAAAATTGGTATTTGGGGATCTTTGTTACAGATAAAGAATACATGTTTCCGTGTTTCTGGAAATTCAACACCTAAGGGGGTGAAATGGAGGTTAAATTGGGATTGGAAGTTTGTATGGGAATTTTGGTCATAGAAATTGATATCTGAAGTCTGTGTTACAAATAGAAAAAAAAAATGTATGCCAGTGTTTTTAGAAAATCAACTTCTAGAGAAGCGAAATGGAGGGTTAAAGTTTTTATGGGGGTTCCGTTAGTCCTCAAGTTAGGGTCATAAAGATTGGTATTTGAGGATTTTGTGAGTGATAAAGAAATACATGTTCCAGTTTTTATATGAATGCAACCCCTAGGGGGTCGAAGGAGGGGGAGGGGGTAGTAAGGGCTATGAAAATTGGTATTAGATGCCTTTGTTACAGTTTCAGTATTTTTAGAAATTTCGTCCCTAAAGAGGTGAGCAAATTTGTAATAGTCGTCACCAAAAACACAAAATTCAACGCGGACGAAGTTGCTGGTACCATCTGGTTATGTTAATAGTTGAAATAAGGTGAGTAAGTGAGTATTTTGAAAGTAATCCAAATTAAGTAAATAGTAATTAGTAGATTTTTGCCACTAAAAATGAAAAATGAAAAACTTTTTAACAAAAAATTCAGCCGACGAAAGAATGAACTGAAAATAAAAAAATTAAATGAAAATTTTTAGTGTTAATAACTGAGCTCCTAAAATAATATGAGAAACTAATTTTGAGTCGGTGCCAAACAAACAATCAACGAAAATCATTTGATTACTTCAAATAAATGATCAAAACAAACATTCAAATGCAACGTGAAATCTCCAGCGATAAACAATAATATTCCAAAAATGCGCTCTTTACACAACCACTCGCAACGACGTGTGCCATCACGTGTGAGCCCATTCGGGTAGTTGTCTCGCTGATATGGACTTCGAGAACACTCAGCAACTTCTGACGAAGGGACGCTGCCTCCATTTTACGCAATCAATATGCTTGTTTGTTTGGCGTCGACTCAAAATCAATTACTCACATCAGTTCAGGAGCTTAGTTATTAAGACAAAAAAGTTCATTTTATTTTTTGCTTTCCAGTTTCTTTTTTCGTGGATTACATTTTTTGTTAATGTCTATTTTTGCTCTCAACTTCATCGTGAAACACTTAGATATATTAACTGCTAACTTGTTACCTATCGACCACTATTAAAAATTGCACAAATCATTTTGTAAATTTTGACAATCACTAATACTACTTATGTTTCCATAAATTTTAATGACTTCTGCATGAATGGACATTTTTGATTGCTTATAACTACTTAAGCCACATGAGTTATCAAAATAACAAATAACAGTGTCCCAGGTTTGACCACCGATGTATTCCTGATGTAGATATGAAGGGCCTTTTGACTTATAATTATCATGCACAACAATTTGCTCTCGATTATGAAGAGAAGAACTCATCATTTTATCAAGACATATGGCAAATTCATTCGGATCGACTTATTTATTAGTATTTTCCTGTCGACCTCATCAAATGTCTTTTCGAAGTCCAAGTATGCCACATGGACATGCAGTGAGCACGTAAAGGTTGGTATAAATTCGCTGAAATCATTACAGGGCCAGAAGAGAAAAATCGCTCGGACTCGTCAATTTTAATTTTTAAACGTGCACTTTTCGACATATAATTATTTCGGGTGATGTTATGACGTCATCGTTATTTTTAATGCAACCCCCATATTTGAAAGTGTCGTTTGAAAGAGAGATTTTTCTGCACACAAAACGTATAACTTCGTGACTACGGTACATAAGAATATTGACGAAAAAAAAATTATCTCAACTACTGATAACTAATGATTCAATGAAATAAAAAAAAACTCAAAATGATCAAATAAGGTGTTTGAATTGTCTGCCATTCTCTTCTTGACAATACCCAAGGCGATATTTGGATACTACGCGGTAACACTCGGATCTATGTTCCGTTGAAGCAACTCCGAATACTTTTCACCATTCAATGATCCTTCAATGAAAAATGGACCCAAAATTGAAGTTCCAACTATTCCGGCCCACACGTTTACTGGGTATGTGCCTCCATTTTCCATTGTGATTCTCAGGAGCCCAATATCACAATTGATCTCGCAAAGTTGTAATCTGCGGTCGAAATCATCTTCGTTCAGCTCGTGAAATAAATGAATTTTATATGGGTGCCATTTACTAGTTTTCAAACATTTCAAAACTAACGACTGACTAATTGAATATTCGGCTGCGACTTCGCGACTTGATTTGTGGATTTTCCATTACTGTCAGTAGAACATCTAATTTTTGATCTTCTCGAATTCCAGGACGATTTCTCATGAAATTATCCCTCACATGACCAAAATCTCGGAACTTCTCAACTTTGCTCACACTTGATTGTATGATATGATAATCAGGATACTTATCATTGAATGTTTGACACACCTGAGCTTGTGTCCAAGTCCGCTTTCCATAGCCAATAATCCTCAATATTTCAATTCTTTGAGTCTCACTTAAACGAACCATTTAAAAAACATTAAATGAACTTTTGCATTATTTGCCAATACTTTGACAATTGAATAATAACAACCAGGTCCACGTTGCTAAGTAATATAAAAAACAAAAAAAAAGGTACTTATTGATAAACGTAACAAAAAATGTATCTACCAGGGTCATAGCAAAAGAAATGGATGCTTTCAACATTCAATTGATTTTTCCTTGGCAATTTCATTTATGTATTATGCCATGAAATCAACGTTTTGAATGCAGAAAAATGTCCTCTTTCAAACGACACTTCCAAATATGGGGGTTGCAGTTTAAAAAAAATCGATGTCGTCATAACTAACACCATTATGACGTCACCCGGAAGAATTATATGTCGAAAAGTATACGTTTGACAATGAAAATGTATGTGTCCGAGCGATTTTTCTCTTCTGGCCCTGTAAAGATTTCAGCGAATTTATTCCAACCTTCACGTGCTCACTGTATTCGCTGTGCGCAAAACTGGTAATGCCCTGTCTTATTCACAATACTCACTATGTAACAATTTGTTTTTTTTTACAATTTCTAAATAATCTACCACGATGTAACAATTTTGTGCTCACTACTAGTTCCAGATGAATCGAAGTTTTTTTCTGTCAAAGAAAAAAGTAAGTAAATGATAAAAAATATTTCTATTGATACGATAGTTCACCGCATTTGGAGGATATCCATGTCGTTATGATATTTTGAATATCATGAAGTAATGTTACTTCTGTGTACTTTTAGGTACGACAAGTAATGTGATTGCAGGTAAGTTTATCAAGGTCGCAGGTTCATAAGGTCTTGAAAACATAAAAAAGTGAGAGATCCAAGAAGTTTAACAAATTACAAAAAGTACCCATATAACCCTCGCTAGCTTCAACCTGACGGGAAACCACTAAATAACGCAAAACTATTTAATAAAATTCCCAAATAATATTATAATCAGAAAAGGAAAGAGGTTCACAATTTCACCTGAATATGGGATCCCACTTCTACCCTCGCAAGGATGTAAGAACGTTGAACGGTCCCTAAATAATACAAACACGTTCAACACTCTCTAACCCTTATAATTTTCAAGAAAATATTGCGTATTGCTTATACAGTACAACTAACCATGTTTACTCTTAGTACTTAGAACTGCATTACATTGGACATTGGTCCACATGTAAGGCCAATTGCTTTTGTAACCGAGATCAGTTCGTGAAAATTAAAACAAATAATCTTCTGCGAGGTACTTTGTCCTGATAGAATGCCGAGTATGACAGATAATTCGGGAAGACGTCAAAAGTATCTCTGTCTCCTGTTCATAAGGCTGATTGATCAGTTTACAACACGGTCCAGGCGTTCCCGAACTCGCAGTTTAAGTCGCTATTTGCTTTTCATCACCAACACATCACCGTCCCAGGGAACTTGCTTAATACTTGGTTTACTCGATGAAAGAAAATTGTATTTCGTGCATAACATAATTTATTGAAATCCTAGCAAAGCGCTTCCGACCCTCAGGTCATCATCAGTGCGCACCTGAAAGTAAGTAATATTGATAGAGAACAAGTAACTGGAACGTTTATTGAGAAAGAAAATTGACATATTTTAAATGTGAGGTAACTTACTCGTCAGGTGTATAAGAAGCCAAAAATACCATAAAATATCTCATGATCAATGAGTGTTGTATAAGTTTACGTGACAAACATGTTAAAAAACATATCCTAAGCCAGGATGAAAATTGAGATTACATTTTCATTATCTTTTAAAAGCCATTGTTAAGGTGTGATAGCTGGACCCAAGTGACGAAATTGACAAGTGAACGATGAAGTAGATTGACATGGAACACAGAACCATGGAGATATCAGAATCAAGAAAGGAATATCCGTCATACGAAAAACACACTAGAAGATGCTCAGTCTAATGAGGACTGTCATCTGTCAAATATATGTTCCAGTATTCCAAGGAAGACCAAGACAAGACTCTTCAATTCTCACATTTGAGTCATCGTAATTGAATATAAGTTTAAGGGAAAAGTCTAATTAGACCTGTCCTGATCAAAACAAACAATTGAGTAATTTGGTAGTGTCCATGGACAATAAATTTAAATTTTCCTTAATAAAAATAAAAATCCTTGTCCACCATAGCTCAGTTGAACCAAAACTGGGGGATAATGAGTGTGATACAAGTCTAATGGGAACTAGACCCAACTTCACAACTCCCACAGCTGGAGTAAAACAGAGTCTGAAAGGTGATAATCCAGAACATGACTTGTGTTCTCAGTATGGAGAAAACTAAAAAAGAGGCTGGCAAATTGCAAAGAGATACAAGCAAAATCATCATAGAGAATGGAAATTGAAAATCATTAGCATTATTAACAAGAAAATTAAAATGTGTATTTAGTATTCACTTCTAGACGATCAAATAGAAAACGGAAAACATCTCAAATATTTATCGAATTGAAACCTCACGTCCCGGAATTAGAGACTGATATATCGTAGAATAACAGAACACTTATCTCTTTGCTGGAGTTTATGTGATGCAGTTGGAAATGTATAAGATTTACACGTTCTATTTTTGCTATCGACCACACAGCAATAGCGAGGGCTCATTGTCATTATATGTATGTTGTTATACTACCCAACAGTAACCACTACGATAATAATAACATTTATTCATCTGACGTATGGTACAATATTTTTGAGTAATTTGTGAATGAACGGGAAGACCTCAGAAACTGAAAGTTTTCAGCTTGTACTTGTGATTACTAGGATCATTACCTACTTCTGCCACCATCGGCGCTGTCATAGTTTCATCTATCCCCCCCAGCCCAATGCACACAGCGAATATTGTGTGAAGGTTATTAGATTTGTGGGTGTTGATTTGCCTTCCATAAATGCATATTGTTCTGATGCGAAGTCATACATTCAGAATGGATACGAATGTACAGACTCAAACACTTTGGAAAGGTTACGCAGTATACTTTCATCTCTATGATTTTCTATACAGTACGGCTTTTAATAGTCCCCCACCTGTTACTTTTCGGAAAGTTCGACGTAGAACAATGGAAAAAAAAACGTATTGAATAATATCACCGATACTACTTTTTGAAATAAAAGACATTGTGATTGCTCGATAGATGGCGCGGGGAGGCACATCAACTTGAAAATTTCAAAAAGCATGGGGGGTCAAGTATAGCATATAGATTATAAGAAGAATATAAGTATCAATTATAAAATTATACAAGTATCATAAAAAAAGGAATTTCCTCTGAATAAACAAGGAAGACCCACAAAAGGAAGACCTTGAGCGTGGGTATATAGCAATATTTTGGTACATTTACTATATATAAATATAAAATTATACTAGAAGAATAGAAAATTATTAAACAATTATCTCTAAATAAAAATCCCACAAGTATATAAGTGTCACAATATAGTACTATATAAAATATAAAATTATACAAGTATCATAAAAAAAAAGAATTCCTCTGAATAAACAAGGAAGACCCACAAAAGGGGAACCTTGAGCGTGGGTATATGACAATATTTTGGTACATTTACTATATATAAATATAAAATTATGCTAGAAGAATAAAAGATTATTAAAAAAATTATCTCTAAATAAAAAATCCCACAAGGAAAAAGCCTTGAGCGTGGGTATATCTATGGAGTGAAACAATTATTTTATTTGCAATTTCATAAGTTGAATATCACAAAAGCAGAACTGTTCGAGATTCAATATAAAGGAGTAACATAAACTAGAACAATCGTTGTATAAGCAATAGATCACAATTAATAGTCAGTATCATAAAAAAAAAATGATTTCCTGTAGAAGTTGTGGAAAGTTCGCTACTTTTCCACGAAGTATTAGTTAGTTAGAGTCTTAAAAGGATGAATCAGTAAATTTTAATTAGTTTGTTCTATTAAGTTAGTGGCGTATTGTTGTCCCAGTACAATAATGTGAGTTCTTAGTAATTTTTTGAATTTGTATGGATTAGTGGTATCTTTAATATTGTGTGGTATGGTGTTATAGCATTTTGGAGCTAGGATGGAGTAAGAGCGTTGTCCAATTGCTTTTTGCGCTAGCGGTACAAGCTGTGACTTCTTTTGTCGAGTGCTGTACGAATGCTTGGGATAAGAGAAATTTTTTGATTTGTGGTATCTTTCAACCGCTTTAAAGTAATATAGTTGACGTATATCTAACACCTCTGTTTCCAGAAAAAGTTCTTTGGATGAGAATGTTCTTTTTTTTTTATAAATGATTTTGAGGTGATATTTCTGTAAAATTTGAAGTGGATGTAAATGGCTCTTCAATGCACTTCCCCATGTGACCAACCCGTATCTTATGTGGCTTTCGATTAAAGCATGGTATAGGGTTTTTAACTGTGGTATTGTTAGAATTGTACTCAAGTATTTAAATTTTGATAGCATTGATCTGAGTTTTTTACATACAAAGTTGATGTGTACATTCCACTTCATATGTATGTCAAGATATATCCCTAAATATTTAATTTTGGTTTCCATTTTGATGTCGTATGTCTGACTGCCATCTCGGATAGAGAGTTGATCAAAGAGTGGAATTGTGGTGGTATTGCAACAAAATGGCAAGTAGCATGTTTTTTCGATATTCAAAGTTAATAGTTTGTATTTCAACCATTCGTGTATTGTGCTGAAGTCCAATTCTGCTTTTTGTTTGAGTTCTGGCCACGTATCTGCAGTATATAGGACTACCGTATCATCAGCAAATCCCACAATGGTACCATTCGACGCAATAGAGAACAAGTTATTCACATATATATTAAATAATATTGGGCCGAGGACACTACCTTGAGGGACACCATATTGAATTGGGAGGTTGTCGCTGTTTATATTTTCTATTCTTACAGTTTGATTTCTGTTTTCCAAATAACTTTTAAATAGTCTGTTTTCGATTCCACGAATTCCAATGTCTTCGAGACTTTCTAGTAGTAATCTGTGACTCACTGTGTCAAATGCCTTTGACAAGTCAAGGAATACTCCCAGGCATGGTTTATATTTTTGAAGGTAAGAATTCAAGCGATTAATAAATTGATCTTCCGTTGAAAATTTTTTTAAATCCGAACTGGTTGTCTGAGATTATTTTATATTTTTGAAGGTAAGAATTCAAGCGATTTGCTATGATCCTTTCAAGGATTTTTGACAGGGTGATAATTAAAGATATAGGCCGGTAATTTGTCACGATAGTTTCGTCACCTTTTTTGAAAATGGGTGTGACTACACTTTTTTTGAAGACGGTAGGCCATATGCCGTTCTCCATACATTTGTTGAATATGTAGATCAAGGGATTTGTTATGTACTGCGCAACGAGTTTCAAGGTTTCTGCTCTTATTTCGTCATATCCGGGGGCTTTCTTCAACTTCAGGTTGTTAATAATGTCAACTATTTCGTTTTCATAAGTGGGAGTTAGGACAAAACTATTTAAAAGGGTGGGCCGATGCGGAATATAATCAGGATTTTGAAGTATATCACTGGCCAGTTTGAAGCCGATTTCTGTGAAAGTTTTATTGAAATAGTCTGCAATTTGTGTTTTATCTTCAATAATATTGCCAGAATCATCCTGTAATTTATTTATGGTGGTGTTTTTTTGTTTAGATTTACTTATTTCATTTACTATGTTCCATAGTTGTTTCGTGTTGGATTGATTCTGCGTAATTTGTTTTTGGTAATATTTATATTTTTGCTCTTTTATTAAACTGACTAGCTTATTTCTATATTTCTTATATCGTGTTTTGTGGTCCTGATTCTCTGGATATTTTTTCACAATTTCAAAAAGCTTGTTTTTTGTTTCTATTGATTTTATGATACCGTTGGTAATCCAAGGTGTAATTTTTTTGTTTTTCCGATTTATTCTAGAATTAACTGTAGACTGCTTAATATTCGATAAGATTGTCTCTAAAAATGTTTCAGTTGCAGCATCGACAGATTCAGCTGAATAAACTGCATTCCACGTTTCTTGTTTTAGTATTCGACGAAGTTTAGAACTATTTATATGTTTTTTGTATGTACACTTATTTATTTTGGTCGAATTTCATTGGACTCTTGTAGGACTGTTTATTGTTGATCTATAGTCAAACTCATTCAGGACGCTCAAGTAGTCGTTTACTGTTCCATTTTCTTCATCGAGCAGATCGATATTGATATCGCCTATAAAGAGACTATATAATCCATTATTAGTGCTGTGGAGTTTGAGATACTCGTGTAGATCATCTACGAATTCACAGGTATTCAACGACGGGGATCTGTAGTAAGCTGTTATAACTATGCATTTTTTGTTGGGGAGTTGCACTGTTGTCTCAATAGTGTTGCTGGCTCCTAGTTGTAATATTCTGTAGGTATACGTGTAACTGGATTTTATATACATCACTGTTCCATCATTTTGATTGAAGTGGCCATCATTATATATGAGGTCATATCCTGGTAAGTTGTATAGAGGTAAGTGATCTATTTGTCGTGTTTCGGTGAAAACAATACAGTCAATGTCGGTTGCTAGATTTGTTAGGAAAACTTTATACTCGTCTATGTTTTTGTTCAAACTTCTTATGTTATTATGTAGTATCGTAAAACTATTATTATTTTGATTTACACATAGAATATTTCTCAGTTCATTGTGGTCTTTCAAGGTGAAATCATCTATTTTCTCTCAATGAAATTGTTAATATATGGATCCATCTATATATGTAGTAATATAATAAACTAATTGGTATTTAAGGGCGACAGTAGTAATATATAACTATGCTAACAGACATTTGGAAATTTGAAACTCAATTTAATGAGGACCTTCACATGACACAATATTCAGTTAAGGTTTTTATTTTTCTTTTCCCTTTCACTGGTTAACCTAGTTTTGATTTTTCCTAAATTTTGTCCGGGAGTTTGGTTTGAAATCAGTTTCTTGTTGGCTCCACTTGGTTTGGTGGATGGGGTGACAGGTTTTGTTGTTTCCTCCTCGTCTAATTCACGCAGAAGTGGTTGAGTGGGAGTTGATGGGACGCTCCTTGATTTGGGCCCTTCGTCTTCACCTCCTTCAAAATCGAGAAGTTGTTGCACTGTGTATTCTATTTTGTTCACCACCATTTATTTCCCTTTATGTAAGCGTTTTCATTTTTGTTTTGTTTGTGTGTTTGCAGATGTCTTTTTAGTACTGCTAATTCTTCTCTTTGTCGGGTTGTAAGATCTTGTGAGATTGAGATCCCGGTTCCCTTCAATTTTTTACAGTTTGCAAAAACTTGTTTCTTAGTGATGTTCGATGCAAATTCCACTTTGACAGGGCTATTTTTACTCGATCCCAGACTATATATATCCTTGATTTGATTTAACGATACATCAATTTGTAATAGAGATTTTAGTTCATTCCGTATCACATCGAATGTAATTTCATGGCGTTCTTTGTTCAAACCGAATATTACAATATTGCCTTTTTTCTGTTGGCGTTCTAATTTCTCAATTTCCAATTTTAGAATGGAGTTTTCTGTTTCCAGCTGCCTTATTCGTTCGTTGGATTCTTCTATTCTAAGTTGAATACGTGCTTCGCTGGCTTCTATGGCGTTCTTCAATTCAACTCTATTTTGTTGAATCTCTTCGATTATTCGTTTTGACTCAATTCCAATGGAGCTCATATTTCAGTGTAAATAGTGTGTAGCTATTTTCTGCACATACAACTGCTAACCACCCGTACTAATTCACAATATACTTTCCAGTTTTTATCCACCGATGATAAGCTGCTTCTTTATTTAACTTTTTATGAAGAGTTGTTTATTTAACTTTTTATGAAGAGTTCGATTCGGTATCAATTGTGGAAGGTTGGATGCTGTTGTATAATGTAGAAGAAGAACAACTCACCTAACTTATATCGATAGGTTATTTGTTTCACTAGCACTCGGAAAAAGAACGAAAATTTTACTCTAGAAACTGCCAAAGATATCCACTATTTTTCACACTGTGGATCACGAAATACTGTTGCGGAAGCTTCCTTACTACGGCAAGTGAAAAGATAACTCAATTCTCTCTTCAACAATATATTTTTTTTTCAATTTCGTTAATACATTTTTTCACAATATGCATTTGAAATGTCAAGTATAACGAAATTTCAAATGCATATTATGATGGTTGGAAAGACAATAGAATTATCTTTTCAACGATGTGCCTTTTGACCCCCTATGCAATTTGAAACTTTCAAGTTGATGTGCCCCTCCCGCGCCATCTATCGAGCACTCACAATGTCTTCTATTTCAGACTAGTATCGGTGATATCATACAAAATAGTTTTGCGTTGTTCTATGTTGAAGCGTTCAAAAGTTAACAGTGAAGGGTAAAGAGTGGGAGGCTTTAAAAAGTTGCACTCGCAATTGTGATTCCGTAGAACCACCATAGTTGAAAGAAGAATTGAATTATCTTTTCAACGATGTGCAAATCGACCTCTATGCCTTTCGAAACTTGTAATGTACCTTCCCTCAAAAAGTAGGATCGGTAATACACATCAAACCGTTCAAAAGTTATTGAGGCAACGGTAAAATTCAGATACGCAGTTATATTTGGCATTTCAAATGCATATTGTGAGAAAACGTTCAAACAAAATTTAAAAAAATAGGATGGTTGAAAATAAAATTGAATTATCTTTTCATCGACGTGCAACGTGACCCTCCATGCTATTTGAAATTTTCAAGTTGATGTGCCCCCCGCGACATCTGTTGGGCAATCACAATGTCTTTCATTTCAAAAAGTAGTATCGGTGATATTATTCAATACGTTTTTTTCATTGTTCTAAGTCAAACCGTTCAAAAGTTAACAGGGGTAGAGGGTATTGAAAGCCGCACTGTGTAAGTTGAATGATTGTTCTGCTGAAAGTGAACTGAGTATTTTATTGTTAAACTAAATATTAGCACAACCAACCCAGAGGCTGAGTTATTGTCATCTTTTTTCTGATCCACAATCGAAACCAGTTTTCACCCAACTAACAGATATTTTTTTCGCATTCCCTTCAGCGCATTGAAATCCGCTTCCGCAGTTTTTCGATAGAAATCATCAAATTTTTTGTACTCCCATATATTCTGCGATTGCGAATAAACTGGGTTAAAACCGAATCGTTATCTCGTTTGTTATACACGGCAATAAACCATGTTATCAGCGTGAAAACATTAATCTTTCGATTAATCTAATAGTGGCGCTATGTCGGAAGTGATAAAGTGTTATTAAACGAAATTCCGATTTTACCAAATGGAGTAGAGTTAGGAACTTGTAGAGACGAAAATTTCATAACGGAATCCACAAATGACGCGAAAGTTTCCAACTTCACGAATGATCAATCGTTATCTCCTACCGTCGTAAAACGGTTGATATATGTGTTTTTGATCTGTTCCTTCCGGGATAGGAGTGATTTGAGTAATTAAAAGCAATTCCTAGGATTAGTCAAACAACGGAATGATTTCTACACTATCAATGGAGGTAGAGTGAGAATGTTTGTAACATTTTGAATTCAACTTCGTGTAGAAACTCTGAAATAACTCTTGTATTAAATACAATGGACATTTCAGATGTTCTATGTATAACAAGTAAGCCGTAGAATTTCACTGCGGAAGGCGTCGATGTAAAGTCGGCGTCCCACGGCGCGAGACTTGGCGAGCTCGGCTTGGGGATTGTCGTGAGAACGGTCGACTCGTGTAGGATCGAGACTTGACAAGCGTAAGCTCGAGGTGGCTCGAACGTTTCCATGAAATGTAAATTCCCAATCATCCAAGGCGCGAGGCTCGACTAGCTGGCATGTGCTGTATGACTCGTTGAGCGATCACACGGCGCGAGGGTGTCTGTCCACAGTGTCGGCTACGACTGGAGCCTAATAACTACCGAGACGAAGATTGGTGGTGGCAGAGCAGAGTTGAGTGTTGTTTTTATTAGTGTGTATTAACATGGAATGGAATTCAGAAGCAGTTATCGAATTCCCAGATTCATATGAGAAAGACAAAATATGTATATAAAAATGCGCTGCTGTACATGCTATCCTCTCTTCTATGTCTTCTATGTCTCCCTTCCTAGGCTTGTGTACCAACTCCTAGCCACTGATAGACGACGAGTCGGAGGAATTATTTACGTCGTGAGACCGATCAGGCTCGAAATTGCACAAACCTCACTACTGTGCACCGAGCACTATGCATCAAGCCGAGCTCGTCAAGTCTCGCGCCGTGGGACGCCGGCTTAACAAACACACATATTTTTATTTTCTAACTAATCAACTAAAGATGACTTCTTTTTTGGGGTAAAAGTTCAATGAATGAATCAATTTGATAAAAGAATAGTTTTTTGAAATTTTACATAATTCATTACATCTAGTTATCACCAGACATTTTTCTTTATGATCCAGACTAAATCCAAAACTAGTCAGCGCTATGTTACTAAGAGAGCTGTGTCGAGCCCTGACAAAACGAGCTTCGAGCCCTAATAGTCTGGTCAACAAGTGCTTGTTGACCATTATTTTTCTATGGAAACGGAAAATCATGAGTGAGGTGTCATTCGATTTGTAATGGTATTTGGAAAAAAATGCAAAAGTTATAAACAATTCAATGAAAACAAAATAGTTTTTTTCCGCATATATCTCAAAAACTACTACAGACATGCAAAATCGAAAAATAAATCTAAATAGAGCAGGACATTTTCTGAAAAATTCTGGGAACTGTACCAAAATTATTTTGAGTTTATAGCAATGTATGTGATAAAGGGCTTACTGTGATTACTGTTGGAGATTTCAACATGGGCTGGTTGTCAGGAAATACTTACAGCAAAAGGTTCAAGATTATTGTAACAGACAATGTTCCCGAATTGTGAAGGAATGCACTCATTTCAAGAAGGGCAGTGGATTTCTCATATATCTAGTACTGGAAAATAACGAAAAAATAGCAAAAGGCATCAATACACCTGATATAACTGATCATAATTATAATTTCATTCAAGTCAATAGGGACTACTTCAGAAGCAAGTTCACTGATCATGACCATATAGCTCAAAGATTACAAGAAACAAATTGGTGTTCCAAAATTCATTATATTGCTGAAAAATATGGGACTTTTATTTAGTTGTGATAACCCAAGTGGAATTGCGCCAATAAAGCAAATCAAAATGTATCCAAAATATAAAGTATGGTGGACACAGTATGTTCGAGAGTCTACACGAAATAGAGACCTCAGTTACTGAAAGTTTATCATAGGCAACACTTAAGAGAATTGGGAAATTGATAAACAAAATAGAAATACAGCAGTGGAAAGTATGAGATATAAAAAACGGTAATATTTTGAGGAAAAAAAATCGTAAAATAAAAGAAATTCCTTTGAAATGTGGAATACCTTTGAACTCTATGTCCCAAAGAAAGTGATAGATAATACCTCAACGGAACATAAAATACATGATGATATCACAATATATATATATATATATATATATATATATATATATATATTTATATATTTATATATATATATTGTTGTGATAGGTGCTTTATTATATTATATTTATATTATGGTAGATTTGTTTCGGTGATTTCCTTTTTATTAAATAATTTGAAAAAATAAATACCCACCATAACAGAAATGAAACTCCGGCTATGTTGTCTTACCCCTTTTCAATAATCTTTTTACCTCCTCCCAGCTCAGTCGGTACGCCTATGAAGAATGAGTCATCTCTATTCTCAACGGCGGGTACAGTAGTGCCAACTTGACGCACTGCTTGGTGTCAATATGCTATTTTGTGGGAAAAATTATGGTAAAGTGCTCAATAGATAAACACAGATTGCAGAAAAATCGTCTAATGATTGTTTTTATTGAAATCAATCCTCAAAACTGACCTACTCTGCGAAATCTAACTCATCTAACTAAAAACACTGTTGAAAAATGGCAAACTTCCTTGTGTATGATAGATATTTGGTGATTAAACGTTTAAAGTCATGGACAGTCTGTGAGAATAAAAAAAACCCAACATAAACTCAAATTAAGGACACAAATGATCAATTAATCACTATGAGTGTCTGGACCTCTTACGTTGCACTTATTTTAGTTTAGTTGAAATACATGCTTTCTGCCTTTGTGGTGTTCTCCTATCTATTGGAAGTATTCTTGCTCACTGGAGAAGTACAGCTACACTGCAGAGAGCCTTTTTTTCGTTCCTGGGCATGGACTGGACTTTGTTATTTTCATAAGGTGAGTGGTTTCTTCTTGTTTGATTATTTCTCCATTTGTATGTGAATCAGTTGTATAGCGATTTCAGATATTTCTGCTTGTTTTTATCTTGATTTTTGTTATATTCTTCTCTCTTAATTTGGTATCTGGTTTCGTTTTTTCCATCAATTTTTCATCTTCCTCAAGCTCGTTACATTTTATCTTCGCAACACACACATTTTGTTTATTTTCACAAATTTTAAAATTTATCGCCACTTTCTATATCACTGTTTGTTATTCTAACTTATTCTAATGATTTTATTCACAATATCTAATTCTAAACCTTATATTCTATGTATAAATTTGGATTAAATCATATTTGACAAGTTTTCATGTTTTCATAATTTTTATATTTCATTATTTTCCTCACATAGTTTTTGACATCTTGCTGTTGGGTTTCCTCCTGATATGACTTACCATATAGGATGTTCCAACTTGTATGCCATTTGATCTACTTGAGATCCAAAGTTTTTTTATGTTTTCAAATTTCCATATTATTTTATTGTTTGTGCAATTTGGATGTATTGTTGGTCACATACTTATGACAACAGAGATACTTCAGGACTGAATTTTTGATACAAATGCATTGACTAGAACATGTAATAAGATTCTAGAATAGTGAAAAGTATAGAAAAATTGTAAATCAAACATAGCTGAGCCACGATAACTTAAATACCTAATAATAATTAATAACCAGTTTCATTATATCATTTATATATATATATATATATATATATATATATATATATATATATATATATATATGACCCGGAACCAATTTACCCCCTGTATCTTCGTTGTTATTTTATATGGATGTTTGAAATTTGGTAGTTCGATTTGATATCATGAATGAACAATTTAGCAAGTATCAAACCGAATACGACTCTTTCGGTTTGACCGGAAGCGCATCCAATTTTTATATTTCAAATGGAAAGTTTTTTTTTTTTTGAAAATTACAATTTGGTATAAAATTACCTTTCCAATGATATATCACAATGATACTTCCAATTCACACTCTGCTGATATAATTGAGATTTTATGAAAAATTACTTTTTGTATTCTCCTCGCAACGAAACATTTTCATGAAAGATTGAACAATATCATGTAAGTAACAACAATTCATGACCAAACTTTTTACACAATAAGTTTCATGCAGACTAACTATTTTTACAATTTTAGTTTTTCTTCATTTTTCAACATTTTTGAATGCTAACATAGGAATTTTCAAAGTTGGTTAGAAACTCCAATGCATATTAAAATACAAAACATGAAAAAACCTCCATATTTTTGTTACATATTTATTTTTTATGAAGATAATTTCCATGCTATAACTACATTTGTATCGAATCTCTCAACTTCATGTTAGTTGGCTATGGAATTAAATTTGTTGAATTGTTCTGTCGTTGTGTTTACGCCGAATGTTGACATTTCGAATGTTCTGAATTATCTAAGATAATCATTTGTGAAATGAACAACTACTACGGATTCACCCAAACTGAAAAAGTTGATATGCTGTTGATTTATGGAGAAGCAAGGAAACATTCCTGTTTAGCCTTGCGTCTGTACCAGGAGAGATATCCTAACCGTCCGCAACTTAGTAGTAGAAACTATTTTGCAATATTGGAGTCACAGTTCAGGAAAGAACGGAACAATCATGATGGGGAACATGTTATTGTAAGCGAAGATACTGAGATCACTGTTCTAGCAGCGGTTGAAATTGATCCAAATACATCATTAAGGCATATCGAATATGAGGTCGGGGTACCTAGAGAAACACCAAGAAAATTTTTGAAAAAACACCGGTATCATTCATTCAAATATCAAATTCATCAATATTTGTATGAAAATAATGCGCAGAGGAGGATTGTGTATTGTAACTGGGTTATACGAAAAGAAACAGAAAATCCAAATTTCCATTACAATATTCTATACAATGATGAATCACGCTTTACAAACAATGATCATTTCAATAGAAATAATTTACGTTTGGGCACAAGAAAATCCGCATGTGTTCAGAGAAGGAAGACACAAGGAAAGATTCGGATTCAATGTTTGGCTAGGAATTTTTGGAACCAGAATAGTGGGACCAATTATTTTTGATGGAGCGTTAACAGGTGAACGGTACCTACGAATTTTAAATGATGAAATCCAAAATTTTATTGAAGACATTCCCTTAGCGACACGTCGCGTTATGTATTTCCAATAAGATGGAGCACCTCCACATGATTCGAACGTAGTCCAGTAGTCCAGTTCGTTGGCCACCAAGGTCACCAGACCTCACGCCAATGGATTTTTTGTTTGGGCTCACTTGCAGAATAAAGTTTATGCTCATAATAGACCTCAAAATTGCGAGGAATTCGAAGACAGGGTGAGGAGAGCCATCAACGAAAATACTCCGGCTCAACTAGTGAATGTTATGCGGGCATGCTCCGAAAAAATACAACAATGCATTGACGTTAACAGGCGACATTTTGAATAATTAGATTATTTGAGTCTGTCATAGGTGTTGAATTCCTTTTGAATTGAGTTAGAAAACTCTACATGTTCCAAATCTCTACTATTTTGTAGGAAAATTATCGAAATGAATATTTTGTTGCGTCCGATTTTGCAGTTTCAAAAATAATTTCAGACCTATAGAACAAATTCAATATCATAGCCAATTGAGATGAAGTTGAAAGGTTCAATACAAATGTAGGTATAGCATGGAAATTATCTTCATAAAAAATAAATATAAAACAAAAATATGGAGGTTTTTTCATGTTTTGTATTTCAATATGTATTGGAGTTCCTAACCAACTTAAAAAATTCCTATGTTGGCATTTAAAAGAAATGAGTGTATTGATGTTGAAAAATGAAGAAAAACTAAAGTTGTAAAAATAGTTAGTCTGCATAGAACTTATTGTGTGAAAAGTTAGGCAATGAATTATTGTAACTTACATGATATCGTTCAATCTTCCATAGCTTACTTTCATGAAAATGTTCCATTACGAGGGGAATACAAAAAGTAATTTTTTATGAAATCTCACTTATATCAGCAGATTGTGAATTAAAAGTATGATTGTGATATATCATTGGAAAGGTATCTCTATACTAAATCGTAATTTGGAGAAAAATATATACTTTCTATTTGAAATATAAAAATTGGATGCGCTTTCGGTCAAACCGGAATTGTCATATTTGGTTTGATACTTGCTGAATTGTACATTCATAACATCAAATCGGAGTACCGAATTTTAAACATCCATATGAAATTACAAACGAAGATACAGGGGGGTAAATTGGTTCCGGGTCACCCGGTATATACAGTGCTTTTCTTTAATGCCCCCCTCTGTTATTTTTTGAACGGGTCAACTCAACGAATTGAAATTTGGGATAATGAAATTGATGCATGGATACTATATTTTGGAGTAAAATTGACAGATGTAACTTTCAAGATGACGACTGGGCGCCACCTGGGAAAAAAAATCAAATTGAAAGGGGGGTCTTGTGATAAATTCTTCTGAAGCTCCTGAGGAATACTTCACAACCCCAGAATATAAAGTCAATATCTTCACCTACTACAAAATGGCGGAACATTTAATAATTGCCTGAATACATCGACGTTTAACTTCATAATTTGAGGAAAGAAGCTGAGTTCACTTCAGAAGATGCTCGAAATGGTTGCCTTGAACTACTTGACAGAAAAACAGCCTATCCGATATTTCACGCCGAACATTTCCGAACACAGTAACGTCGATATTACTACAAATATTTATTATTCTCTGCCGTTTATCCAATATTGAAGCAGGTTCAGTTTCGTACACCATTTTCTTCAAATAGCCCCATAAAAAAGTCTACAGATGTCAAATCTGGCGAGCGGGCTGGTCATTCCGTAGGACCTCGACGGCCAATCCAACGACCGGGGAAAATATTATCCAAATAGTTTCTTACTTGTCCGTAGTAATGTGGTGGTGCTCCATCTTGTTGGAATACAATATCTGGCGAGCGGGCTGGCCATTCCGTAGGACCTCGACGGCCAATCCAACGACCGGGGAAAATATTATCCAAATAGTTTCTCACTTGTCCGTAGTAATGTGGTGGTGCTCCATCTTGTAGGAATACAATATCCATACCGAATTCATTAGGATTCGCTCCGACGATTTCGGTGAATGGATGGTCAACAGTATTTTCCAGCATATTCAAATACAGTTCCCCTGTTAAATTTTGTTCAATATGGTTTCCCAATATTCCTGCCCAGACGTTAATTTTTTCTGGATATTGAGTATGAGTTTCCCGGAAAATGTGAGGGTTGGTGTCACTCCAATTACGGCAATTTTGTCTGTGAACCTTGCCGTTGAGATAAAATGTAGATTCGTTACTGAAACAAATATTGTGGAGATAGGTAGGATGCCTTGCCATGGTTTCCGTCATAATTTTGCAGAATTCTGTTCTTCAATCAGGGTCATCTTCAATTAACTGGTGTACCATTTTGATTTTGTATGGATGATACTTATTCCTCTTCGAAAGTCTCCACACAGTAGAAGGACACACCTCACAAACATTCGCGACGGAGGAAGTAGACTGTTGAGGATTTACTATCATCTCACCAATTATTTGAACTTGCTGTTTTTCCGGAATGGACGGATGACCTGGGGGCTTTTTGTCCTGTACACTAGCGGTAGTTGTAAATTTGCTTACAAGTTCCCTTGAATATTTTCCACAGATAGGACGATTCGGGAAACAATCATTAAAAATTTCTTCTGTTTCGTGAAAGTTACGCGTCGCACCGTAAATAAAAATCGCTTCGTTTTTTTTCCAATGGACGAGAATTGACCATTTTAGAGATAGTTCTCGTGGTACCTATTCACTAGTAAAACCGAAAACTAAATGAGAATATTTTAACTGAACAATGATGTTTGTTGTACCGACATTTCTTGTAATTTTTTGTTAAAAAAAAATTACCTATCAAACCTTATCGGGTTGTTGGGATTGCCATATGGCAGAGAAAAACAAATATTTCTAGATGTATCGATATTAATGTGTGTGTATTCAGGTAATTATTAAATGTTCCGCCATTTGGTAGTAGGTGAAGTTATTTACTTTATATTCTAGGGTTGTGAAGTATTCGTCAGAAGCCTCAGAAGGATGTATCACAAGACCCCCCTTCCAATTTTTTTTCCCAGGTGGCGCCCAGCCACCATCTTGAAAGTGTCATCTGTTAATTTTACTCCAAAATATAGAATTCATGCATCAATATCATTATCCCAAATTTCGATTCTTTGAGTTGACCCGTTCAAAAAATAAAAGGCGGGGAGACATTAAAGAAAAGCACTGTATAAATACGAGTAACAAACTTGCTGAACACTTACTATGTAGAAAGTGTAGAACAACTCAATAGTAAAATAGACAATACCTGATATTCCAATTTTACGTAGATATCGTGAACGTGACAGCTTCAAATAAATTGACCATGGAAAACTCAATATTTTTTTTTCGCCTAATACAGGTAGCTCTGATGATGTAAATATCCTTTTTTAAATAATTGTTCTCAAAATATTGAACAGCCCCTGTTGAACCCGATCAAATCCTATTTTGAAATTCGTAGAGTTCTCAGTGATATCAAAGTATCCACAATCGTTCCAATTCCATCGACGCAAATGACCTACAGACAATCAATAGGCTACGTCCAATAGAGAAAATATTAGAGAAAGCTGTACAGGAGCAAATCTCGGATTTTCCGGATCAGAACGGAGTAATCAATTGTATTCAGTCAGGTTTTCGTGCTGGGCACAATTATGCGAGAGCTTTACAATGTGTACTTGATAATATCAAAAATAATGCAGATACTGAGTTATTGACAGGAGTAATTGACCTTTTGAAACTGTGTAGTGTTGAAGGAAACCTGAGGAAACATTTTGATGGAATATATATATATATATCATCAGAATGTAACTTAAACATATATTTGAATACGACATTTTAACATTGCCGACAATTTCGTGAATGCCTAATTATAAAGTGAGGAATTTATGTAATATGCGTCTAGTATTATTTTCATTATACAACCTACTATTTAATTAAAATTGTTATTATACACCCGAGTGCGAGGACCAGGGTACAGCTTTCATGGATGGATCATCACTGCTGGTGAATGAGCGACCCGCAACTATGTAATTTCCTCAGATGAAAGGGAGAACTATTATAAAGGGAAATATAACGCGTTGAATGCTCATTATCGACAGTTTCATACGAAATTATTTCCATATAATGTAGCTACGGGATCAAAGGATTAGTTATATTTTGTGATTGAAATATGATACTGTATTCTATAAAGTAGAGTAGAATAGATTATATTTCACAATAATTCATTCTACAAATTTTAGATAGATTTAATCGAGATACTACCTATGTATGCAGACATCTCAACTTCACGACTTCACGGTATTTTTGAGTTCTCGATTCCGTGGTCGGTGAATATATACCGAAATAGATATTAATTTTTTGAGATCTACCGGAGATACCCCGAGGCACATTGTAATATCCAGCTATATACAGGGTGTTATGAATAAACACACCATACCTGCAACACCAAATGTTATGACCCAAAACAGGGTGTTGTTTATTTAGAAACCCCACACTGTAGTTTACTTGATTGAGATGTTGTTAACAAGTTTATGGAGGGCTATACTGGGTGTGAATAATTTATAGAAACTCACTGGCGATTTTTATCGAGCGGCAGATAAGCATCGTCCTCCCAATATATGTATAGGTGTTATTCATTTTTAGAGAGAGCTGGAATCCTTCAAATTATGTACTTCGCCAATCCAGTCAAGGATACTATGCAAATAATTAAAGCACTTATAAAAACAAACTATATTATTGGAAAAATTCTTCGTTATAACAAATACACATTGTATGGTATGACATTCTAATCAATACAACTTAAGTACTCCCATAGTACTAAGTACATATTCCAAACAAATAATACAACCTGATTAATAAATGCGTTATAACTGACGGTGAGCCCCTGTATAAAGGAACTGCAATTTCAAGAATCCAACAATGTCAAAATTACTTCAAGATGAAAAACAATATTTCCTTATGGAATAATCTGTCTTAACCAGTTACAAAATGAATTCAGCTTTTTCCAACCACACTGTATATACTATCAAATATTTTATTGATTTAAAATTCTAAAAAAAAATAAGACACTATGGTGCATGAACAAGTACCATTCCAAACAATTAAATATTTAATTTTTTTAAAAAATTTATATTGGTTGAATGGGCACGTATCATTCAACGAAACTGTATGAATTATTCATAAAATTTTGTTCTTCCTTACATACACTGGATATAAAATTAATTCGATTCAATAATAAAACTGTGAAATAATTCTAGTTTTTGTTCATAATACAGAAAACTGGAGATTCTACAGAGTAGTTAAAAAGTCAAGGCTGATTCAATTTATGTTTTGAAAAAAAAGGTGCCATACTCAAACAGGTGAATTAAAATTTCTCATAAAACATTTTCTCTTTGGATAGAGATTTTGTAGAAAATCGAATAATGCCATTCAGTTTGATAATAGTTGCAAATGATTCAATATGCCGAAGTAATACAAAACATCAAAAATATAACTTACCAATTTTTCCTATTTTCAGATTCTGGATTAAACACACAATATTTTTATCAACCAATTTTCTTAATGTTGATTAATAATTTTCAATTTCTTTACTGTATTTTAGGTTACTAATTACCTATTATTTTGAGTAAATTAATACTGCGCACTAATTCTAGATTCATTTCCATTATTTGTATTGGATATTTGGGACTGACTCATAATCTAACTACATACTGAGCGGTGTACATAGACGTTACTTAGTTGAATCGTGTTAAGTGATTGAGTTCGGATGCTTGACTGAGAGAAGGTTGATTAATTTTCTGGATTTTTATAGTAAGTACTTCGCGGCCTCCTGGATTGAGCGTTAGCACTTTGTCTCCCACTTAGATAGTGATCACAATTTTATGTTGTTGATTTATAAGCGGTTTTTTATTTTTATAACGTCACAAATTTGAGATTTAATGTATGTATTCCTTGCTCAGTTTTCTATCCCAAGCAGGATGGGATCATGCGTGTTGACATTCAGTTCAGAAATAACCTTCTTTATTGGTTCTGTTTTTTTATATCTTGACAGGTTACTTAATGGAATTTTTTCTTAACAACATCTGGTAGCTGTTTCGTATGCATTATCAACTTTTCGTCTTCGAGATGGCTATTTCTTTCCATATAAATTCATTATGTCTATATATGTATATTCTCGGGTCATAACAACATTATGTGGAAACCAGTCCAGATAATGAGAAAACATGTGAGGATACTTAGTAGTAGTATAAACCTAATGTTATGCAGATGACTTATAAGTGCCGGTGGACAATTTGATATCGAGGGGATCAGGAAAAGTATTTACTACTATACATAAACTACTAGTTCCGGTCGTTTTTGTCAGCTGAACTGTGAGAACAATAAAATGAACGACAACATTTCCTCATTTTTTGGAGTAATCGTTTCTTCCACTGGATTACTACCAGAAACCTATTTTAGGTGAGTTTTCACACATTCAACTATTCTGATGGCTCATTTCAGCTGAAAACTCAATGAGGGAAGGTCGAAGAGAAATTTCACCTCTAGGACAAATTTATCTGATATATCACAAACATAAAGCTGTCAGCTGTTTAACTGATCATTTATATTTACATACCCAAAATAGTAACGGTTATGAAAAAAAGTTTGATACTCGTCATAATGACAATTCCTTTGGCATCAAACAGTTGCTCTCAAGACGAAATATTGACAACGATTTCATTATTTGTTTGGTGATATCAAAGACTCATTTCAACTACGCACTTTAACGGACGAAGAAAACATTCGTCATTGGAGAAAATATTCGAAGGGAAATTCTGAAGCATTAATAATTTTTCAAGTCTAAGATATTCTAAGATAATAGTTATCTACAATTATCGAAAACAAAATTGAATTGGATTTTCCAAGGAAATTCACAGCAATTTCAAGTCGGCCAAATTGTTGTACATGTCAGACATAGGGGGTATGCAGGAAATTGTGACAGACATTATCAAGTCTTCACTACATAAGTTTTGGTGTTGGAATTCCTGTGAGATAATTTTTGTTTTAATACAATAGATAGGCTGGAGAAATTATGTGAGAAATCACATTGAACATGGGATATAGGCGAGAAACAGGTTTTTCATTGAGGAAATATGTCTTGAGTATTCTAAATACCAGGGCAGTTGCATTACAAAAGTATTGATATATAGAGGAATGGATGAAACGTGCCGAGTGGTTTGGGAAGATATTCAGAAAGAATATCAAAAAATGTTTCAAAGGGCATGCCAAAATGTTGTCAAATAAAGAAAGAGAAGAAAACCCACGGAACTCTTGGTATCATCCACTTTTTGGTGTGAATTAAGATTGGTTTTCGATGCCGCAGCCAAGTTTCGAAGTAAAATGCCCATTACAGGTTTTATGACGCTTCCATAAAAATATTGTCAATTTTATCGATACAGACAGTTATTCACAAAATGCTCCAACAGGTAAAAATAAGGAGGAAGACCAACGCTGCCCGAGACTTCATTTTGAAGAAAAGAAAGCCACCATCCGCCTACAGCTGTTTCATGGTTTCCCAATCATCAAGAAGGCTTGTGGTCTTTCTCAAATATGTACCAATTCTCTCAGAGTTCTAATACCAACCGGCAAGTATGGGAATCTGAAATGCACAAAATTATAGACGTGACACCTATAATTTGTGGGGTGAAGCTTAGACCTAATGACATGGAATTTTGATGACACGAAATTTCGTGCACATTAATAGGTCACCAACAGATGTCAGTATAGGCCAATCCACGACCTCAAAAGTCATTCTCCTCGTGCGTTCAAAGTAACGCAAACAGCTGTAACGCAAACAGCTGTTGGCAGATGGTGGCTTTCTTGGAATCGTAACAAATCTCTCGTCTTTCTTTATTCGTTTTGCGTTACTCTGAACGCACGAGGAGTACGACTTTTGGTGTCGTGGATTCGCCTATACTGACATCTGTTGGTGACCTATTGATGGGCACGAAATTTCGTGTCATTAGAATCCCACGTCATTAAGTCCAAGCTTCACGCCACAAATCATAGATGTCACCTCTATAACTTTGTGCAATTCACATTTTCATTCTTGCCGGTAGGTATCAGAACTCTGAGAGAATTGGTATGATTTTGAGAAAGACCGCAAGCCGTCCTGATGATTGTGAAACCATGAAACAGCTGTAGGCGGATGGTGGCTTTCTTGGAATCGTAACAAACATATCTTCTTTCGTTATTCGTTTTGCATTACTCAGAACGCACGAGGAGTTCGACTTTTGGTGTCGTGAATTCGCCTATATTGACATCTGTTGGTGACCTATTGATGTGCACGGAATTTCGTGTTATTAAAATTCAACGTCATCAGGTCTAAGCTTCACCCCACACATTATAGGTGTCACCTCTATGATTTTGTGCATTTCACATTTTCATACTTGCCGGTGGGTATTAGATTTCTGAGAGAGATGGTTCGAATTTGAGAAAGACTGATGATTGTGAAACCATGAGACAGCTGTAGGCGGATGGTGGCTTTCTTGGAATCGTAACAGATCTCTCTTCTTCCGTTATTTGTTCTGCGTTACTCTGAATGCACGAGGAGTACGACTTTTGGTGTCGTGGATTGGCCTATACTGACATCTGTTGGTGACCTATCAATGTGCACGAAATTTCGTGTCACTAAAATTCCATGTTGAATAGGTGCGACTAAAAGCACTTGAGACTCTGAATTTCAGTATTATCCCGGGTATTGATTTCTTTATAGGGCAATTGGTTGTTAGCAATGAATCATTCATGTACTGGACACAAATATAATACTCGTCAACATAAATATTCCACTAACAAAAGGTAAATTTGAAGATGCAAAATACAACTCAAAAATAACGTGGCTGTCGCTTACAGTCCAGACCACGACTGTCCCCGAACGGTTTGGCACTCCAGTAGGAGATTTAAGCCGGTTCTGGGTCTCCCCCCACCACTATGACGTCACGTGTGACCTTGAATAGTTGCAGGTGTGCAGTGTGTGTGTGTTTGACCTTGAGATTTGACTTTGAGATTTGTCATTGAGTTTTGATATTGGGTTTGGTCGACTTTGAGATTCGACTTCAGTTTTGACCTTGAATATGACCTTGAGATTCATAACATTAAGTTTTGACTTTGAGATTTGACCTTGAGTTTTGATGTTGGATTTGTTTCGGCAACCAAAAGATTTGATCTCGATGTTTGTTTGACCTTGACTAATGTTGTGGTGTAGGCATACATATTCTGTGTAGTCATGACCTTCATGAATCCTTGCACTCTCCAAGCGAGGAGGGCATTCATCCTGTGAGAGAGCTAAGAGTGAACTGCGAGTATTGATGAGTGTGTTGATGCTCAAGTGCGTAATGACCTTCACAGTCCCATCTACTGGAAATGGAGTGGGGATGTCTCTTATAAAAATGTGTGGAGTCGTTGATGAGAAATCAGATGTTAGATAATATCATCAGAGTGAATACAGAGTACGAGAAGTTTCTCAATTCAGTGAGTGTATTTTTTATAAGGTGAAATAATCTATATTTTTCATACAGTCTTACTATGTCTTTTCTTCCAAAAGTTGTAGATTTGAAGAGAATCAATTCTTCAATAATTGAAAAGAGGGTGGGAGCTTTTGAACAAAGACCAATATCATCATTACCCATCGGTAAAGCTTTCAACATACTTGGTATGACGATTTGTATAACCCGATATGGGAGATCTATTCTAATGACATTACGTGATGATAATGATACTTTATTCAAATCATGGTTGTCAAAAAGTATTTCGGATGAATTCAATGCGGACGATGTCAGTTGCATAAATGCTTCAGATTTCAAATATACAATAACATATTTGGGTCAGAGTCCACAAGTAGCAGGAGTTTGAGAACTCGTCCTCTAGTAGAATTCAACTACATTAAATGATAATATTGTTTATATGTTAATAGTTAGGATATAGTGATTTTATGTTGAATATAGATATTTCTCCATTAAAAAATAACATTCAGTGTAGAAGTACTATATTTGGAGCATCACATTTTCTGATGTAAGTAAAATTATTTGAATATCAATGGAATATATTAACAATTCTTTTTTCGTTTCAGTTTTCAATATGTGGATGCATTACTCGAGTCAATGTTGACGGAAGCCGTGGACATCAATACAGCCATCGAGAGATTGAACTCCTACTTGAATGCTTTGAGTCAAGATGTCCTCCATGCTACAGTCTATGATTTGAATGTTTGCTTCGATGAAGATGAAATCCAAAGATGTGACATTTATCCG
The DNA here is from genome assembly GCA_018342105.1 of Gonioctena quinquepunctata. Lineage (NCBI taxonomy): Eukaryota > Metazoa > Arthropoda > Insecta > Coleoptera > Chrysomelidae > Gonioctena > Gonioctena quinquepunctata. The sequence continues at coordinate 597,566 of JAFIRS010000665.1, forward strand.
AGAAGTACGTCAAGGGTACAATACTTTGTGAGGAATTCAACCAAGGAGCCTTAAACTTGCAACAATTCTGTGAAGAAATGATCAAATTGGGTCTGGAAGGATTTCTCCACACCCTTTTACCATTCCTACCTGATGACATCATCGAGAAATATCAACTATATGATGAATATGATGATGAATATGATCATGTAGATATTTGATATGAAATAAAACATATATTTACAAAATCTTGTTTATTTATTTTTCATTACACATAAACATTATTGATATACTTAAAATATTCAGATATAGTACAAAAATAAAATATTGAACATTTCAAAGTGAATTACGAACAGAGCCATCCAATGCATTGTAAGTCAAGAAGGTATCGTGTATAATGAGTGCATAGACTTTGGTGTTGGCTGGAAATTTATTTTTCTTGTTTCGAACTCCAGCTTGATATCCACTGTAGATGATTTTGTAGCATTCGGTTGATGTAAACAATCAATGATGAACAGGGATTCTGTTGAAATGCTTCAAGGTCCATAAGAGGCTCACTCATATCTTTGTCATAATAACTACGTTGGAAGTCCTCATATGCATAGTAAGCTGAAGAGAATAGTTTTTATCAAAGTCCAGGTTCCAACGCTCATATGGGTAGACTTCAGAGTTCAAATACACTCGGATGTTATTAATGTCAGCATTTATGAATTTTGTCACATCCAGTGCTCTGTGTTCGATGCAGTGGTACTTTGAAACCAATAATTATGAAGGAGGTGTTTCCAAAGTGTTGGTTGTTTTATTGCCCAAGTAAATGGACGAAGATAAC